>OZ002740.1:192826847-193427399 GCA_963924295.1 Dioctria rufipes | reverse complement strand
TTAAATAATTTAATGTTGAATTTTAAATTTTAAGATATAATTTCTTAATTACTAATCTACTTAGCTTTAGATGATGTTGTGTACTAATTCCTTCTTTATTTTGGAATAACTTCTTTATTTTGGATTTTCTTCGCAATCGCGCTTCCTACGGCTGTCTGAATATCAGTTGCAGGATGTGATAATATGACAGGATGTTTCTGCGTTAGCGTTCTCCTGTAATGATACTGTGCCGCCCGGTAATTGAGAGAGCCGGGAGTATCTATGTATTCCTTAGCTGAATCACGTATTTGAGGCTGACATTTTCCTTTAAACGATCGAATTCTCCTGATAATATAAGATTGTAAAGTAATTATAGTTATGTATAGAACTAGCAAAACGACACAGGACTGTACTGATGCTCACGGATTGGTGAGTGCTTCAAGTTGCGACACCACAATTGTACGCCTCAATTTGATGAAGTGCATTAAGAGTGTAATTCTCGATGATTAAGACCCCAGAACGACTTTCCAGAATTTGAATACAACTATGATACCAATACTGGAATTTATTCCGAATCTTTCGCCCGGTGGTTCTGTTTTATTTATTAGAACAATTGCTATACGGTGCTTCAGTCATATAACCTTCAACTATTTTAGTTCATAAATCGGCACAGAAAATTAAACAATTAAGAATATGGCCGCAGGACGCCTTCGTAGTGCGAGAATTTAAGGGAATTTCACCGTTTTTCGAAAAAAAATCAACTCCCAATGTTGGCAAATCAAGTAGATCTAATTATAGTTGAATTTTTGATTTGGCAAAATTATTTTGCAATTTGCAATATGGCTGCAGGACGCCGCCTATGCACCTTCGAGCCTTCTGCTGACGCTATTATGTTACAATCACCAATTATCCATCCAGAGACTTAATATAAGTTGAATTGTTTAGTGACTTTTAATTTTGAGTTCTTGATTTGGCACAATTAATTTGCAATTTGCAAAATGGCTGCAGGACGCCGCCTATGCACATTCGAGCCTTCTACTGACGCTATTCAGTCACAATCACCAATTATCCATCCAGATACTTTATTTAAGCTGAATTGCTTAGTTTATTAGAATATTTAGAGTATTTTTCACTTTACGACTTATAATTCTGCACAGATAATTAACAAAATAAAAAAAAAAAAAAAAAAATTTGTAATATGGCCGCAGGACGCCGCCTATGTATTGCGAAAAATTCTGGAAATTTCACAAAATTATCGAGAAAGCCAACTCACAACGTTGGCAAACAATAGCAATTTCACAGTTGAGTGTTAGTTAAATATATTTAAATGAAAAGCCGATCAAAGATACCAGAAAACACCAAAAAACAAAAAGAATTTACGGAGCTGAGATTTGCACGTCTTGACACTTTGACAGTTCATATTACCGAGACGATTGTCTTGAACAACGAAGCCAGCAGGATGAACCTGTATGTACCCACTTAAAAAGAAATATTAGGTCGTGATAACAAAATAATAATTATTCATTACCCATAATTTTTCCACTTGAACTCTTTCACATCCTAGATCCTATATACATTCAATTCTCGTAAGTTTGTTGAAAACATCTGGATCACTTTCAATTAAACACAAACTTCCAGGACTTTCAGTCATATTTATTCCTTATTTCGTGTCTCAAAAATAATAATCGTAAAACAACCATTAAATAAGTATCTAATAAATAACTTTTTGGAAAGGTTTTATTCAATGATAACAATAAAACGACATTTGACATTTCTCCGAGCTACACTATCAAAAGATTTCAAACTTTTATATGGTTTACGAGCGAGGTCGCAAGCATGTATTGTTCACTTTATTGGTTTACGAGGGAGGTCGCAAGCATGTATTGTTTTATTTTCGAGAGCATGCTATCTACTTTTGGCACATCTGTTTCCCTATGGTACTTTTCACTTCCTCTTATGTGAAAAAAAATATTTGAGGTTATGTGAAAAAGTTTTAGGTTATGTTTGTTTTCATTGCCAATGAGGGGTTTTCAGTTGCTTGTTCTAAGTTGGGCTACTGTAATATAGGTTTCTGGCTGCCTTATAATTCTAACTTTTTGATCCCCTTCTCAATATTACCGAAAACCCTATCAGCAGGAAGAAATGAAAGGCCAACTACTGGAAAAATCACTTCACTATTCTGAATATGTTCTGGCGCTTTCTCCGAAAGCCATTTGCAGGACATTCCAATGAGTGTTGTATTCTTGTTTTGCCCACTGCAACCATCTGCCACCAGCCTGACTACAGTTACGGTAGGATCAAACTCGATTTTAGTTAGCCTGTGAAATACAGCGGAAGCAACTTCATTGGAACCTTTCCCAAATTCGTTCTCTGTCCAATAATAGGAAAAAACATTTGCTTACGGCAGGATTACGTCAGGAACATATGTCAATAATAGACACACTTAATAGACTGGAAAGATCAACGAGGTAATAACTAAAGGAGATGCAATCATATGTACGATCCATGTACATGAGCGTACCCAAAATTGCCCTGCATTAGTGTATGTTTCATTCCGCCATTTTTGGTCTTCGCTGTCAAATTCATACTTAGGTTTAGATGGTTTTGGGCTTGGTGCATTGACGCAGGAGAACCCGTGAAATAACCGTAGGGGCCACGAAGCAAATATTACTCACAAACTTTTTACCACTGAACTTTTCTTCAAAATTATTTACTTTTTTACGTTCACGTTTGCAAATTCAGTAAAGACTTTTGAGTATATGAAAATAAAAGCGATTAAAATTGCGCATAGGCTGTACAATTGTGTACAGGTGTACAAATTTTACGGCGCTTATGTACAAACAATATCAGTGTCAGTGTGTTAGAATTGGGTACGTGATATTTTCTCATTTGCATCTCCTTTAGTTCTTACCTCGTTGGGAAAGATCAGTTACGGACTTGACACTAAGGTTGCCGCAAGAGTCTCGGCCAACAGCAGAGGACTGTTATGAAAAATATATAATTTACGTCTACACTGATATTATTCAGCCAGATTTATAGGTGACCAGTTAGTGCGATACTTACGTGTAATACCTTTAAAAGAATGTGAAAGCATAATAAGATTTCAACACGTAGATTACTGTCCTATTTGTGGGATCTGGCAACGCCATACCATACAACCTTCGTTCCAAAAGTGTAAGTGTTCCAATATGTACTAGCTCGCCTGTGAGGAAATAGTAGAAAAAGAAGAAGACTGTGAGATATAAAAAAAGTGGTGACAAGATAAAGTAAGAGTTCATATAAGTAGTTAAGAAAAGTCGTGTAAAAGAGTTCATATAAGTAATTAAGAAAAGTCGTGTAAAAGAGTCATTAAACTCTTAGCAAAAGTAATAAAATTGTACGGAACGTGAAGCGTATTTCTAATATTAATCATATTAGAAATACACAACAAGTTGCAAATAAATCCCAAATTGGAATCAGGAAATCACCGTGTCTTAGTGTTTTCTTTCTCTACGAGATTTATCGTCATAAATTACGATAAATAAATAACCTTTTGTGGGACCCAACAGATCAACGTAAATTGAAGGCTCAACCGGGATAATCCCACAAAAATTGGGGGCTCAACCGAAATATTCCTGGAGTATTGCAGCTGAAGGGCGGAGCGCTGATTTGGCCCAAAATTGCTATAAAGTCGGCAAAAAGTTTGAGGTTAAGGCGTGAGGCGTGTTCGGGAAATTACACGGGAAGTTCCAGTACATTTTGGCGGCAACAAAAGGCGCCGTCATTAAAAACAGGTTTGGACAAGTTCTGAAGTTTGGTCGAAACGGCAGTGCAGTGCCGAACAAAGCAGGAAAGTTTTGCATTTAATAATTTATATCAGTCATATTATTTATATCATTTATATCATAATATATATATAAAAAAATAATAAATAATATTTAAACGTAATCCAAATGTGAAAGGCCATATGAGCAAGGCGATGTTTGCTGAAAAACATCAGTTGGAAAATATTTTAAGATGTATTTGATTGGTAGAACGTCTAAGTTTCCTCACTTATTATTACCAGAACTTCATAATTAATTTAATTTGCAATTTTTTTTGTGTTGCATAAACAACGCTGCTCTGAAGTGTATGTATGTATATATGAACGCAGAATTGTCACGCGGCATTATATTGTTGCAAACGCTGAAGGATCATCATCAAATGGTGAAATTATAATAATAAGTACATATATTCGTCAAAATATTGTATGTAAAACATATTTTATTCAAAGTGTTCTTTAAAATATTTTATTCAAAATATTTCCAAAATATATTGGTATTACTCAAAATATTCTTTAAAATATTTTATTACAAATATATCCCATTAAAGTGGTAAAAATATATATCATAATAGATTCAGACACAACCAAAATAAATTCAAACTACAAGGTGGTACAAGTAAAGTTGGAGATAGTCACTGTAAAGGTAGGAAACAAGTGTTTCACGTAGAAATTTCAAACATTCAAAAGTAAATTACGGCAAATAAAAAGAATTTTGCTAATAAATCTGTTAAACATATGTGGTGCGTTTGAAACGATTAAAATTGTGAAGGGAGCTAGACATATTTAAGTATTAAAAATGGATAAAAGAACCATTTTGAGTATGAGCAAGAAAGATCTAGAGAAAGAACTTAGGTCGTATGGTTGCATGACCACAGGGCGAAAAAGAGAGCTACAAGAAAGGCTAATAGAATACCTTGAGCTGAATTGCAGAACATACATAGGAAGTGATAATGATATCACAGTTGTCAATGTTCAGCCGGGAACAGATTCTTCGACGCCAGCAGTTGGCAATGAACATGATAGAGAAACACATGTAAGCCAAAATAATGAGGCTTCATTTGTACAAAAGGAATACTTTTCGTTTCGAGATATCGAAGATAGTATTTCTCCATTCTCAGGTGATCAGACGTTTTCAATTAGAAAATGGATACAGGATTTCGAAGATATCAGTACTATAGTCGGTTGGAGTAATCTTCAAAAGTTGGTATATGGTAAAAAATTAATTACAGGTTCAGCCAGACTTTTCATTAATTCAGAAAAGGGCATTAGCAGTTGGTCTACATTAAAGGCGGTGCTTATCAGTGGGTTTGATATAGCAGTAAGCAGTGCTGAAGTTCATAAGCAATTGCGTAATCGAAGGAAACAACACGATGAAAGTCTGCGAGATTATGTTTACCACATGTTGCAAATTGCGAATCAAGTGGAAGTGGACGAGGAATCTACTATTTCATACATAATAGATGGAATTCGAGATGACAAAGTTAATAAGATTGTCTTATATGAAGCTACGACAATAGTGGAACTAAAAAAACGGTTAAAGATGTACGAAAAATTGAGGGGAAGTCATCAAACTCCCGACACTCAAGAACGGCGAAGAGATGTGATAAAAAAAGAAAAGGCCAAAACCTGTTCATGGTGTGGTGATGTGAAGCATATGTCCTATAATTGTCCAAATAAGGCAAGAGGATATAAGTGCTTCAAGTGCAACACGTTCGGACATAGATCATTCGAGTGTGGTAAGTTAGCGAAATCAGTAAATTTCAAACCTAAAGCTGAGATAAATTTTGGCATCAAAAGGATGACGAAGGAAATCAAAATGGAAGGAAAAACTGTGCGAGCATTGATAGACACGGGCTGTGATTTATCAGTATGTCGCTACGACTTCTTTAAAGAATTAAATTTACTTGAATTAACACCAAGTCAAGAGTCAATGAGTGGCTTAGGGAGTGTTGAAATCAAGACAATTGGAGTGGCTAAAACGTGCATTTTAGTAGATGATATCGAATTCAATATCAATTGTCATGTTGTACCTATCGATGCCATACCCTATCAAGTTATTATCGGAAATGATATATTAAATAAAGCTGTAGTTGTCATGAGAAATGGAGGCATCAACCTTTATCCAAGTGGCAGCGAATGTGTAATAAAAAGGAAAGAGAAGGAGAGCGACCCTCTTGATAACAAGTTCGAAAATAGAGACGTGAAAAAAGAAAGCGGATCCAGTAATGGAATAAGCGAAGTAATGGAAGAATATGATGATATACTACAATTTTGTTTTGGATTGGATGACTTTGAGGAGAACACGAATCCAGTTGATTTAGATCATATTCCATTCCCGACAAGGAAGGCAGTAGTAGAGGTCATTAATGATTACCACCCGGAAAAACAAGTTGAGTCACCTATTGAAATGAAGATCATCCTTCAAGATGAAACACCCCTCTTTGAAAGGCCACGACGAATTTCTCACGAAGATCAAACTGAAGTCGAACGTCAAGTCGATCAGTGGTTAAGTGAAGGGATTATACAACCGAGCTGCTCAGAGTTTGCTAGTCCGGTTGTATTACTGACAAAGAAAAACGGAAGCAAGAGATTTTGCTGTGATTTTCGGAGAATTAATAAGCAGATCATTAAAGATCATTACCCCATGCCATTAATTGAAGACATAGTGGATAGATTACAGGAAGCCCAAGTGTTTAGTACATTGGACTTGAAAGATGGTTTTTTTCATGTGCCTATGGAGAAACAGTCAATTAAATACACATCGTTTATAGTGCACAATGGTCAGTATGAATTTTTGAAGGTACCTTTTGGCCTGTGTAATTCACCATCAACGTTCACGCGATATATTTCGATAATTTTTAGACCTCTGGTACAGAAAGGAATATTACTAACTTACATGGATGATCTGGTTATCCCAGCAAGGAACGAGCAAGAATCTATTGAGTACCTGAAATAAGTGTTGCATGTTGCAAGTAAACACGGACTAGTCATAAACTGGAGTAAATCTCAGATCATGAGAAGAAGTATCGAGTTTCTAGGTTATATTATAGAGAACGGAACCATCCGTCCGTCCCAGAATAAAACTAAAGCTGTGGTTAATTTTCCAATACCTAGAAATTCAAAAGAAGTTCAAAGTTTTTTGGGTTTGACATCGTATTTTCGAAAATTCATTCTGAATTATGCGGTGATAGCAAGACCATTGAGTAATTTGTTGCGTAAAAACGTAATGTTCAAAATGGAGGAACAGGAAGAAAAAGCTTTCACTAATTTGAAAGAGATATTATCAAATAAACCTGTTCTTAAATTGTATAATCCTAAGGCATACACTGAATTGCATACAGACGCTAGCAAAGTTGGCTACGGAGCCATATTGCTTCAAAGAGATTGTGATGATCAGGAACTACACCCTGTTCAATATATGAGCCGGAAGACAAGCGTTAGTGAGGAAAAGTATCACTCTTATGAATTGGAAGTTTTAGCAATAATTAACGGCTTAAAGAAATGGCGAGTTTATTTATTGGGAAAACAATTCAAGATAATTACGGATTGCAATGCTTTCGCTATGACAATGAATAAAAAAGATATTCCACTAAGAGTAGCAAGATGGGCCATGTATATGCAAGATTTTGATTATAACATAGAACATAGGTCGGGCACCAAAATGCGTCATGTTGACGCACTGAGTCGTCATATTATGATTATTCAAGAAAGCATATTACATAGAATTAGGGAAGCTCAGTCGAAAGATCCGTGGATACGAGCTATCCAAGAAATTTTAAATGACAGAAAATATGAGGACTATATCCTAGAGAATGGATTATTGTATAAGGATCCTATAACAAAACGCTTAGTGATACCAAGAACACTTGAAAATGAGATTATACGCGAAATGCACAAACAAGGTCACTTTTCAGTTGGTAAAACTCAAGATTTATTAGAGAGATCGTATCATATTCCGGATATTAAGGTAAAAATAATGGATGTCATAAAGAGTTGTATACCATGTATTTTAGCGGAACGTAAAGCTGGGAAGCAAGAAGGCTTTCTCAATGTGATTAACAAAGATGATAAACCACTACAAACTTATCCTATAGATCATCTTGGACCTATGGAAAACACAAAGAAAAGATATAATCATATTTTAGTTGTGATTGACGGATTCTCTAAGTTTGTGTGGTTATACCCAACAAGAAGTACGTCCAGCAACGAAGTGATAGATAGGCTGAAGAAACAAGCAGTGACGTTTGGTAATCCAGTGCGCATAGTGTCTGATCGAGGCAGTGCATTTACGTCCAAAATATTTAAGGAATATTGCTTAACGGAGGGTATTCAACATTGTTTGATAACGACCGGAGTTCCTCGAGGGAACGGGCAAGTAGAACGTGTTAATAGAATAATAATTCCATTGCTTACGAAGATGTCAATCGAAAACCCTAAGGTTTGGTATAAGCATGTAGATCGTGCTCAACAGTTTATAAATTCTACCATAAGTCGAAGTACCAAGTTTTCTCCATTTAAAATCTTAACTGGATTAGATATGAAATTGAAGAATAATGAGGATTTACGTCATTTAATAGAAGACGAATTAGTCGCTAAACTTCGTGATCAAAGAGATGACATACGTGTTTTAGCTAGAGGAAACATATTAAAGATACAGCAAGAAAACATCCGTCAGTATAATAAAAAAAGGAAGCAGGCACAAAAGTATTCCGTAAACGACCTTGTCGCTGTCAAGCGGACACAGTATGGTCCAGGGATGAAACTAAAGCCGAAGTATTTGGGACCTTATAAGGTAATCTCTGTTGGAAATCATGATCGATACCAAGTTGAAAAGGTCGGCGAACATGAAGGGCCCAGGCTAACTACGAGTGCTGCTGATTTCATGAAGAAATGGGTGAAGTCATACGGGTCGAATGACCGGTCAGGAAGGCCGATTGTGGGATCTGGCAACGCCATACCATACAACCTTCGTTCCAAAAGTGTAAGTGTTCCAATATGTACTAGCTCGCCTGTGAGGAAATAGTAGAAAAAGAAGAAGACTGTGAGATATAAAAAAAGTGCTGACAAGATAAAGTAAGAGTTCATATAAGTAGTTAAGAAAAGTCGTGTAAAAGAGTTCATATAAGTAATTAAGAAAAGTCGGGTAAAAGAGTCATTAAACTCTTAGCAAAAGTAATAAAATTGTACGGAACGTGAAGCGTATTTCTAATATTAATCATATTAGAAATACACAACAAGTTGCAAATAAATCCTAAATTGGAATCAGGAAATCACCGTGTCTTAGTGTTTTCTTTCTCTACGAGATTTATCGTCATAAATTACGATAAATAAATAACCTTTTGTGGGACCCAACAGATCAACGTAAATTGAAGGCTCAACCGGGATAATCCCACATATTGAAAACACTTTTATCGAAAGTATTTCTATAAAAATAACTAATCAGCAAGGGGAGCTAATTGATTTAAGCCAGACTATATTCCTACATATATAATGCTCCATTTTAAAAGAAAATAGACGATAAATACTCATACAGCAGTCAATTTAACATAGTGCAAAGTTAAGAGCATTTTGTATAGCTTCGAAAATGAATTCATATTATACTAAATGTTATTCAATTCAAAGTGGCGGGTCCTTAGCGGATATTGGAGAATTATATCGATCTCCTCTTATTTACCAGCATGGAAGAGGAATTGGTAGTTTTTTCAGCGGACTATTGCGATATTTACAGCCATTGGTTACATCGGGGGCAAAGGCTTTGAAGCAGCAGGCAATTAAAACAGGAAAATCTATTTTAGAAGAAGCAGGTAGTAAGCCTTTAACAGATATTTTAAAAGAACATGGAAAAGCAGCTGCCGAAGAACTATCACAGAAAGGTATAAATAAGCTGTTTGAGAGCATGGGTGGTGCAGGAAGAAGCAATCGCATGCTTATAAAAAGGCACAACCATTTTACAGCTTTACGTTTAGCTCCAGCTTCTAAACGTAAAAAGCGTTCAGGATCAAAAAACTCCGTAAAAAGAGGTTCAAAAACAAAAAAAGACAGCTAAAATAACATCTATTAAAAGCAGACGTAAGACACAGTCAAAAAGGACAGCTAAAAGAGCATCTATTAAAGGTAAACGTAAGATACGTAAACGTGTGTTAGATATTTTTGATAAATAGACAACATGCCGTCATACAAAGAATGCATGAAGTCTGAGTTAGACCTTTTCTCCACACCACCTGTACAAAGCAGCATCTTAAATACTGAAGATTTATCTTATGGCAGAAACACATCCAAGCCTCGAGGCTTCCTCGAGGTGTTGTCAAAATTTCCAACACGGCTTATTAAATGGTGCAACACAAAACCAAGCCAGCAGCTAGCCTCAAGGCCTAGCCGCAAAGCTCGCTTTGCTCAATGTTCGAAATTTTTCTCTCTCAGGCCTACTGCTGTCAACAGATGTACTAACAAAATTAAAATGACAGCACCGAGCCACAGTATATTCTACGGAGGCCGGTGGTATCATTTTGTTTTCATTTCTTTGAGGCAAGCCTTGAGGCGAGCTGCGAGGAGGCCTGAGGCTTGCTTGGATGTGTTTCTGCCTTTATAAACCTATAGCTTCTCTAGATAACTCGTCGGTACTCGAATTTGTATCGCTAGGACATGGTGACACATATCGAGACTTATCAAGCATATACCTTCGTTTGAAACTACAGTTGGTTAAAATCAAGTATGGAAAAGAAGAACTTTACACAGGCGAAGATATCGAAATAATCAAACCAGATAAGACTAAAGACACTGTTCGTGATGAAGGCCCCGGCCTTGTAAATAACATACTCCACTCGCTTTTCCGCCAATGTACAATTTATCTAAATGGAAAACCGATTGCTCAAACAGATAACAATTACAACTATAGAGCCTATATTGAGAATTTATTAAATTACGGAAAAGATGCCACTTCAACACATTTGGAATCGGTTGGCTGGTATCTCGATCAAAATAATATGGAGGTTGTTGAAAGCCCTGAGCTAAATGAAGGTTTTTTGGCAAGACAAAAGCTGTTTGATAAAAGTAATGTTGTTGAGCTGATGGGAAAGATTCACGGCGATATGTTTAATCAAGATAAATTATTAATGAACGGTGTTGATTTACGGATAGTCTTATCACTCGAAAAACCGGAATTTTACCTTTGGTCAAAAGATGAGGACAATTCTCCACGAGTTAAAATAGTAGAAGCAACTATGTACATGAATCATGTAACTATCAATACTAACATCTTGCTGGCTCATGAAGCTGTTCTCCAACGCTCCAACGCTATATATCCGTATAAACGAGTTGAAGTTAAGACTTATACAATACCCGCAAATACATTTACATTGTCACTGGACAATGTGGTTATAGGACAATTACCAAATCTACTAGTCTTTGGCATGGTTGACAACGATGCATATACCGGAAAACGAACAAAAAATTCTTATAACTTCAAGCACAACAATATCACCAGGTTTAACTTATCAGGTGCCAAATCAACCGCTAGAATTTGATTATTCAAAAGAAAATCCTGCTAGTACTCGAGAATATATTACGCTGTTTAAAGGAACCGGTTTACATTATTTCGATAAAGGACACCAAATTTCAAAAAAATTCTTTGACAACGGGTGTTTTCTACTTGCTTTTGATTTAACGACAGATCTCTCGTATAATTCAACATGCGGAAATCTATTGAATCAAGGAACGGTGAGAATTGAAGGAAGGTTTAAGGAAGCACTAAAAAACACAGTGACATGTATTGTATATGCAGAATATGAAAGTAGCCTTGATATAGGTAAAGATAAAAATGTATATACCAGCTTCTAAAAAAACCTATATAAGGCTGGCTAACTGTTCTTCGAACTTAATTTCACTCAAGACTCTTAATACGTAATCCATAATGAGCTACTGTTTAGTAAATGTGGAGTTCTTTTCCGGAGGAGCCTTCACCTTTTTAAAAAGAGTTTCTTTTGCGAGATTCGCTGCGCAAAATAAGTCTTTTGCGAAAGAAATAATTTTCAAGTACCCCACATCTAGTACAGGATGTACTGAGCAAATAAGTAAATTTGGTAATCTCGAACTTAAGCGTATGAACGAAGATCTTATAAAAACTCTATCAAAATTTACCACAATTTTTGTTCGTGGAGCTGCAACCAGAGAATTTATAAATAACTACGCTACTTCTCACACCAAGATCATTGACGTGGAAAGCATCATTTGTTCTGAACAAGAATGAACACGCTTGAGCTTACAAATGTATTATCAAACAACCATATGACAAACATGGTTTTTAGAGGCATCTTTCTATGCAACCAATTACTACAGAAGATAAGAAAGCCTGCATGTGTAATAGCTAATACGGATCCTGCAAATAAAGGTGGAACTCATTGTGTAGCCTTTTATTTCCCAAAACAAGGCCCCGCAGAGTACTTTGATTCATTTGGAAAGTATCCCGCAAACAGGTTTTTTCGAAAATTTTTATTAGCTAATTCAAGCTCTTTTAGTAATAATAAACAAGTAAAAAAGCTAGAATTGGTCTAAGACCAATTCTTATGATACCCTAGATGAATGCCCGTATTAAATTTCGTATGGTCACCGATCTATTCAAGTATTGATTTTGAAGTTGTTTTTCGCATATATTTCTAGAACAGTTTGTCGCACAGAAAAAATGGTAATAACCAATTTTATAGGATTTCGTATTCTGCAGAAGTTCTTAGTACAATAAAAATGTCTTGGACTGATCGTTTTCAAAGTATACGTAAAAAACCGAAATTTTTATATGGCAACACCAAGAAGGAGTTGACCGATTTAGTCCAGTTTTGACATTTTATTTGCTAATATAGTAAAAACATCATGTACGAAATTTAAGCTCTCTACGTCGATGCGTTCTCAGGCAGTGTCCAAATATATAGCGGAAAACGAAATTTTTATATCGCAACCCCACGAAGGAGTTGCCCGATTTGTCTCATTTTCGAACTTAATTTTACTTTTTTTTTTAAAGTCCGTGTACAAAATTTCAGCTCTTTCAGTATACGCATTCTCGAGTTATCGTGCGCACAGACGGGCAGACGGACGGACGGACGGACGGACGGACAGATGGACAGACGGACATGCAAAAATCGAAATAACTTTTAATATTATGAATGGGTGTCCAATCCATTTTGCTCTACCATCATTATTTCGAGGTGTTACAAACGGAATGACAAACTTAGTATACCCCTATGATTTCATCTAGGGTATAAAATCGACTGCAAGGCCAATTTTCATCAACCTGTGGACATTATTGTTGTGTATTTCTATATTCTCGCTGCAGAGGACGAAGCTTTCAGAACTTTTTAAAACAATTTGATTCGAACAATCTAAGTTTAAATGATAGCAAAGTTGTTAATTTATACCACCGTATATATCTAAAGAAAAAAAATCGCGCACAATCTGGAGGGGTTTTTGTAGCCAAATATGCAAAGCCGAGATCAAAGCTATAAAAACCTGAATCCTAGGTGGAAAAAATGGAAAAAAAAAACACCTCCAGCAAGCCCATAATTTTAGACTAAATGATAATAAAGTTGTGAATTTATATCGCAAAATATACTTGAAAAAATGCCTAAAATCTGGAGGGGGTAACCAGCTATGTACATCAGCGTATAAGAGTATAAATACGAGACGACGGTGATGCACATTTAATGTTGAACTATAAGTCTACGCATCAAAATGGAGCAGACACCTAAAGTTAAAAAGTCTAGAAAGGCACGAGCAAAAAGGGTGTGTGCAGAAGAGTTTAAAATGATGGACACAAAATCCAAAAAGCAAAAAGCTAGGCCGATACGGAGAGAAGGTAGAAAGGATTCAGAGGCCCCGGGCGAAGATCTTTTGTTAAAGTACACTTATCATCTGGATCATCATCATAATCAGAAGGTTGTCCTCGGATTTGATCCGACCTCGTTTGAAGTAAAAATAGTCTTTCACCGTCATGGTTTTGAACCTGTGTCAACATTTTATTCTGGATGGCTGGAAGTTTATAAACATCTAACCAAACTAAAGGACGAGGTTATTCCAGACATGTTCCCGCCAAACCAAGAAGAGCTTCAGACGAAATACACAATTCCCGTTGGTACACGCAATATTCAGCTCACCCTTAATGAGCTCTATAAATTAATTGATATGCTGAGTTTCTTCAAGGTTGTGATGTTCCATAATAACAATGCAGCCGAAAGTGTAAAAGAATATTATAAAAAATATTGCGAAAAGTGTAAAAGTAAAAATTTAATTTTGTTACCTGACGAAGACTTTTTTATACCGTCTAGGACTTCTTATGTGCATCTGAATTATTCTAGACTTTTCTTTGAGATACCTTTGTATTGTAGTACCAATATTTTGTTTGATATAATAAACATTTAATAAATTTTTTTAATAAAAAACAACTTAAGTTTTTATTTTTTTATTTTACTTTATAATTTTATTGATTAACATATACAGGTACATATTTACACAGTTTTGAAGAGCGCAGCGTAAAAAAGATACATTATTGTGGATCTTACAAGGAAGTTGATAATTTGTAAGTTCACTTAGTCTAGGTATTTCTCCAAGTTCGATGATTTCTGAAGTCGGCGAGTATTTACTAACAAATGAAGCCTTGATTTCGCCTTTTACATACGCTGTTGCATTTTTAAATCTTGAAAACACTTCGGGTAAATTGTTGTAGCTAATGTCTCCATCATTCCAATGCAGTCCATTTATATTTTGTACGTCATATTGGATCTGTCGCCTTGCCTTTGATGACAATTCCTGGTATGGGTAGGGAGGCATAAAATGATAAGCATCTGGGATGATCGTTCCAACAACAAGTACGGATAGTTCTTTAACAAAGTACTGGCCGTTGTTTCCGCACATAAATTGGATGTCCAAAATAAATTTATCCATATTATCATCTGAGGATAAAATACGGTATGTGGCTATATATATATATAAATATCTACAGTCAGATTTTAAGCATGGCGCATCCACATTATTTAGCTGTGACTATTTTACAGATTCCCGTAACAAAATTATATCCGTATACCTGATTCCAAGAAGTATGATACTGATAGCTTTGTTAATGCTGCCTATTATGGGCTGTTATGGTTAGCTGATACTTTATCTGCGCACCTGTCTAGACTACAATAATCCTTATAACGACATATTTCTTAAATTTACCTTGACTTTACATTAACTTATTTAATACAATAAATTCTTGACAGTTTTAAAAATTCTAAGCCTTTAATTAAAAGTACAATAAGCTTTTAAACAATCTTTATACCTATTTGCCGAATTTCCGCTTTTTGAACCCGTAGGGGTAAGAAAAGTAATTTTCAGTAACAACACGCTTGTCAAAGGTAAATGACAAATGTTTTTGCTCTAGTGAAGATATAATAATTCCCGGTCGTTTTCGTTTGATTTTTTTCTCATTTTTCACGCAGCTCCAAAACATTCAACCTCATCCGTTAGGTCACCCAGAAAGCTGGAAATGTCAAATGGTAAAGGATCTTCTTTACTATTCACAAAAATCAAGCTATCGGTATCACAATATGAAATATTATCTCCTACTTTTTCTAACACCTCGTAAAGTTTAAGTCTAGCAAAAGCAGTTGTGTACGCTGCAATAGGGATATTTACGTGCGGCAGACTGTTAAGGTTTTCTTGAATATATTTCCATGTTACCCAACATGTGTTTTTATTAATTGGATGTAAGGAACAAATTTCAATTCCTGGAGATTGTATAAAGTCACAAAACTCTTTAAAGTTATTGAAAACTTTAGTATAACTCCTATCTTCTCTTTGAGCAAATTTACCCCAAAAAGAATTTAGACAAATTTTTGCTGTGTTACGTCTACCAGAATTTTTACGAATTTGATCTTTGTCCAAAATAATGTTTTCTCTTATCTTATATGATTTAAGAAAATTATCTTTCTTATCTTCAGTTACACATCTACTCCCCCATCCGCTTACCTCTTGTTTAATTTTTAAGAAGGTGTTGACATAATCTGTAAATAGGCCACCGGTCCTTGTTACCGGATCATAGACAGTATAGTCATACTTCCAGACTTCCAAAATCCTTTTTATTTGATACCCTTTTATCACAGCTAAAGCTACTTCGGGTATAACCCACACGCCTGTAATTTCCCTTTCTTTTTCATTGTGACAACATGAGAAATTTTATTTTCATCTGCACATTTTCTACAAAGAGCAAAATATAATTTTAGATTAGTTTTACAAGGTAGCACAGGTAAAAATAAGTTAGAAGGTGGGGTAACAGAGCACATAATAAAGCCGTGCATTAACAGTATTTCTGATACTGCAGGCATATCACAATTTCGAAATATAGTAGGGTGCTCTATAGGATAAGGTGAGTATTTATTAATATATGGGCACAAGCTTGTGAAATCTAAATACCTTATTACCTCAATTTCTTTTACTTACTTTATGGTATAGTTTAAAAACTTCTGTACGACCACCAAAAACAGCATTACGTGGATTAAGCGGTAGAGGGGTATTTGCAACGCGGTCATTTAATTTTTGGTATACATCAGGATTGGCTTTTAAGAATTTTCTGAATTCACATTCCCATATATAATTCAAGTTGTAATCCAATCGTTTAATTGTATCAATTCTTTTAAGAGTGCTCTCAAATCTTTGACTCATAGTCTCGATTTTCTGAGTGGTGTTATTAGCCACTTCTTGGATTTTAAAGCACTCTTTACATCCGTGGTAGAAACAACCAAAGAATTCATAAACCGTATTTGTCTCTGAATTAAACCCATCTACTTGTAATCCACCTTTTGCCAGTTTCACTTCTCCTTTATTATATACAGATACAATCTCTAGATTGGTTTCAGACTTTCCAAAATTAGCCATTTTATGGCAATAAGGGAATGATTTTGTTGTGGTTTCCGAGTATCTTCCGGAATAAGCGTTGTTAAATAAATGGCGAAGCCAATTGAGGCTTTGCACCTATTTATTTAACGTACAAGTTGTTGTTCAATAAATGGCGAAGCCAAATAAGGCTTTGCACCTATTTATTAAATGTTCAACTTGTTGTTGCCTGAAGAATAGGCGAAGCCAAGTAAGGCTTTGCACCTATTTAATTATAGAAGACCTGGTTGGAGATTGATCAATAGGCGAAGCCGAATAAGGCTTTGCACCTATTTAATCACTGAAGACTACTTTAAAACTTAACTCTAGGCGAAGCCAAATAAGGCTTTGCACCTATTTAATATAGAAATACTTCTTTACGACTGAACTCTATGTACTTTATTCTGTACTATATTTATACAAAAAAATTGTCTTACTCTAAGACTACTAATACTACACAGAATAATGTATAAAATACCTCTGACCCAGCACTTTATTTATTTAGCATATAATTCATACAAAGTGTAAGTCGGAAGTATTTCATTAACAACTATTACTTAATTTTACTACTTACGGAAGTATGCAAGTCACGGCACTCGTTGCTTTTTATAAATTTATACCTATATCTTACCCAATCTATGTTGCGGGCTTTCAACTCATTGTTTATTTTAATTTCTTTCCTACTCGAATTACACTCAGTACTTTGCGGCTTATTACAAAACAATTTAGTTACCCACAAACATATGTTCTACCTCTGGTGCAAGGTCGTCGTATTTCAACGTGCGAATTCTTGCGCCCAGCGGTATTATCACATCATTCACTGAAATAATTGAGGTAGATCAGTGATGATTAATTATGTATGTAGGTATACTGTTTGTTTTTACATGCAGTGAAAACTGATGTAGGTATGTAGGTATACCGTTTGTTTTTACATGCAGTGGAAACTGATGTAGGTATGTAGGTATACCATGCCGTAAACTTTTCGTTTTATTTCCTGATCGGAATACGTGAAATGTTTAATGTACTGATGTAGGTAGGTAGGTAGGTAATTGATATTTTTAGATTTTGAGTTTTTCTGTATGTAACAAATCTCGCCCTTGTAAAAAAAAATGTGTTATTCTTTGAAGAGGAATAACGCATTAAAACATGATGAAAGGGTTTTATCTTATTGGCAGCACTTTGTTATTGATTTTATATGTATAAATTATGTCGAACTCCGGGACAAGCATACGGTTAGGTCGTTAAGACTAATAAGTACAAGTTTATCTATGTAATAAATTAAATTAAGGTTAGGAATACGTTACAATATTTCTTATATTAGTACAATAAAGTTATAATATTTGATAGTTTGTTTGGCACACATTAAAAATTTCACATTGTAATTGTTTTTTCTTTTCTTTTTATATAGGGCACGGTTAATCATATTGTTTATACATATTTGTGTGTACATATTTTTCTTTATTACAAGTATTGATAATCGGATTGCTTTCATATATTCTTCTTAATTAATTTTATTAATTATATATATTTGTTTTTTTTTTTTTAAATGATTATACATAAGGTATTTTTCTTAATTAATTTTCTAATATTAGTATACATTTATAGGTATGTTGGTTTTTAAGTTGGTCTCTTTTATAAATTAACATTTTTAGTTTCTATTATTGTACACATATATATTATTTTTAATTCTAATTTATGCGTATATATGTATATATTTTTACAATTATACATACTCGTATGTATGTTTTTATCTTTAATTATAATATACGTATAGGTATAAATCTTTGAAAAAAAGGAAAAATTTTTTTTTTGAAGAATTATATATCAAACAAGGCAGGTATTTCTTATTATTTCTGGTATTTCTATAAATTTATATTCAATGATTAATTAAACTACTTGTAAATTGCGGGGTCTTTTAATTGAATCTAGTTCAAAATTGGTTAAGGATGGTGGAAGTGGTAGTGGTGGAGTTATTGGTAAATTGTGTCTACTATTTGTCTGTGGAGACGAAATATTTTGTGATTTAATTGAACCTTTAAATTCAGAACGAGCGATTTGAGGGGCAATGCGTTCTTTGTTTGTTGTGTATTACAAACTGTTGTGATCTTGAGTGTTTATTTTATTAAAAATATGGAGAAGAAAATTGGTGCTGCTTTTCACAAGTTGATGGCCTTGGCTAAATCGACTATCCAGCCGGAGAGTAATATTGAAGGTATGCCCTTATATCGAGTGGACCAGCCAATCGAGCCGTACGTGCCTCAGGGGCTGCCTGGGACCTCTCAAGAAGTGCCGGCTTACGTACCTGGACCTAGGAGGCTGACTTTAGAGGAATATCACAGGAGGACTAAGAAGAACTGCGGAGATCAGCCAGATATGGCAAAGAAAACCAAGTCGACCGGAGGAGGTAGGCGTGTTAGGCTAAACCGAGAGTTGCATTATTTCCGGCTTAGGGCTAGTCTAGCCGCTACAACCGAGGAGCGTGCTCAGTATGAGGATTTGGCCAAAGGAAAATTGAAGGAACTTAACGCCTTCAAAAGGGATAAAAAGAGAAATTCTAAACTTCAAAAAGAAACCAAAAAAAATATGTCTAAATTATAAAATAAATGATTAGTTATATATTTACTTTCTTTTCTTTCATTAACCCAAAAGAAATTTTTTACCATTTTTATCCCTAATAGGTAGGTTGAGGGGTATTATTTTTCTGCATGAGAAGTTCTTCTTTTGAATTTTTGAATAGGTGCCTACTATTGCTGCATGGGAATTGCAAAAATATATATATATATATATTTATATATATATATATATTTTTTTTTTTTGACCATTACTCATGGAATGGTTTCAATCTGTTGTTATGTACCGTTACTCGTCGTTTACCGATTTGAATAACCGTATTAACAGGGGTAAAAGCTTTTACCACGAGATATGGACCTAGCCATATCTGGGAAAGCTTGTGTTTTTTGGCCGGATTTTTCAGTAAAACTTTATCACCTGGTTGGAATGTTACCGGGCGTGAGTGTTTATCGTAATAGAGTTTTGACTTTTCCTTGGCGTTGAGCAGATTTTTCCGGGCGATAGCATATGTTTTTTGTAATTTGTACCTAAGAATGTGGTAGTAACTTTCGTGGTTGTAAATGGGCTCTGGTTCTCTTTTCAGATTTGATGGTACATCCGCTGTAAACCCGAACAGACAATCCATTGGAGTGAGCTTAGTGCCGTCATGTGTGCTATTATTGTATACGAAAGCCGCGGTTCTCAGGAATCGATCCCAAACCTTTGGATTTTCGGACACAATAGCTCTTAAATACTCCACTAGAGGTCTGTGGGTTCGTTCAAGTGCGCCATTGGATTGCGGATGATAAGCGGAAGTCTGTAATTTTTTTATTTTTAGAAGTTTACAGACACGTTTGAAAAGATCGCTTAAAAAGTTAGATCCTTGGTCAGTTACTACCTTTTTAGGAATTCGATAACGAGTAATTATCTCATCGAAGAATATTCCTGCTACCGTTTCTGCTTCGCCATTCGGCATGGCATAACAATCTACGAAGTTCGTAAGATTGTCTTGGAATGTCAATATGTACTTGTTTCCGGAGTGGGTTTCTTCAAGTGGTCCTACTATATCTAAATATGTAGACTTTCTCGAAGGACATTTGGGCCGTATCTGTTATGATCATTGGCATACGGTATTCCGGGCTAGCCTTCATTTTTTGGCATTTGGAACATTTCCGAATATATCTCTTAATAGAACTGAGCATATTCTTCCATTTATACTTTCTTTTTATTTTTTTGTACGTTTTAATGACTCCTTGGTGACCACCAAATGCCGAGTCATGATAGTCCTTTAGAATTATTTGAATTTCCTCGGGATCTGTGATAATTTCAGGTAATTTACTTTGAGAATTTATGTAATTATTGCTCGGAGATAATTCGCCGTGTTCAGATGTACTACCAATCTGGTTGTTTGTAGTTGATTTGTGTTTCATTGAGTCATTTTGGGGACTCCCTGAACGTTCTTGAATTCTCTGGGGAGTTTTGTGAATTATTTCCTCAATTTCTGTTTCCCTAGCTTGAGCTCGTGTAACAGCATGGCAATGTGCTGGTTTGGACTTCGGTGTAGGCGAAGAACTAGTATCTTCATCGTCTATGTCGGAATCGACACGGTGATGTACCTGGGCCTCTACCATGATCGAATTGGGGCTTGTCTGTTTCAGCTGGGCAGGTATTCGACTAAGCGCGTCTGCATTAGTGTTATATTTGCCAGGCTTATATTCAATCTTGTAGTCAAATTCCGAGAGTTTGTGGTGAAACCTTACTAATCTCGAAGTCGGATCTTTTACATTGAATACGCCTTTTAAGGGCTTATGATCTGTATAAACCGTGAAGGTTCTACCCTGTAAATAACACCTGAAGTTCCTGGCGGCCCATACAATAGCGAGCAACTCTTTTTCTATTGTGGAGTATTTTTGTTCCGCCTTATTTAAACTTCTACTTGCATATGCTATTGGCTTGTCTTTGCCTATTATCCCTTGAGATAAAACAGCTCCCAATGCTTCGTTGCTAGCGTCTGTCGTTAGATTGAAAGGTTTGGTGAAATCTGGGTAGGTGAGTAGAGGAGGATTAACAAGAGAAGTTTTAATTCCATTGAAAGCGTCTTGGCATTTTTGTGTCCAATTAAATTTGACGTCTTTCCGTAAGAGATTTGTTAGTGGCCTGACTATTTTTGAAAAGTTTGGAATGAACTTGCGATAGTAGTTGGCCAGTCCAAGAAATGATTGAGTTTGTCCCACCGTTCGGGGTTGAGGAAAATTTTGAACGCAGCTTGTTTTACTGGGATCTGGAAGTGCTCCTTCGTTTGAGCATTTGTGTCCAAGGTAGATCACTTCTCTGCGAAGGAACTGACACTTTTCGGGTTGTAATTTAAGATTATGGGCTCGAAGTCTGTCGAATACCTTAGCCAATTTCTCGTTGTGATCTTGTAAATTTTTTCCATATATTACAATATCATCGAGATAGACAAAGCACTCTAATCCTTGGAGACCCGTTAGAATGTAATTCATTAAGCGCTGAAAGGTCGCAGGTGCGCCTTTCAGTCCAAATGGCATTCTCTTAAATTCATAATGCCCGTAAGCAGTACTAAACGCAGTTTTCGGTCTATCCCTTGGGTCAACCAGTACTTGATGGTATCCACTTGCAAGATCAAGTGTGGTAAAATACCGTGAATGCCCAAGTTGATCCAGTATATCCTCTATCCTGGGTAGTGGAAAGGCATCCCCTATAGATTTCTCGTTGACTTTACGGAAATCTACTACTACGCGCCAACGTTTATTGCCGTCAGGCCCAGCTTTCTTGGGGACTACAAGTAACGGAGAATTCCATGGGCTTTTGCTTATTTGAATGATGTCATTCTCTAGCATCTCTTTTATTTGTTCATTAATAACAGACCGATGTGTTTCTGGAAGTCTGTACATTTTTTGATTTATTGGTGGTTGATTATGCAATATAGGTATGGTGTGTTTTATAGTACTAGTGCACGTTAGTTTATCTCCCTTTAAGTAGAAGAGGTCATTATACTTATAACATAGCTCAAGAATTGACTTTTCTTCTTCGTGATTTAAATTTTCTTCCAACAGTAATTCTTTACGTAAAGCCGCAAGTCTGTCTTGATTAGAGCTTTTAGTATGGTTTACGTTTACTGAATATGGATTGGAAATGAAATTTGTCTTATCACTTTTGAAGTTGTAGTAGCTATTATTTTGTGCACGAGGGAAAGGTGGACCACCTTTATTCTGAAAACTTTGGGAATTACTGACGTCCAAAGGTAAATAGAGAGGCTGTAGGTTATAGTAATTAAGTGGAACTAGCGTAAGCGTTAAGTTCTTCAGGAATACTGGTTCTGTGTTTACGTTCAGAACGGATAACGGTATAAAACTTTTATTCGGACTAACTAAGCAATTTGCGACAAATACTCCTTCTCCTATCTCCTGAGACATACAGATCATTTCTTGATCCAATTGTAATGGTATGCTCAGTACGATTTGAGATCGAGGAGGTATTTTATTAGGTCGCTGAAGCACTACTTCAAATTGCCTACTTTCGTCTTCATTCTCGTTTTTCAAGGTACTCGAAATTTCTTCTATTTGAGGTAAGAAATTTTTGCTATTGGGTGCCATTGAAGTGGTAGCAGAAGATTTAAATTGCTCCTCTATTTGATCCCTTGGTATTTCCTCCCCATCTTCTGTGGATGTTTCGAGAGGTACCGTGAACTCAATAGGATTGGTTTCCGTGCGAGGAAACCGGAGTAATTTGTTAGGGCCTTCTATATTGCAATTTTTTGCAAGAAAGTCATTACCTAACAGCCCATCGTGAGAGAGTTGGGCGTTATCTTCTACAACCTGTAGATGGCATGGGATACTGCGGCTTAGTAAAAAGTTGCCTTGGCAGCTACCCAATGTTTCTCCATTTCCAAATGGAGTTTTCAGAGTGACCTTTTGACTCTGTTCTATACGTTCTGGCGTATCAAGTGCTTCCTGTTTTATAAGACTTACTTCAGCTCCAGTGTCCACTATCAGCCGAACGGCTGCGTTTTTGCTTATATCTAATGGCAAATCTACTATTGAAATGTTTTCCCTTTTTCGGGGGTTTTTCTTTTGAGAGGACCCTGAAGTAGTATGATAAGTTTTCTTTAATGTCGAGCCGGGGACTTTTCGGTCGACAGTGTGCCGTTTCCCGAATTTGCAGTTTCCCATCGTTGTTTCTGCCGACAGGTGGACACGGTATGGCCCCTTCTGCTACAAAAACTACACATCTCTTGTCCATAATTAATTCTAGGTTCGCGATCTGAAGTGCCCCATTGAAAACTGTTTTTTGTATTTGCTCGCTCAGGTGGTGCCTTAACATTTTGTCGACAATATTGGACATCATGTCCTTTCGCTCTGCAGTTTATACAGAAAGGGGTGTTTTTGCGTTTTATGCACTCGTCATACGTGTGCCCCTTGTAGTTGCAATAGCTGCAGGTAATCTTGTTTAACAGTAATTTCTGTTTTTCGTCTCTTCTTTCTCCTGTATGATGAAAGGTAGAATTCTGGTATGGAGGTGGACTTCCTAAAGATTTTCTTGTCGAGCTGACTTGGGTCGAGTGCCAATTATCCGGTGAGTTTCTGCCAGTATTAAAGGATACTGAAGCTAATTTTGTCGGCTCCTGTGTGGGAGGTATATGGAACTCAGTCTTTATGTTAGGTTTTCCTAGCTCACTTGTGTAAAGGTATGGAGCAACAGTCTCGTGAATAGGATGACTATAAGCATTAGCATAATTTGTGGAATTATGCCTTGAAAAGTTATCCATTGGAAAATAGCTTGCGTGATTATGAATGGCGGGTTGTGGATTATAAAAGAGGCTGTGTTGTAATCGTTCCATGTCTAGTGCCTTTTGGATGAGTTGGTCTACCGAATCTTCATTTAAAGTAAGCAAATAGGCACTTAGATGCGGATTATTAGCACCACTCTTCACTGAAGCCATAGCAAAATCTTCTATTTGTCACTTCACCATATTGAAATTTTCAGCACCATATTTACTCTGTGCTGCCTCATTACATTGTAACAATAGGCCTTTTAGCCTAGTTGTGAAGGAGTTAAATGACTCATGCGGGTATTGTCGGCAAGTGATTAATCTATTTATCAGCTCATGGTAAGTCTCACGAGGTAAGTAATTACGATAAAGTAATTGTTCAACCTCTGCAAATGTTGTGAGTGAGCTAGATGCGATTAGCTGGTATGCATTTCCTCTCAATCTAGTGGGAAAAATCTGCATAAAAGCTTGCTTTTCCTCCTCTTCTAGGCACTGTTGTACTTGTTTGCAACAGCCTATAAAGGTTTGCAATTCTGTGAGAATTTGGGGACTAAATTCTCCAGAAAACAAGGGCACCATTTGTGCTGTCAGTTTAACTACTTTTTCATAATTCACTGGCATTTTGGCTGGTTGGTTTGGTTGCTTTCTCTGGGGAATATCTGGAGTATCGTTATTAGAAGTAGGCGAGGTTAATGATTTTTCTGTGATTAGGGCGTTTAAGCTATTTCTTCTTACTAGAAAATTAATTAGGCTGTGCCTTCTGAAACGTTTACCTGAGCGATGCTCACGATACCAGTTTACGGAAGGTCGACTTTGGGATGAATTACACTCTACACTTGGGCTATCTGGAGGACTGGTATTATCAAATGATAATGAATTTATTACCGTCTCAAAGGTAGAGCATGAAGAACTACGGCCAGTTTTAGGCATGAAAGCAAAATCATTCGAGTTAGAGAGAATAGAGGAGAACAGGGAATAAGTAGTTTTATCAAAGAAGTTTAATTAATTTAATCAAAGCAAAAAATTTTCCCGAATATGTGAAAGCTGCCTTGTTTTAGTCTTTTTTCTAATATTAATGAGGAATAACAGTTTTGCCTCTTTTTAACTTACTTAAGAAAGATTGTTGTCGTTTCAGTCAGCTTCGTTTAGCCGTACTCTTTGTTGTGTATTATTTATTCTTAAATGGAAGTCGTATTCTCCAAGTTGGGGACTTCTTATCTTCTTAGGCTGGGTTCTATCGCCAGATTCCACGGTAAGTAGCTCGTATAACTCGTAGGTTGGAGAATCAAGGTTTTTCAAGTGTATGTAGATTGACCAACTTCCTTGATCCTACCGGCTGCGCCAAAATTGTTGTGGTTTCCGAGTATCTTCCGGAATAAGCGTTGTTAAATAAATGGCGAAGCCAATTGAGGCTTTGCACCTATTTATTTAACGTACAAGTTGTTGTTCAATAAATGGCGAAGCCAAATAAGGCTTTGCACCTATTTATTAAATGTTCAACTTGTTGTTGCCTGAAGAATAGGCGAAGCCAAGTAAGGCTTTGCACCTATTTAATTATAGAAGACCTGGTTGGAGATTGATCAATAGGCGAAGCCGAATAAGGCTTTGCACCTATTTAATCACTGAAGACTACTTTAAAACTTAACTCTAGGCGAAGCCAAATAAGGCTTTGCACCTATTTAATATAGAAATACTTCTTTACGACTGAACTCTATGTACTTTATTCTGTACTATATTTATACAAAAAAATTGTCTTACTCTAAGACTACTAATACTACACAGAATAATGTATAAAATACCTCTGACCCAGCACTTTATTTATTTAGCATATAATTCATACAAAGTGTAAGTCGGAAGTATTTCATTAACAACTATTACTTAATTTTACTACTTACGGAAGTATGCAAGTCACGGCACTCGTTGCTTTTTATAAATTTATACCTATATCTTACCCAATCTATGTTGCGGGCTTTCAACTCATTGTTTATTTTAATTTCTTTCCTACTCGAATTACACTCAGTACTTTGCGGCTTATTACAAAACAATTTAGTTACCCACAAACATATGTTCTACCTCTGGTGCAAGGTCGTCGTATTTCAACGTGCGAATTCTTGCGCCCAGCGGTATTATCACATCATTCACTGAAATAATTGAGGTAGATCAGTGATGATTAATTATGTATGTAGGTATACTGTTTGTTTTTACATGCAGTGAAAACTGATGTAGGTATGTAGGTATACCGTTTGTTTTTACATGCAGTGGAAACTGATGTAGGTATGTAGGTATACCATGCCGTAAACTTTTCGTTTTATTTCCTGATCGGAATACGTGAAATGTTTAATGTACTGATGTAGGTAGGTAGGTAGGTAATTGATATTTTTAGATTTTGAGTTTTTCTGTATGTAACAATTTTGAGACGTGCAATATCCATTTTTAGGCATTATACCCAAAATATTATTTTTAAGGTAATTTTCAGGGGAGGGGTAGCTCCCTATGTAGTCAATATTTTCAGCAGTGTTAAAGTAATAAGGGTAATAACCCTTTTCATAACCTTTAATGTCAAAAACGTCGGAAAATTTAGAAAGGCGGAGTGCCAGAAAGTTTAAAGAGTCAATAAATATTAAATTCTCGCATGTCATTTTCATAATTTTAGAGCCATTCATTATAGGCTCTATTTTTAGATTTCTATCTAATAGCTCAGAAATAATAAAGTGCCCGTCATATCCCTGTAGGTTATGCGCAATACAGTGCACCTTAGACACAAAAGATCGGGCGTTTAGGCAGTAATCTAGAAATTTTTTTACAGCGTTTGTCTCACTACTGTATTTAAACACATGCTGCCTATCACCACAAACATCACATTTTTTGTCTAATATCTGGTTTTGTATAACAGTTATGACATATTTGGTGTGCAACAATTAAGTTCACAATATGCAAATAAGATGTGGTGCTATTTTCACATAAGGTGTTCTGAGTGCTCTCGCAATCAAAAAATATTATTAAAATTTTTTTATCGAAACTTCCTCTATACCTCCTAATATAGCAAAGATGCTCTTGGGGAACAATTTTAGAACAAATCTTGCAAAAATATTCATTGCAAGAATGTTCTTTGAACTCTCTCTTGTTAAGAACAAGAAACTTACCACACAATTTACATATTTTAAAAGTCTCACATATGCTTTTAATCTGAATTTTATTTAGGGTATGATTCGTAAAACAAGCATCGCCTCTAAACATGCGATTGCAGTTTTCGCATGCTTTGACTTTTTCAACAAAAACACACGGTGGATAAGAGTCACAATATCGACACTTCTGATCACATTTATGCATTTTCATGTTTGTTAACCTATCGCAAAAAGAACAGGCATATTTTTTATTAAAAAGGCCTGTTAGCGACTTAATTACATAGAAATGCTTTAACGTCTCTGAATAATAAAGAAATATTTTTTTACTAAATCGCTTTCAACAGGTAGCCTAAAAATAATCGAATCCGAATCTCTCAAATTATCGAAAACAATGATGTGGTAATTTTTTTAAAAATTTTTTGAAATTTGTAAATGTCTTTTATGCTACACCCTTTGTCAGTAATAACCACCTTTGAATTTTTACACAACGATAGTGCTAGTTTATCCAATGAGTCAATAACAGAAAAACTGCTTCGATTATTAAAATTTTCTGACGTCATTTCAATACCGTAGCAAATGCTTCGAGGGAGACAGCTTACGTTATCTTTACCAACATCTATCACACTTGTTTTCCGGGATAAAACCAGACTTTCTTCCACATGCCTAGGATCTATCTGACGATATTTGCATTGAGTTGCAAGATATCATCAGAAAGAAAAATAGCATTGGGTTGGTTAACATTAACAATCAATCCAATAATATATGCCCCGGTTAATTGGTCGATAGGTCTGAGACTACTCCAAATGGGTTTAACATGAGGCGAATTTGGAAGCATTAGTGAAAAACTAATCTTACTGCCTCTTGCAGAATTTACCGCCAGTTCTTTAAACACATGGCCAAATACTTTTTCTAAAACTTCCAAGGGGTTTTCACTTACAGCAGAAAAATCCTGTAACTGAAAGGAGATTTTTACGCCTGCCTTTTTAAATTGTTTGAAAAATGTTTTCTGTCTTGACAGTAATTTATAGCCACAACCGTATTGAGATACCTGACCTTGCTCACAACTTGTTTTTGGTAAAGCACTATCTTCATTCATTTTCGCAGACGACAGAATTATTTTATTTACTCCCAGACGCCCCGTTGTTAACGTCACAGACCGCGGAACTATTATCTTCACATATGTACATTTAAATAATCAAAGGCGCTTTTTAAGACCCCATTTACAAGCGGTACATTATACAGAATTGAAAACTCTGTCAACAGCCTTAATAAAAAAAATTTTTCACGATATGAAAATAACACTTTTTCTTTTTTCACCACCTTTATACAGGTGTCTAAGGCGGATAAGAAAATTTCCGAGTTTAAATTTAGCGCACTTTTTAAATGCAAAATTAGCTCGTCCGACTTCATTTTTTTTAATTTTCTAATTTTACAGCTACTTAAATCTAGTGAAAATATGTCTTTTATACAAATACCACTCTATTAAATCCACACACACACGGTACCTCTGCCTCTAGTTGAAGGATGTTTTTCAGCGGGGGTAAGCTGCTTGCCTTTGGGGAGTATCATCAATGTATCTTTTTAAGAAAAAAAAAAAAAACAAAAAAACAAAAAAGAGATAATTTTTAAACCTATAGTGATAACGGATCGGGCAAGTTTTTTATACTTACTTTTTTTAAATTTTGGTTTAATGCCCCTTTGAAACCACCATCCAACTTTTCAGAAACAAACAAAGACTGATTCCTTGTGACTTCGCTGTAGGCTTTTATGCCATTTTTGCTCGACCCAAAAAGAAAAAATCCAGGTAAGATGAAAATATTTCTACTAAGAACTCATAACCTTTATTCGCTATTCTTGCCAGACAAAAATCCAAACTTTTCTTTTAAATTGCAGCAAAGCTGCACCTCATACACAAATGGAAGACAGGTCTCAACCTACTAGAATAATAATTCTACAATTCCCTTAACATAACTTTCAAATCTAAACGTCTCGTTTAAATTGCAACAAAGTTGTACCTCCTTCATAAATTAAGAACAGATCTCCCCCGTTTTGACGAAAAAATTAAAACCCAGCGACAGATTGAGGATCTTAACCAGCAGCACGTGGGATGTTATCTAACCTTTGACGAAAAAGATGATACCAGAGGAGGATTTTTGAAAATCAGTTTTAAAAAGCGCGAATAAAAAAATTAAATATGTACGTCTTTTGTAGAAGAAATTGTCTATCAGCCATACAGTCTATCTTTACTGACCTACAATAAAGGCATCTCAGCCGAATTCGTTTTTTACTCAAGCAACCCGTTTCTTTCAGCTCACCTTCACCCACATTCGTGTCGTTCACAACATCAAGTTCACTGACTGCCGCCGATCTTTTCTTGTTTTGCAGCTCTTTATCATACGCCGCCAGTATTGAACGTCACAAGAATCAAGAACCCTTGCATAAGCAGCATCAGAACTTGCTCTTTGCCATCTTTCCTTAATCTTTTTTCCTTTACATCAAAAAATATTCAGAAAATAAAGTCACCCACATGTCTCGCAGTTTCAATTCAGGTAGATTTAAAATTCTATGCATAAAGAAACAACAACTCGTGACCGCATCGCCGTCAAGTTCAAGTTTTAAAACTCGTATGGAAAAATGACGTTGAAGAAGTGACTAACTGATCAAAGCTTGTTTGGAGTCGAAGAAAAAATGAACGGAATATAAAAAAGAGGCGCGATAACCGCTGAAGATGTGAAGACAACGATACAGGTTTAAACCATGCATGCTTGCTACATATGGTCGCAAGATTTTGTGCTTCAGTTATCTGCTTGCCTGGTAGTGCAATTTTATAAAACTTTACTACGCTTGTACGTAAGCCGCCTATAGTACACCTGCTTGCACCCACTAGGCTAAGCCATCCTAGCAACTGGACCTTTCCAAAACAGTACCCATCTCCCGTCCTTGCCATAGACAGCACCAGCTCTCTCCTTTCAACTAACAGCCGGCATCAAGATAACTCGGTATCAAGTCAGTTTTTTTTATTTTTGCCCCCAATGCTTGCGACAGGGACCCATCTACCGTCCTTACCACAGACAGCACCAGCTCTCACCTTCCAACCAAAATCCTGCAACAACACAACTCGGTATCAAGTCAGCTTTTTTTATTTTTGCCTCCCAATGCCTGCGACAGGGACCCATCTACCGTCTTTACCACAGACAGCACCAGCCTCTCCTTCCAACCAACATCCTGCAACAACACAACTCGGTGCAACTCAACCTTTTTATTTTTACCCCCCAATGCTTGCGACAGGGACGTGTCTATCCTACTCCCTCCTCAACAACTTCTTATCGGCGGTGGGAACCGTCTTGCAGAAAACCCGCGAGTGGGATCCTCGTGGCAGTTGTCTCTATCGGACGTAATGTAAAAGTATAGGGAGGTGGGACCCTTACTACTTAGAACATTTTAGAAAACGGACTCACAACGCATACACATAGATTTCTGTTTCATGGCTTGGGAAGTATTCTCGAGGGTTTTGGTACGTGATATTTTCTCATTTGCATCCCCTTTAGCTCTTACATCGTTGATTCCAGCGGAAAAAAGTGACGGCATTCTCACACACACAGCTGGTTTTACACGGTACAGCGAACGCCATTTTCAGCTTTACAGATGTGTTAATGGCTTATATTAGCTGTGTTCTTTTGGTTCCGTGTAGTTTTCTGCAAAACAGGCGATTGCGAATTGAATTGGTGTGTAGAGCGCATAGCAGTAGAAAAAGTTTTGAAAGTAAAATAATTAAGGTGCCGTGACTTTAATACTTCAGCAGGATTTACATTATGATGACATCCAATTTTTACAGAAATTGTGAGGGAGATAGTGTAACAAAACCGCTTTCGCAAAAACGTGGTCAAAGACAAGTATGGCGCGCCTTACATTTAAACTTGGCCTTAAGCCATGAGTTCGAAATACGTGCGGACAATGATGGCGCTAGTCGTGTTGAAATAAGATATATGTTACTAGGCGTCCTGCTTACTACTTTTCCAATAAGAGGTGTTATTTTAATTAGCCCGTTATTTCGGTAGATGTCACTTTTGGAGCTGTCATTTTTTAATATTTGACAAGTAGAAACTACGCTATTAATAAAAATGGAACGATACACGATTCAACAACGCATTGAAATTATTAAACTTCACTATAAAAATGGTGAAAATGTGGCAGAGACGGTTCGTAAAACTCGAACATTTTTGGGTCGTCGTGAGGCACCTTGTCGGATCGCAATACAGAAATTGGTAGAAAAATTCGAGCTGTCGGGACAAGTTAGTGATGTGAAGAATAAAACCCGTGCACGTCGCTCAAGAACAGCAGAGAATATTGCTGCTGTAGCCGAAAGTGTTGAAGAAACCCAGGTTTGTCCATTCCTTTTCGTTCTTTGGAATTAGGCATTCCACAAACGTCATTACACCGTAATTTGCATAAAGATTTGGGTCTTAAGGCTTATAAAGTTCAGTTAACACAAGAACACAAGCCGGCCGATCATCAACAACGACGAGTCTTTGCTGATTGGGTCCTTGAAATGCATGAAAATGATCCGGAATTCCATCGAAAACTCATCTTGAGTGATGATGCCCATTTCCATCTCGATGGCTTCGTCAACAAGCAAAATTGTCGCATCTGGAGCTCGGAAAACCCAAGAGTTATTGTTGAAAAGCCTCTCTATCCTCAACGTGTGACTGTTTGGTGCGGTTTATGGTCCCGCGGGGTCATTGGACCTTACTTTTTCGAAAATGAGGCTGGAGCAACAGTTACGGTGAATAGATTGCGCTATCGACAGATGATTAATGATTTTTTATGGCCGGAATTGGATGGTATTGATCTGGACAACGTTTACTTTCAACAAGACGGCGCTACGTGCCATACAAGCAACGAAACCATTGATCTTTTACGGGAAAAGTTTCCGGACCGTGTTATCTCTCGAAGAGGTAATCACAATTGGCCACCAAGATCTTGTGACTTAACACCTTGCGACTTCTTCCTTTGGGGCCACGTGAAAGAGAAGGTCTACGCCAACGGCCCAGCGTCGATTCAAGACCTCAAAGATGGAATTCGTGAGGCTATCGAGGACATAGGGCAGCCACTTTGCGATTTGGTTATGAAAAGTTTCATGAAAAGGATATGGTTCTGTAGGCATGGTCGTGGTGGTCATTTGGCTGATGTTATTTTCAATTATTAACGGCATACCTTCCTCTTTATAATGAAATAAAGATCCGATCATTTATCTCAAAAAATGGCATTTTTCTTTGAATATCAAAATAACACCTCTTATTGGAAAACCCGTTATGTTACTAGGCATCCTGCTTACTCGTGTGATTGTTGTCAGTAAAAAAGAAGTGCAGTCGAAGGTGATGAAATCCGATTAGAACATAGTAGAAAGCTGGTCTGAAAGTTGATGTGAAAAGGTGGTTAGAGAGGAAAATTCAGAAAAGTTTGATTAAATTCCAAAAAGGAAAAGTACCAGTTTGATTCCAAAAGGATTGTGAATTTGAGTTTTGTGTTTTTTATAAATAAAAAATGATTTAACGTAAAGATGTAAAAAGTTTAGCATTATTATAATCATAGAAAAGTGATGAAAAAGAAAAAATCATGCTCAATGAGGAGCTATGGATGCTGATGTTGTTTTAAAAAAACTTTTCTTTTATTGGTCAAAATTAAGGAAGAATGATAAAGGCGACTTTGGAAATGTAGATTTTGTGAAGGAGGAGATCATTGATGAACGTCGTTTGTAAAAGTAATGTTTTTTCCTAATAAATGAAAAAGGAAAATTAAGTAAGCTAATAAATAAAAATCGCTGGATACAAGGTTTGGAATAATTTTATTATTTTTTTTTATGCTGACATGCTGAATAAGTTTTTTTTAAAACAAAGAAAAAAAATCTTAATTTTAAGTTGTAAAATATAAAAATAATTTTGTGATATATGTTTTTTTGTTTAAAATACCGGAAGTGTTATGGTATAGTTTCTGAAAGAAAAAGAAAAGAAAAATTAATTATTATGATTCAAGTAAATCTATAGTCTGAAAAGGAAATGAATAAAAATTTTTTTTTTTATTTATATATAGGCTCTTTATTTGGTGGCTCTTTGGCTCTTTTCAAAATCCTTAAAACTAAGTGGCAAAAGGCTCTACAATGTGTATATAAAAAGGCACTAACTAATCTAAAAAAACAAAATACAAACATGACAGAGTCAATAGGGACAATAAAAGCAAACTAGACACTAACAATTAAAATAACTAAATGGAGTAACATTAAATGCACAAATGAGACAATGTATAACGGACACTAAAAATTTTAAAAAACTCCTAAAAGGTGAAACAAAAAAGAAAAATTTTTAACTTGTCCCAATTTTGACAATCAGGCAAGTGGCAGTTCCAAGAATTTCCGAATTTCCAAATTAATCTAATCAAAATTGAATTACCTAAACGAACGAATTTTCAACAAAAAATTTTGTATTTTAGAACCGAGACCGAAACCGAATTAGAAAAAAGAGAAATCGAACGAACGAAAAATTTACGCGACACCGTTATAGAGTCCCGTGAGGGCAGCCTGTAGTATCATAGACCTCTACAGACTGCCCTCATCATCCCTCCAACTTAGCATCTCTAACAGAGTACTTGCCCTTCTACAGCACGTGCAACGATTCCTAAGTGGGGAGAAGCCCCGTGGACTAGTGTTGCAAATGCTGCGGTCTGCTATCACCAGCGAAAGACAAGAGCTCCGTCCTGCACCGACGATAGTGGTTGCCATGTGCAGTTGAATGTGTCTGCGTTCGTTGCCAGTGTAATGTACTATAATATATATACATATATATAAATATATTCGTGCAGTAAAGCACAAATTACTGAACAGAGGCAATTGCGAAATTCCCGACCTGGATTAACATGCATAAATCTGCAATCAATCCAGTGTCTTCGCAAAATGCATTGACCTCTTGTCATCAAGTAATTGTTTGTTGTAAATAAGCGAGGAAAGTATGCGCAATTCTGCTGATTCGTTCTGATCGCAGAATTGGGTCACGAAAGTGACGAAAGTTGCAGGTAAGTGCGCTCAAGAACTAAGAAGTTCAGGGAGTTTTGATTTGATTTTTGGATCGGGAATACGGTGAGCGGTTTTCTAGTTTCGAAAGTAGTAACTGGAATAATAGTTTAATAAGTTAATGATAATAAATCGAATTATATTACAAAAGAGAAGAAGTTGATTGAATAAAAAAAAGGTGTTAATAATAAAGAGTTATTTGAATTAAATTCCTGTCCCGTGAAAAAAAGTTATACTACATTATTTGGCGCAGCCGGTAGGATCTAACGTTTTTTGCTAGATCGAGAGTTCGATAGATCGATATTAATATCGTGTGTAGTAATTTATTTGCGGGCTCGGAAATTTAAAAGCGAGACAAAAAGAAATTTTTAAAAAAGTGAAGAACAATATTCAATAAAATAAAAGAAAAATAAAATAAATAGAATTTGAAGAAAAGAAACAAAAAGTTATCAGAAGCACAAGTGGATTAGTGGAAAGCAATCAAAAGCAATCTCTATAAAAAAAAAAAATCATCAGTATAAGAGGATTAGTGGATAACCTTCAGCAGCCGAATACAGCATACGACTTTAAACAGAAACGAAGTCTTCAGAAAAGGGTCAAAAGACTGTGATGTGTAAGCAAATTTAATTTTAAATTATTATTAGTTTTAACCGATTAATCAACTTAAAAACAACAAAAAAAAAAAAACAAGAGTGTTTACTATACGAAAACTATACAAAAATATTTCGATTTCTATTAAATTTTAAACCAAATTTTATTCCAAAAAGTAGCAAAAATTGACCATAAATTTTACAGAGACGAAAGGTTAGCATTCCATTTCTTTTTTAACTGAAAAAAAAAAAACAACTTAATTTACATGAATTAGAACGTTTTTCTTTATGGTTTTACTTGTAATATGCTGAAATACTTTTTCACTTAAATCTATCTCAATAGTTGGAAAATTAACACAAATCGTATATTTCGTTCAACTTAATCTTATTATTAATATATCGTTACCATTTGTTTTCATACTTTTAAATACCATAAATTACTCTAATTTTTCGGCATAATTTAATAACATAAAACAACTCCAAATTATTCATAAAACAAAGTGTTTCGCTAGCGACCAAACCTATTACGAGCTGTTAATTTCTTTGTAATTTTTTCTAGAAGACTAAAATCCTCGATAATTGCTATTTATTCCGCATGTATTTTTCTCTACCCAAAAGACTACAATCGAAACTCAAGACGCCCCGCAAACGTGCCAAGTCTTTGTCTAACGTCCATGAATCAGAAAGTGATGACTTTCATGTCCGGCTAGAGCAAATCTCTTTCGAAAGTGTAAGCCCACCAAGAACAGAAAAAACCACCCGTCACAAGACAAATGAAAATCACGAAAACCTGGCACAACAAAATCAACAGGGTATATCAAACCACATTACGAGATTTAGTGATTGCCAATTAAGAAGTGTACACATTTTTACACGCAGTCGCTTCAACTCTGCCCCCACACTCCTCCAAATGGCACCCACACTTCCCCAAATGGCACCCACACTTCCCCCAAATGAAACAGTGAATGCACTAGAAAAAGTATCTAAGCTCGCTAGCCGTTTGGTCCCTAACTACCCAGAAGGTAATAGAAACGATGCAGCGAACGAGCTTCATAACTTTCTTGACTGCTGTAAGCAAGTCCATAAGGCGTTATCGTCAGATGAAGAACAAACAATTTTGATTCCCCTCTTGAAGACTAAGCTGCGCGGTGAAGCTTATGACTTAGTCAAGTATCTAGACATTCAGACGCTAACAGAACTAGAACAATTGCTCCTCAATGCTTTTGCCCCAGCAAAATCCATAAACGATATTCTAGGCGAAATTCGCAAATATATTCAGATTCCCGGTGAAAGAATCCATACATTTGGCGCAAGGCTAAACAAGTACGTAGTCGAGTGTAAAAGGGCGATTAAAAATAAATACGCTGAGAACAATCTCGCTCTCACGAAGGAAATTGAAGAGGAAGCTTGTTACGTCTTCAAAATCGGAGCTCTAAGCCCCTTGATAAGGCAAGTTTTGATCACTCAAAGAGTAAGTTCACTTGACGAGCTTATTCAAATTGCTGTGGAAGTAGAGAAAACTGAAGACAGGCAAATTCATGGTAGACATATGCAAACAAGCTTGTTCGACCATACCTCCACTTTCAGTGAGAAAGAAGTTGAGCGACTAAAGATTATCTCGAATTATCAAGCAACAACGTTTCACAAACCGCCCGAATAAAGTCATCTCTACCCAGAGTAATTTAGTGTACAATAACACCCACCACCCACCACTTCACATATTGCTCCATATGGTACAAACGGTGCTTTTTATCAACCACACACTGACCAATATACACCAATCGCTCACCAATCAATACCAACTAACTATTTACCAAACTCAATAAATTATAATACACCTTCATATATATCCCCTGTTCAGGCGCATCTGGCCACGTCATCTTCATTCTAAACAGTCAGCGTTGTATCCAGCCTGCGTCAACTCAGTCTGCATAGCTATTAAAAGTTAGTTAAGTTAGTGAACTCAGCGCGATTACTTGTACTGCCGAAATTGTTATTAAAGTTATTTGTACTTGGACTAATCAAAATCTTCTTTTTATTTCAACTATACCTAGATCCACTTAGTTCACAGCCCGCCTACATTCTTCTAGGCGAGATAACAAACATTTGTTTTGGTAGCAGAGCGTGGTTTTTAAGTGGTTCTAGTATTTAAGGCCTTATTCGGGCGATTCTGCATAAAATTCGGCCAAAGGTACACGCGGCTTTCGAGTTTCAATCCTAATTTACTCTTTGTGTGTTATTACAAAAAATAACAAAAGTTGAAAGTGGAAAAAGGTGCCCTTTTATATATAATTTGCTAATTTGCGGTTAAATCTGTAACGGTTCTTTCGGTAAATACCAAGCATCATAGGCACATTCCACTACAGTCTCAACTAACTGCACGCAACAGAAGTACAGCCAAAAGGAAACATTGCTGCTGTATTGAATCGTCATCATTACCGTGCAGCCAAATACAAAAGGCCCTACACAAGATTTTGGTTCCATTGGGTATTACACACTCTGCAGCCCATCGAATTGCAGCTTAAACAGTTTTGTAATCGTTTGCATTTCCCCGATAGTGACGGCGTGTCGTTCAATAAATACAAATATATTAGTGAGCAATTTTTAAGAGAAACGTAATATTCTCTAATAGTGCCAAGCCCTCATTGAAAGCTGAAAGTGTTACGACGCGTTGGTATGCGACGCTCGGTTTACCGTGCACGATAGTAATTAACTGTGACATTGTTGTGACATTGTGGTACTCCTATAGCATTGAGTTAACTAAATATGTATGCTATGTACGTAGATAGTGCAAATTTATGAACAATTGTAGAGTGCAGTGACTTTAAAAACGTGTTCTCATCATCAGCGGACTTATTTGGATACAAGCAGCTGTGAAAGCTACTTTCATACAAGCTTGGGATTCAGAGGTAAGCAATTCTCCTTTTAATATTTTATACACAAAAGATGTCATTTGAGGACTTAAAGAGCACACAAGAACGAACAGTTCGTTTTATTAGTAAATTTCAAGAAAATACTGACAAGTCAGGCAAGCAGAACTTCACCATTGGGTATTTAAATGGACGCATTCAGTTACTCGAACATTATTGGGAAAGGTTTGAGCAGACCGACCAAGCAATGTATAAGGCAGCATCTGAAGATGATCTCAACGACACATACTTCGTTGATAATTCATATGATGACGTTGAATTAGCATATTCTCTCGCTGCAGGTTATTTACGGGAATGCATAAGTGCATTAACTAAGCCAGATAAGTCAGGAAGCGAAACAAGCTGTAGTCAAAACAATACGACTAATCCTACTGTTTCCAATTCTTTACCTAAAATACCTCTTCCTAAATTCTCGGGGGTTAAAACAGAATGGTCTGCATTTAACGACTTATTCAAATCAATGATACACGAGAATCAAAGTATTTCAAACGTCGAGAAATTGCACTATCTCAAATGTAGTCTTTCGGGAGAAGCCGCACAACTTTTACGTAATATTGCGGTAACTGAAGATAATTACATAATCGCTTGGGATACGCTGACTGAGCGCTACCAAAATGAACGCGTGCTTATAAATTCGTATCTCCAGGCTCTAACTAGCTTGCAACCTATGCGCTGTGAAAATTCCGGCGAAGTCAAACGTCTACTTGATGGCTCGAGAGAAGCTATACGGGCACTCAATGCTATGAATCGTCCAACAGATCAGTGGGATGACTGGTTGATATTCATAACTGCTCAGAAGTTACATCCTTATACTCTTAAGGAATGGGAGTCCTCTATATCTAAGAATAAAGCTCTACCAACATTTGCGCAACTTGCCGACTTTCTTGAAAATAAGGTGCGTACTCTTGAAGCTGTGTCATCTACTACTCAACGTCAGCGCTCAAATAAGATTCCTACACTCACTCCTTCAAGCGTTAAGACCTTTCACGCTACATCTTTAAAGAATCAGTGTCCAGATTGTGGCAAAAAGCACTTTATCATATTTTGCCCGGGGTTTAAGAAAAGATCAATAGATTCAAGGAGAGAAATTGTTCAGAAGCATAAGTTATGCTTTAACTGCCTTCGACATTCACATTCAGCAGCTGAATGCCAATCTACTAATCGGTGTCGCTTCTGTAGTAGAGCCCACCATTCTTTGCTCCATCTTTCGTCAACTCAGGGCGATCTATCTACCACAGAAAATTTCTGCAATAAATCTTCAGTACAAGTAACTGATGCAAATACTGAGAATGATGTTGTTAGCCTTTTCTCTTCTAACGAAACTACTTCACGAACAGTTCTACTCGCCACGGCTAGAGTGGTTATGGTATCTAAAGATGGAGAAGAAATCGAGGTTCGTGCCCTATTGGATCAAGGCTCGGAGACCTGCTTCGTGTCCAAACAGTTACTACGTCACCTGGATGTACCCTCTTCGAAATCTTACACAACGGTAACAGGAATAGGGGGCTCGAAACTGAATGCGTCAAATTTAATTGTACCTCTCCAGCTAAAGTCACGATTTAACAAAGCTCTCTCGATAGACATTGATGCTATAGTCTTGCCCCGAATCACTAGCAACCTGCCCAGTAAAAAGATTTCACAATCAGCTTGGATACACCTAGCCGGGTTAGACCTTGCAGATCCGCAATACCACTCACCTGCTGAAGTCGATATACTAGTCGGTGGTAATGTTTATAATCAGATTATACTCGATGGAGTTAAAAGAGGTCCAGTAGGAACACCTATAGCCCAACGAACTATTTTTGGGTGGATACTCACCGGAGCAGTTCAATCAAATCTCTCGAAGCCTACTCCGATTTTCAATTCGCATATTGTCATCAATCCTGATCTCAACCTACGGCTCGAACGGTTTTGGGAGTTAGAGGAAGTTCCACGTTTCAAGACCTTAACCTTAGATGAGCAACAATGTAACAAACACTTCTGCGAGAATTATCGTCGAACTGAAAAAGGAAGATTTATTGTCAGGCTACCTACCAAACCGAACCTGACCTCTGACTTCGGTGACACAAGAGAAATTGCGGTTCGATGCATGCTGAGATTGGAGAAGAGGTTTGCAGTGAACAGTCAATTCCAAGAGCAGTATATAGCGTTTATGACTGAATATGCTAAACTTGGTCATATGAAGCCAATAATGGAGAACCAGTCCCAACCTATGACCAACCCTGCATACTATATGCCTCACCACGGAGTCTTCAAAGCACACACGAAAAAACTGCGTGTCGTGTTCAACGCCTCACAACAAACTTCAGTAGGTTTGTCCCTTAACGACTGTCTGCAAATAGGTCCAAAGTTACAAAAGGATATTCGGGAAATTATTCTGCGTTGGAGAAAACACGAGTTTGTCTTCTGCACCGACATCGAGAAGATGTTCAGACAAATAGATATTCACTCAGCTGACACTAATCTTCAGCGAATTGTTTGGAGGTCATCGCCAAAATCAAATTTGCAGGATTTCTGTTTAACCACAGTCACCTATGGGACATCACCTGCGCCCTTCTTGGCAAACAAGACGCTTTTGACCTTGGCAACTACAGGGAAAAAGTCTCATCCGTTAGCAAGTGCTGCTATCACCTCTGACACTTACGTGGATGATATCCTCACAGGTGCGGATACCTTACAACAAACTCTGAGATTACAGCGAGAGTTGATAGAACTTCTTGAAAGTGGTGGCTTTACTCTTCGAAAATGGTCCTCTAATTGTAAGCAACTGATTGATCATTTGCCTGATAACCTACGAGAACCGATCCAACCCAAGAATTTGGATTTGGATGGTCCGGTCGAAGCTCTGGGGATAATCTGGCATCCTGATGCAGACACTTTCGGTATTCGTGTAAAGTTTGATCTAGCGAAGGAAAACTTCACTAAGAGGTCCTATTTATCCGACACATCAAGAATATATGACCCACTCGGCTGGTTTACCCCTACAACAGTTTGGACAAAAATATTATTTCAACAACTTTGGACTTCTAAGCTAGACTGGGATGATCCTTTACCTCACAAATATGCGAAGCAATGGCTAATCTTTAGACAGGAGTTACCTCAGCTGGAGAAGATTGTTTTGAACCGATGGCTAGGATTCAATAATAAAATACTTGGTTGTGAGTTACACGCCTTCTGTGATGCGTCTACCAAAGCCTACGGAGCTGTCGTCTACCTAAGGATTATGCACGATGAAGAAAATATAGAAGTCAGGTTATTGGCGGCAAAATCAAAAGTTGCTCCAATCAAGACCCAATCGCTTCCACGGTTAGAATTAAATGGTGCGGTACTATTAGCACGCCTTGTTCACTTCGTTATCACAACTATAGACCTTCATACCCTGCCTATCCACGCTTGGACTGATTCAACGGTAGTGAGAGCTTGGATCAATTCTCAGCCCTCGAGATGGAAGACCTTTATCGCCAATAGGGTTTCGGAAATACAGACTACAATACCAAGTGCATCTTGGCATCACATTTCTTCTGCACTAAATCCTGCAGACTCAGCCTCTAGAGGACAAGTACCATCCGAATTAGCTTCCAATGGCCTATGGTGGAAAGGTCCAAAATTTCTCTTACTCCATTCCCGATTATGGCCAAATGAAGCCCGACCCTTGTCAAAGGACATCGACATGGAGGAGAAATCTGTCATTGCTGCAACAACTATAATATCTAAATTATCTCCATGGGAACTAATTAATCGTTGGTCTAGCCTAAATCGTCTCCTGCGAGTTACAGCCTACTGCTTGAGATGGTTCAAGAATCATAAATTGGAACAGTCAAATCGCGAATATTCACACATCACAACTACAGAAATTGAATCTTCTTTGATCTTCTGGGTAAAAGAAATACAACGCTGTTCCTTTCCAGTGGAGATCAAGCAACTTACGGAAGGAAAACCGATTGCAAAATCATCACACTTAATTAAGCTGAGTCTCTTTCTGGATGATCAAGGCCTTTTACGAGTAGGAGGACGCCTGCAATTTTCTTCGTTGAATTACGATACAAAACATCCCCTGCTTTTGCCGAAATCAGGATATTTCAACAACTTGCTTATAAGGGACGCCCATCAAAGAACACTTCATGGAGGTAACCAGCTTGTACTCAACTTTCTTCGATCAAGATTTTGGTTACTGGATGCTAGGAACCAAATAAGACGATTCATAGGAACATGCCAGCCATGCTCACGTTATAGAGGACAGGTGCGACGCCAAATGATGGGAAATCTTCCTCATCATCGTGTCAACTCGTCTCGTCCTTTCGACCATGCTGGTGTGGATTATGCAGGACCCCTTATAATCAAAACGCGAAAAGGCCGAGGCTACCAAACTTACAAAGGCTACGTCTGCTTATTTGTTTGCTTTGCCACAAAAGCAATCCATGTAGAGCTCGTAAGTGAGCTTACAACGCAAGGATTTCTCGCTGCATATCGAAGATTCACATCTCGACGAGGCATATGTAGTCACCTCTACAGTGATAATGGAACGAATTTCACTGGGGCTAGTGCTGAAATGAAGTGTCTTTATCATCAATGCATTAAACAGCAATGTGGAGAAATAGCGGAACTACTTGCCAACGATGGAACCTCTTGGCACTTTATTCCTCCAGCTGCCCCACATTTTGGCGGATTGTGGGAGGCGGGAGTAAAGTCTCTCAAGCATCATCTACTAAGAGTTATAGGCCAAAATGTTCTTACATACGAGGAGCTCAACACACTGTTGGTGCAAGTAGAAGGATGCCTTAATTCTAGGCCACTCTACCCAATGAGTAGCGATCCAAACGATTTAGCAGTCCTAACCCCAGGACATTTCTTGGGAACAGGTAAAGCCCCTTTAGCACTACCGGAGCCCTCTACACTCGAAATCAACCCCAATCGTCTATCGCGATGGCAACACGTACAGCAAATGAACGAGAATCTATGGTCCAGGTGGTCTAAAGAATATATCAGCAATTTACAGCAAAGAAACAAGTGGCAACATCCTCAGCAGAATATCAAAGTGGGCGATTTGGTACTGGTGAAAGAAGACCGTCTACCGCCTTCAAAGTGGTTACTCGGGCGAGTAACTGAAACCTTTCCCGGAAAGGATGGACATACTAGGGTAGCAACAGTCCGATGCAGGACTTCAATTATAAGACGTCCCATTGTCAAACTTTGTGTCCTGTATACAGAGTCCTGCGATGCTCCTGCGAACTAAACTCTAACGATTTTTTCTTATATTTATAGCTCGTAATCTAGGCAGTACAGTATGGCGGGCGGCAACTTCCTTACTTTTGAAGTTGCCCCAACACAGTCTTGCATGGCGGGCGGCCTACCTAGAGGTCTTACTACTTTCGTCAACGACGAGACGGGCGGTATGTTCAGGCGCATCTGGCCACGTCATCTTCATTCTAAGCAGTCAGCGTTGTATCCAGCCTGCGTCAACTCAGTCTGCATAGCTATTAAAAGTTAGTTAAGTTAGTGAACTCAGCGCGATTACTTGTACTGCCGAAATTGTTATTAAAGTTATTTGTACTTGGACTAATCAAAATCTTCTTTTTATTTCAACTATACCTAGATCCACTTAGTTCACAGCCCGCCTACATTCTTCTAGGCGAGATAACAAACATCCCCTGTTCCGAGACGAGAAATTAAGCAATGTACCTTTTGTAATAAAATTGGACATACCATTGCAGAGTGCCGTAACAAGCGACGCATACCTCACTGCTCAAGGTGTAAAGGCTTTGGCCACATGTCACAAACATGCCCAGTTTCTATAATGAATCAGTCAAACAACGGACCTTTAGATACACGTCTTAAGTGTGATTGGTGTGCCCGATTTTCTCATAAAACAGAAGAGTGTCGAGCAAAAGTAGCATGGGAAAGTAGACAGCGTCAGTCTCAACAGCAATCGGGAAACTAAACGGGGCTAGCCTAATCCACCCTATGGCTACGCCTACTACCAAAGGGTGTAAAGAAAACGAAAAACACACCGACTGTCATTCAGATGAGTTTACTTTTAAGCCTAATTATAATAAAAATAGCATTATTGAACAAAAATTGGTAGGCACAGAGAACTACCTTTAAACATTGCAGAGGTGGCATAGTTAAACTATTAGTGGATACCGGCGCGGAAGTTAGCTTGATTAAAAAAGATAGCTTAGCTACAAATACTAAAGTAGACATCAATAACATTCTTCGCCTTCAGGGCCTCTATGGAGGATGTGATATTACTTTAGGATCCTGCGTTGGTATTTTCCAAATAGGAAAAGGTATTGAGTGTGGTCTATCTGGGACATAAATGTTCCAGTGAAGGCTGCGCTCCGGACCCCACAAAGTGAAATGTGTATATAACTTCCCAAGGCCCCATACTATAAAACAGTTACAAAGCTTCCTTGGTCTAGCTAATTATTATAGGAAGTTCATTCCTAATTTTTCTAAAATAGCAGAACCCCTCACAAAACTTCTCCGTGGAAAACGAAAATTTGTGTGGAACGACTTATGTGAGACTTCATTCAACAAGTTGAAAGAATTACTAACCTCACCTCCGTTACTAGCATACCCAGATTTCGCAAAACCATTTATTGTGACTACAGACGCAAGTAATGAGGCTATTGGGTCGGTGTTATCCCAAGGAACACCAGGAAGTGATCGACCTATCGCATTTGCTACTAGAACTTTAAACAATACCGAAAGACGATACTCTACGATAGAGAAGGAGCTACTAGCTGTAGTATGGGCTGCAAAGAATTTCCGTTGTTATTTGCTAGGTAGGAAATTTACAGTTTACACTGATCATCAACCCATTATAGGAGTATTCAATGTTAAAGATCCTACCTCGAGATTAATTCGTTTCCATCATAAACTTTCAGAATATGATTATGAAATAAAATATAATCCCGGAAGAAAAAATGCCAATGCCGACGGTCTGAGCAGACTTCCGCAGAACGAAACAATAATTTCAATAACGACAAGTGAAAAACCAAAATGAAATAGCTCCCCAGACGGACTTATTATTAGAGGAGAAGATACAGTGTCCACCTGTACGAGATGACGGTAATATCGAGATATTACCCGAAATAGAGGAAACCAACGGGATAAACGAAAATAGCTTACGCGAACAGACTTCATCCTTTCAAATATTAACAAACTTAAAGGATATACAGAAAATACTAAAGGCATTTCACTCTAACCCTCTGGGCGGGCACCAAGGGATCGCCAAATCTTATTACAGAATTCGTCGACAATATAGATGGAAAAATATGTTAAAAGATATAGTGAAATTCATAAAATCCTGTCCGAAATGTCAGACTAACAAACATAGCCCTCAAATAAAAATGCCAATGATTATTCCCGATACTGCGGAAAAACCGTTTGACAAAATCTACCTAGACATAGTAGGACCACTCCCTGAAACTCACAATCGAAATAAATACATATTAACTTTTGAAGACGATTTAACCCGATTTATGGATTTCTACGCTCTCCCAGACGCTGAAGCAGCCACTGTAGCAAAAATTTTTTACGAGCAAATAATTACCCGCTATAGAATTCCAAAGAAGCTTATAACTGACCAAGGCATTAATTTTATGAGTGATTTATTCACCCGCTTATGTAAATTCCTACGAATTCGAAAAATTAATACTATAGCCTATCACCCACAATCTAATGGCGTCCTGGAGAGAACTCATAAGCCATTGGCAGAGTATTTACAAAATTTCGTAGCCGAAAATCCTCAAACATGGGACGAATGACTAAGAGAAGCAGTGCACGTTCACAACAACACAAGGCACGCCTCAACTCGTCTTACACCAATGGATTGCTTGTTCGGATTTACGGCTGAGCTGCCAACTAATTTAAATCAAAGGGTGGAACCTTTATACAATCATACATCCTTAAAAATAAAATTCAAAGAGCTCATGCCATTGCCAGAAAAAACATAATCAATAGTAAAGAGACAACGAAAAAATACTACGATAGGACCACGCGTGAAGAAACTTTCCAAATCGGCGATTTAGTTCTTCTAAAAAACGAAAGTAAGAAAAACAAGCTATCTTCTATTTGGATAGGTCCTTATGAAGTGAAGGAAATTACTTCCCCTGTGAATTTAAAAATTCAGGTAGGTAGGAAAGTTAAGATTATTCACGCAAATAGATTAAAAAAATTCCACACTTCGAATTAACACCTATACACAAGCACACACACTGTCTATCTCGACGAGTTAGACAAATAACAATACTATTGAAATGAAATAAGAGAAATACGTTTTAGGGAACATCGTCTGGATTATCTGGTGTGCATTGCTCACGGACGGCTCTTCTCAAGGAATAGAACTTCCTTACATGAGCAAGAAATTAGAAGGAACTGGAATAGTATTCGAAGACATCGACGAAGCCCTAATTTATAAAGACGAATAGAGAATATTTACCACCATTAATTTAGCGCAATTGAAAACATGGGAAGAATATCTGGACTGGAGCAAAACCTCGGTAACGCAAATGTGCGAGCGCTACCTAAAACTAGAACGTAACGCTTCATGTGTTCAGAATGTTCAAAACGTGCGCTATATTACGGAAAGAGCGAGGCATATGTTACAAAGACTAGACATGGAAGTTACTGGCAGGCATCGACGCGCAGTTTTCGAAGCCGTAGGGACACTGAGTAAGTTCTTGTTCGGAACAATGGACCAACAAGATTCAAACCAAATTACTTCCCGACTAAAAGATCTAGAGGCTGACAGTAAGAATAATTTGGAATTATTAAAAGAACAGGTTAGTGTAGTTAAGTCTAATTACGAAAATACTCGAGAGAACTTTGATAAACTTCAAGTAGACTTAAATGAGACGAAAATTCGCACATTAAACGTTATCAAAACCTTTAAATCTCAAATAAATTTTGCGATATCAGAGATCAATTCGCTCCAAGCCAGAATCACATTTGATGAGGCAACGTCTAGCGTAGTTATTCACCTACAGGAAATAGAACATCAAATTAATACTTTATCCATTATTCTCGGTTCTTTAGCCACTAAACACTTACATCCCCTTATTCTTAGTTATCACCAAATTAGGGAGTTATTAAAGGAACTCCCTCTATCTTTCCAATTAAATACGGTAATGCAGGATCCCTTTATATTACAGCAACTTGCATCTGTCGAAAGCGCCCATATAGGAGATCATATCTTCTGTAAAGTAACCATACCCCTCATTGAAAAGGAATGGTTCACTATAAAGAAGGCCTACTCCTTATCATTCCCGTTAGGAGAAAATATATTCGTGCATTACGAAATAGAAGAGGAATACTTAGCTACAGACACAGGTGGAAATAAGTTCATACCCTTAAAAGAGCAACAGCTGAAACTATGCGAGAAAATAAGTTTGAATAAGTCTGCTAAAATTAGAGTCTGTCATTTTGCACTACCGATTTACACTACTCCCCAAAATAATTGCATCTTACTTCAAGGGTTGGTCTGTAGCCAATGAGATTTGTGCCAAGGCACCAATCCGTAACAATCATAACGTTCTAATATTTTCCGTCAGGAATCGGAAGTTAAATTGCACTGTACCGATTTTCAGACAACTATCCGACTAACTCAATGCGGTATGATTTCCCTGAAATCAAATTGTCAAGTGCAGATTGATAATTTCCTACTGACGACTACAAACAAACTCACTAAGGCAGCTGCGAGGTGGCAGAAATTGACCTTGTACCGAAATTAGATCTTCACCCATTTATAGAAATACTCAAGAGTTTAAGACCCGAAAATAAAACCTCGAAAATGCATGTCCAAAATTATAAGCAACATAATGACTTCCTAAAAGAAAAAAGTAAAATAACGTAACTCAATGTACAAAAAAAAAAATGTACGCACATATGTATGTGATGATTCTTTTTTTACTTGAGCACAGCAATGTAATTTAAATACCCCTAGCCTTAAATCAGACCGAAAAAATAAAAAAACATGCAATGTGTTAACCGCAAAATTACATATATCTATTAAATTATACATAGGGCCAAATAGAATAACTTACTCAAGATGTAAAAAAAAAAACATAGTTACGTGTACCTATAGAAATAGCATGAATGTAATAATATCCCTAATTTTATTTTTAATTGCAAAAAAAAAAAACATTTATACAGAAAGAGAAATTATAAGAAATGCGAACACCGCTCATGTTTTGCGTAAGACTATTTCGTTATTTTTATTATACAAAAAATTCTTGGTTCCGGGCAAACTTACTGGCGGCTTAAAGCATTACTTTCTATGCGGGAAGATATACGATACATCATATACCTTCTTTTCGATGATGGAGGAATGTAATGTACTATAATATATATACATATATATAAATATATTCGTGCAGTAAAGCACAAATTACTGAACAGAGGCAATTGCGAAATTCCCGACCTGGATTAACATGCATAAATCTGCAATCAATCCAGTGTCTTCGCAAAATGCATTGACCTCTTGTCATCAAGTAATTGTTTGTTGTAAATAAGCGAGGAAAGTATGGGCAATTCTGCTGATTCGTTCTGATCGCAGAATTGGGTCACGAAAGTGACGAAAGTTGCAGGTAAGTGCGCTCAAGAACTAAGAAGTTCAAGGAGTTTTGATTTGATTTTTGGATCGGGAATACGGTGAGCGGTTTTCTAGTTGCGAAAGTAGTAACTGGAATAATAGTTTAATAAGTTAATGATAATAAATCGAATTATATTACAAAAGAGAAGAAGTTGATTTGTTTGAATTAAATTCCTGTCCCGTGAAAAAAAGTTACCTTACACCAGATATTCAAGACGTAAACGTCTCTTCAATCTGTAAACGAAGTGGCGCTTAAGTGCTTGTGCGTGGTGTTGTGGGTCAGTGTTCTGATTCCCATCTCCGGCTCTCATGTAGTACAAGTGAATTGTAGATTTGGCCAGTGTCAACACAAAGCTAATCAAATAATTCACCCGACTACAAACCTTTGGTCCCCATAGAAACGATGTCCTAGTAGTGCTGAAATTCGGGTGCATCAACTGACACATATCGCGCACCAGTTCCATCAGACTCTGCAAAGCTGGACAAGTGAAGAACCTGTGAAACAAGGTGCCTTCACCAGAACAAACTGTGCAGATTCTCTGAACCCGCCGGTCGATATGTGACAACTGATTAGGATGCATAAAACTGTGATGCAGCAATTTGAATGCTCTCGCGCAGAAGCCGCCAGGTCGTGTAGTTGTGGGGTGTTAGTGTTTATTCGACAGTTTCCAAAGATATCAGTAATATCTCCAAGAACTGTCAGTGTATGCGTGTCAGCTTCAAAAGCTCGAGCATTACAGAACACTGAATCGATTAATTCAGGATTAAACCTGATTGGAATCGACGCGAATTGCGTGTACCGTAGAGCATTCCACTTAAGGTGAAATGCTGGCCTGATTCTGCCCCAGGTCTAAATCGTTGAGATTAGATCCTGTGACCAGTCACGAGTATAGGGTGGTCGGACAGAGAGCAGGTAGTAATACTCCCCTATGCCGTTCCGTACCAGTACATTCACCAACAGTTGTGAAATCAGGGTGTCTCTCTGGCAAAACACTCTATGGAATGCACGCACTTGGAGACACCTTGATTTCACAACCAAGTTAGTGAGACCTAATCCACCTATCTTGACTGGCAGACAGAGCGTGCTTTCAGCAACCCATCGTCTTCTGCACCAAAAGGCGTCTATCGCTTTTGCTTGAAGAAGACCTACGAAGCCTTCATCAAACGTCTCAGACTTTAGCAGATGAACGATGGACGAGGTAATCAAATAGTTTATCACGACTGACATTCCCATTAGGGATAGTGGAAACAGTCGACTACGCCAATAGTTTATAGCTCTAGTGAGTTTCTCAAGAGCGATGCGGCTATTATTTGATTTACTCTCGCTCCGATATACACACCTAAATACTTCAGACAAGTATTAGTTGGTCATGAGGAAGGTGCACGTTTACTACATTGATATGTTTGTCTTGAACGACAAAGTCCAAGGAAGAAGCAAAGCCTGAGAAGATATCTGTATATAGAGGAGACGATAGTGTAAATTTGTTGGATAAAATGATTGCCACTCCTGAGCCTCGGCGAGGCGCAGGTGTGGCAAACATTGCATAGCCAGTGTGTAAATAAGCATAGCGCTCAAGGTGTGTATATGTGTCTTGTGTAAAATTCGTCTCCTGCAGAAGTGTAATGTCTATATCGAACATTTTGACATGTTCAATAGTACTGTGTAGTCTTGTATGAGCACTTAAACCCCCGGTGTTGATAGAAGCTATCTTACACATTCACAGAGATAAGAAGCTCAAACGAGAATCGACCAAGCGATGCTCCTGTATCAACTCCTCCACCTTCCTATGGAGTCGATCTAGCCGAGATGCATCGTTGTACTTCCCCCTCTTCTTCCACTCCTCTTGTAGGAGTAGAAGTTGAGGAAGTAACAACTCCGGCCTCCCCAGCTCCTCCACAAGAATACTCCAGATTTTATTTGAACTCTTCTTGTACAGGAGCCGGGCAAGAATCTTGGAGATCTTCTCCCTAGGAAGGGTTTCCATATCCTCCGAGACTTCAAATTGGCTACCAATCGACATGGTGCTACCACACGATTCCTAGCCACTGAAGCTCGAGAGACAGTCTCATCCAAATCGGTCATTTCGCAGTCCGAAAGCTGTTCGAGAGATGCTTCCGCCTCTCTCACAACAACGTTCGAACCGCGGGCACCACTATCGTCCTCCTCCGAGTGGGGCCGCTTGGATGCGACTGGCTTTGCTGGCTCTGGAGGGGCAGCATCACCCGGTCAACTTTTTTCCTCCTCGTCCTCTTTTTTTTGACTACATGGCTAGTCGACTCCTCGTCAGAAGTAGCCATGCTTTCACGTGCTGACGTGGTACCGTTTATAGCTGGAATTTCTTTTGCCTCAGGGACAACTTCAGGCATTTTAGCCACTGGCTGCTCAAAAATAGCAGGTTGAGTGCTGGCAGAAAGTTCCTTTTCCGGAGCCACTACTGTAGTAGTGGTTTCCTGCGAGGGAGCCCTCTGTTCAGCCTTCTTCCCGCTTCTTTTGGGGCAGTCAGCAATAAGCCCTACCAAATGGCAAGCATGGCATTTTGCTTCGGTGCTCACGTCTATCCAGTGCCTCGAGCCGGATATGGTCAGGTAAAAGCCTTTCGGAAGCGTACATCCCTTATTCAAGGTAATGAACGCCTCCCGGCTGGTACCGAAGATACCCCGCCCGAGACCCTCGTCCCAAATTTTTAAGGGAATGTCACGAACGTTGCCATGAACCTCCCCAAATCTCCCGAAGAAATTTAGGAGGTCTTCATGGCTCGCTCGCATAGGGACCCGTGAAAACATGACCCTTGTTGGCTTTTCCCTGAGTGGTGTCTACCATCCACCTCGATGCCCTCAAGCATAAGCTTGGTAGCACTATCGAGGGTCGTGGTGTATACCTCAACCATTCCCGTAGCTATTATCCCCATGGAAAATAGCTGCTCACGGGAGATGACCTGGAAGATCGCTTTTAGGTATACGCTCTGAGGACACCTATTGATGTGCTCGAGCTGCATACCGTAGCTCTCATCTTGCCACCTCCCGTCGAAAAAAGCCTGAAGACCCGCACCGGTCTTAGGCCGAGGCTTACCTGCGTCCAATGGGGCTGGACGAGGAGTGATGCCCTTTCCTAAAATTTCACTTGCTGACTCTTTATTGGAACTGTCACTTACCTGCTGGGCATAGGATGTCCCTGCGACTAACGCCGGGGATCGTAGTGCTGCTTCTGAGCTCACTGCTGTTGCTGCTGGTGTCTTCTTCGAGGTATTTGCTTTCGTTGAAGAAAGTGGTGGCCTCATTATAACACCGCTAGGCTTTGGCGCTGACTTTGAGGCCATTTCGACCACTTCCTTCAACGTAGGATGTTGTCCTGGCCTCGAAGACGTCGATGGAACATTAGCTAAAGATGCAGCCACAGATGCTGCAGCAAAAGCTACGGGCTTTGGAACTAATGCTCCACCATCTTCTTGGACAGCTACGGCTGTCCCCGCAATATTCTTCTCCAAGGAAGATGGCTGCACTTCTTTGCTGCTGCTGGCCTTTTCAGTTGGGCTCTTAGCGGCCTTTTCTTTGGGCCTTGATTTCGTGCTCTTCTTCCTCCAACCATTTGATTTGGGGGAATCATCTGTCCCCCAGAATCGCTGCTGCTGCACGTACTCATATGAGCGCGGCAGTAAATACTTTTATTTTTTCACAAGACAATTTTTATAATTCTTATTTAAATAAATTTGTCACTTCAAAATCTATAAGTTTACTGTTCAAACTAAAAAATTTCACAATTTTGACGTTGCCATGGCAACGATCAAATTTAAATAAAATAAATTTAATAAAATGTACAAACTGTCATTCACTTTCGAATTTTTACAGATGTAATTCTTTTTATTTATTTATTTATCGTTTTTTTTTTAAGCACTTTATAGAAACACTACTTGTATCCCAATTAGAGACTAAATCACTTCACTTTTTCTGTAAGAATCGCTGTTTCTAGTTATTGGCAAAACCTTGTTCCGATTGAAGACTAAATACTTTTGACCTGGAATGGTTACTCAAGTAAAGTCATTTGTTTCTCAGTGTGTGGTCTGTAAGGAAACCAAAGCTACTAATCAAATTCTACGACCTCCTATGGGAGCTCCCTAACGTGTCTCTCGACCTTTTCAATCTTTATACATTGACTTTTTAGGTCCATACCCTCGGACTAAAAATGGTCATATTGCTGTATTTGTCGTATTAGATTCTTTCAGTAAATTCGTTTTTCTCCATCCGGTTAAGGCTGAAACGGCTACTGCTGCCAACGAATTTCTGGAGCATGAAATTTTTAATACTTTTGGAGTACATGAAACAATTTTTTCCGACAATGGTCGACAGAATTTTCTAAATTGTTAACTGATTATGGTGTCAGACATGTACGAACAGCAATATAATCTCCCCACCCTAATGCTTCGGAACGAGTTAATAGATCCGTATTAGCCGCAATTAGAGCTTATCTTCAAGACGACCATCGTGAGTGGGATCGCTGTCTTTCTAGTATTGCTTGTGCTCTGCGTAGTACTCTTCATGAGTCCATAGCAATGGATCCTTTTCGTGCACTCTTCGGGTGTCACATGATCTTACACGGATCAACTTATCCAGTCCTTAAAAAGCTCGAAGTTCTTCAAGATGGAGACATCTTAGTCATGCCGTCTGCTGATCGTTTGTCATTGATACGTGAACGTATCAGACACAATCTTTCTTTAGCTCATTCTCGGCACGAGATTACTTACAACACTCGATGTAAGACAGTAAATTTTATTCCTGGTCAGGAAGTCTTTCGTCGAAATTTTCCAGTAAGCAATATGGCTGCTTGCTTTAATGCTAAATTGGCAAATAAATTTTCCACGGGCCGTATACGAAGGCGTATTGGTGCGAGTCTGTATGAGGTGGAAGATATTCAGGGAAATCTCATAGCTACGTTTCATGCTAAAGATTTACGGCAATAGACTGTTATGACTTGGTCAATTGATGGATTTTATTACTCTATTCATAGTCAAGGTAATAGTGTATTTTTTCATGTATGAGTCCTGGTTGATCATATGAATCCATGAATTTCCGAATGTTAGAACAGATGAACAAGTTGGAACATTCTGGCTGACGGTATTGTTCAAGAGCCTTGTTTGAATGTGTGTTGTGCCCGGCTAGCTCAGTCGGTAGAGCATGAGACTCTTAATCTCAGGGTCATGGGTCGAGCCACACGTTTGACATGTATCCATCATAATCCGGATCTCCTGTTTTGTATTCGGTTTCCTTGTCATCGAGAACTCTTCGTCAGAGAACCCGTTTTGTAACAAAACCGCTTTCGCAAAAACGTGGTCAAAGACAAGTATGGCGCGCCTTACATTTAAACTTGGCCTTAAGCATTGAGTTTGAAATTACGTGCGGCCAATGATGGCGCTAGTCGTGTTGAAATAAGATATATGTTACTAGGCGTCCTGCTTACTCGTGTGATTGTTGTCAGTAAAAAAGAAAGAAATGGGGAGTGCAGTCGAAGATGATGAAATCCGATTAGAACATAATAGAAAGTTGGTCTGAGAGTTGATGTGAAAAGGTGGTTAGAGAGGAAAATTCAGAAAAGTTTGATTAAATTCCAAAAAGGAAAAGTACCAGTTTGATTCCAAAAGGATTGTGAATTTGAGTTTTGTGTTTTTTATAAATAAAAAATGAATTAACATAAAGATGTAAAAACTTTAGCATTATTATAATCATAGGAAAGTGATGAAAAAGAAAAAATCATGCTCAATAAGGAACTATGGTTGCTGATGTTGTTTTAAAGAAACTTTTCTTTTATTGGTCAAAATTAAGGAAGAATGATAAAGGCGACTTTGGAAATGTAGATTTTGTGAAGGAGGAGATCATTGACGAACGTCGTTTGTAAAAGTAATGTTTTTTCCTAATAAATGAAAAAGGAAAATTAAGTAAGCTAATAAATAAAAATCGCTGGATACAAGGTTTGGAATAATTTAATTATTTGTTTTTATGCTGACATGCTGAATAAGTTTTTTTTAAAACAAAGAAAAAAAATCTTAATTTTAAGTTGTAAAATATAAAAATAATTTTGTGATATATTTTTTTTTTGTTTAAAATACCAGAAGTGTTATGGTATAGTTTCTGAAAGAAAAAGAAAAGAAAAATGAATTATTATGAGTCAAGAAAATCTATAGTCTGAAAAGAAAATGAATAATAATAATAAAAATTAAAAATGAATTTTTGTGTTCATATTTTATATTGCCGAAAAAAGAGAGAAAATTATAAGGACCTATATATATATTAGTTTTTTGTTGTACATTTTTGCTTAATACGTCATGTAAAAAGAAATCCATGGTATGGATTGGATGAAATAAAGGTATAAGAATTTGGACCTATATACATATATCTATGGGTAAATCATTGTTAGTAAAAAATATTCTCGGTACCTGAGACAATTAGATTAGATAAGATAAGATTTTTGTGAAAAAGAAAAGAAAAAAAAATTCAAAGCGGCAACTGATAGTGTATATTGAAAATGGTTAAGAGCACTCAAATAGTTGTTCGTGATTTTTTTTGGATTATTTTTTTTAAAAAGTAAGGAAGAATTTATAGTTTGATAAAGTAAAAGAAGAAAGAATAAATCAACTATCGAAATAACTGGTAGACATGTATAATATATTTTCTGAGTTTTTTTTATAGATTATTAGAATTTTTTTATTGAATGTTGAGTCTAGTGATTTTCACGATGAAACAGTAAACCGGATGAGAGGCGTGGTGTAGTGGACGTGAGTATCGGGGTCCATCCTTCTTTCTTTCCCTGTTGATGTCCGAGGGGTGGTTGTTTTTTTTGTCCCTTTCCGTCCGTTCGACCGAAATGAAAAATTGAATAGTAAAGTGTCCTGTAAACAATGTAACTGCCGACAGCTAAAGAGAGTGTGTCACATACTCACCCCACGACGAGCTAGCAAGTTCACCAACTAGACAGGCAATAGCATCGACACACTCGCAGGTTCAATTTTTCTTAGATAGTCTTCAATGCGTATTCAGCTATATAGATGGCAGCTCTTTCAGAGTTTATTTTTTGTGTGTGTTTTAATATCTTTTAAATCTCAGTAGTTTATTTGTCGGCTAATATTTCCATATCGGATGGCATGGTCCACCATGATAGGCAATTACAAATATGGCGCCCTTCGAGGTGCTTATGGGAGCATATCGATGGTCGTCCATATTTGACGTATTAGGCAGTTTACAAATTGGCTTATCCTGTTTAAGGTATATTTTTGTATTTGGTGGTTGTCCATACTACAAGTATGGCAATCAATAGACAGTTTCTTTCTGCGGTTTAGTCCACAAAAATTCAATTATATCGCTATATCCGATTCAATTTAGTAGTTTGAAACTTTATAAATCCATCTATTGTGCTGAAGTTCTATTATCTATAGTAAGATGTGCTGCTTCATCTGCGGATGAAAGTGACAAGTCGGTTCTCTTTTCACTAGCTTCAAGTGACTAATGTTCATTTGACTTAGGTCAAGAACCAGATTTGAAATTTTTAGCGGAGGAAGCACCTGACATCTTAAATCTTTGTTTCATGTAATATCTCAAAAAGAAAAAAAAATTTATTTAAGGTTACCACCTCAATGATCGGTTTTTGCTTGTGACCGTTATGCAACACTGTTCGTTCTCGTCTGGTTTACAAGTGGCTAATGTCCATTTGGCTTGCGACGAATTTGTTGTCTTGACGGTTTGGAAAACAGTTATTGAAAATTTGAATTTTAGTATGATTCTCTTTTCTATATTGCCTTCCTCTTACTTAAGTCAAGGGCTGGGTAGAGCAGTGGTTGATTGAGAAGAGGATTTACCTTAAAGTCACAAGTCAGGATTCTTGTCCGGAATTTTGGAAGTTTAATCTGTCCATTCCGATGCCTGAACCTGAATTTTTGTACAAACTTAAAAAATCTAAAAATGTCTTTACAGTCTACACTAACGACATCTATATCCCTTATATCCGCAATTCCTTTCCCTGTTCCCTACTTCCTTATTAGACTTGTTGGAGGGAGAATTCCTGTGTTCATTGCTGCTGCACCGCGCTTCGTTTTGATGTTTTATAAATTTGAAAATTGTATTCGTATTTGAAAGTTTGAGAGTTTTATTCGTTTTGATGTTTGATAAATTTGAAAACTGTATTCGTATTTGAAAGTTTGAGAGTTTTATTCGTTTTGATGTTTGATAAATTTGAATTTGCGTATTTTTGAAAAGTGGTTTTTCTGGCGAGAAGGAATTTCTGTATTTCTTCGTATAGTCTTGTATTTGGTGCATATGTGGTTTCTTCTCGAATAGAAGAATTATCATTGTATCTATCGTGTTTTTTTTTTGTATATTTGTGAGTTTATTCGGTGCATATGAGGTTTTTCATTGGATAGGAGAACTGTCATTGTATCCATTTCGTATTTCGGTGTATATCTTGATAGTATTCGATAGCTTGTAATTTTGGTAATTAGCTTAAGAGCTAAACATTATTAATCTCTATTTAATAATTAAATAATATTTTTATATCCTATAATGCCTGGGAATAAAGGTAAAACAACAACCCAAAACGGCACTGGTAAGTCAACTGAGGAAAATACCCGTGCTGAAAATATTGATAAATCCGATGAGGTTCTGGAAAAGATCGAATCTCAGGAAAACAAAATTAATATAGCAACAACTTCGGTTGCTAACTCTGACGTCCTATTAACAACAGATCAAGTCTCATTTCCGACTGTATCAGTATCACAGGATGCGATACTTCAACAAATTGCAAAAATGCAATTAGACTTGGACCAGCTTCGTTACAATCAAGTCCTACCTTCGATTCTTAAACTCAATCAACCATATAATTCTCGTTCTTCAATACCTTCACCACCACCACACCCACGTAATGCTTCAAATGATGAAATGTTATGTAGGGCTCCTGTAAGAGCTGCGAACCGCTTCATGACTCCAGCTCGCCGTCCTTCTTTGGTTCAACACTGGAACATTCGTTTCCCGGCAAACAATGACCAGCTGTCGGGCGAAGAATTTATAAATCGTGTTGAATTGTTAGCTTTAGACTCAGACATTTCATATGAGGAAGTCTGTAGTAATATTGTGTCGCTTCTTCAATGCCGAGCCCTGGATTGGTATTGGTCTCAATTCTGAAGAGCTTGTCGTCGACCAACCTGGAATGATTTTCGCGTTAGCTTTTTGACTCAATTTTGTAGTCTTAGTAATGCCTTCAGCGTCATCAAGTCTATATTGGAACTCAAACAGGGTTTCGATTCGTTCGACGAATTCTTACACAAAATGACAACATTGCATAATCGCTTGAAGGAGCCGATGAAAGAATCTGAATACGTTGGTATAATAGTTCAGAATCTGAATTCTCGTGTTGGCCCCTTTAACTATAGGCCATAATATTACTTCTGTACATGATTTGCGCAAAATGTGCATTAAGGCAGAGCAATGGTATGTTGGTAACAGGCCAGACCGTAGACCAGTGGCACCTTTGCGAGTGCATAAAATAGATATGAATCATGGAAATGATCAATCAATTTTTAATATTCCTGTTACATCTTCACCTGACCTAGCTTGTTCAATTCCTTCCAATGCTCAGTATGATACCCAGGTGGAAGAAGTACAAATTCAAAGTAAATCAACACCACGTAAACCATTAACATGCTGGATGCTGGAACTGTAAGTCACAGGGTAATGCATTTTATGAATGCCCTGCAGAGTTTCGAAATCTGTTTTGGTACAGGTCTGGTAAACCTGGAGTGGTTACGCCAAAGTGCCATAACTGCGTTTCGGAAAACCGGTTGAGGGATGCGAAGTCTTTCGAGGCAACGCATCCGCATTAAACGGTACTACTTCGGATACCTCATCGAGTGGTTTAAGCGGATGTGACTCAGTATTACCTGCCTCTGATCTGAATATCTTATTTCCTAATGAATCTGTGAAGAACTCTTTCATTCATAGATGGAAATACTATATGAATGTTAGAGGAAAAATATTTTCAAATAATGAAAAAGTTTTAAATATAAAAATACCAAAAATTAGATCTATAGCATGGAAAAAGAAGTGGTTGGCTAAAACGGTCATTTCGTCCATATTGAGTGATGCTTCAGATAACAAACCTTATGTGAATGTTTCACTACTGGGTACGAACATAGTAGGTTAGATAGTGGTGCTAATATCAGTTGTCTGGGGAGGAATGCTCAACAATTTCTTAACCAACATAACAATATTCGCCTTCAATCTTTGCACACCTTGGTTCAAACTGCTGATGGCTCTGCCCAGTAAATTATCGGTTATGTTAAAATTCCTATCAGTTATAATGGAATTCATAAATTATTTATTCTGTACGTTATTCCAAGTTTAAGTCAAGAGCTCTATTTGGGTATTGATTTCTGGAGAGAATTTCAAATTGCTCCTCACATAATCAGTGAGCTAAGGTCAACAGTTTTGTCACCAGTAGTGGACAATAATCTTCATCAACTATCTCCGACACAATCGGCTCAGCTCAATGTAGTGAAGAAGAAACTTCCGTCGTTTGATGTATTGGGTTTGGAAAAGACTCATCTGGAGGAACACGTGATTGATACTGAGGATGCAGTCCCAATCAAACAACGTCATTACCCAGTGTCCCCAGCCATACAGAAGTTAATGTACAGTGAGCTCGACCGAATGTTGGAAATGGGAGTTATTGAAGAATCTAATAGTCCATGGAATTCGCCCGTTGTTTTGGTACAAAAACCTGGTAAAGTACGTTTATGTACTGATTCTCGGAAAGTGAATACTGTAACAGTGATGGATGCATATCCGCTCCCTCACATTGATGGTCTTCTTTGTCGCTTACAATATACCAAATACATTTCTAGTTTGGATCTGAAAGATGCTTTCTGGCAGATTCCCCTAGAAAAGAAATCTCGTGAAAAAACATCTTTTACTGTGCCTGGGCGTCCTCTTTACCAATTTAAGGTAATACGTTTTGGTTTATGCAATGCGCCACAGCGCATGTGCAGATTTATGGATAAAGTAATTCCGGGTAATTTGAGAGAAAATGTATTTGTGTATCTAGACGACTTATTAATTGTGTCACCTGATTTTGAAACACATTTGCGAGTATTGGAACAAGTCAGTGAATGCCTTCGACGTTCAGGACTGACTATCAATTTCAATAAAAGTAGATTTTGTATTCGTGAGGTAAAATACTTGGGTTTCATTATTGGTGATGGAACTTTGAAAACTGATCCTAGTAAAGTTGCCGCAAGTAACGAATTTCCTGTTCCAAAATCGGTCAAGCAAATTTCGGTTTCTCGGAATGACTAGTTGGTATCAGCGTTTCATTCCCAATTATGCCAGTGTAGCTGCCCCTGTTATGGACTGCCTGAAGAACAAAAAGTTTGCATGGACTTCAGAAGCTGAAAAAGCTTTTGAAAAATTGAAACATTTAATGAAAATAGCCCCAGTTCTGGTCACTCCGGATTTTGTAGCCCATTTTATATTCAGTGTGATGCTAGTAGATACGGCGTTGGAAGTGTTTTATTTCAAAAAGACAGGGATAATAATGAACATCCTATTGCATATATGTAAAAATCAATAAAGCACAACGAAATTATAGTATCACTGAATTGGAATGTTATGATGCAGTCCTGAGTGTAAAGAAATTCAGAGCATATGTAGAAGGTCAGATCTTTACCATCATTACAGATCATGCTAGTTTAAAGTGGCTTATGAATCAAAGTGATTTAAGTGGACGATTGGCTAGATGGAGCTTGAGGTTACAAGGTTTTCAATTTAGTATCGAACATCGAAAGGGTACACAGAATGTGGTACCAGATGCCTTATCCCATATCAATTGTATTGATGAGATTGCTTTAATATTGGATGTGGATTTGAGCTCTTCAGCTTTTCAGTCTCCAGCTTATAAAGTCTTGGTAGAACACGTTGCAAGTAATAAAGATCAATTACCTGATTTACAAGTATCATCGTACTTCTCCTCGATTGGGTGATCCGGTACAAGAAGATCTTACTTGGAAATTATGGATTTCAGTTGAATTAACTCAAACCTTGATTGAAAATGCTCATCAACCTCCGCAAGCATTTCATGATGGTATTGGCAAAACTTTGTTCCGATTGAAGACTAAATACTTTTGGCCTGGAATGGTTACTAAAGTAAAGTCATTTGTTTCTCAGTGTGTGGTCTGTAAGGAAACCAAAGCTACTAATCAAATTTTACGACCTCCTATGGGAGCTCCCTTGCGTGTCTCTCGACCTTTTCAATCTTTATACATTGACTTTTTAGGTCCATACCCTCGGACTAAAAATGGTCATATTGCTGTATTTGTCGTATTAGATTCTTTCAGTAAATTCGTTTTTCTCCATCCGGTTAAGGCTGAAACGGCTACTGCTGCCAACGAATTTCTGAAGCATGAAATTTTTCATACTTTTGGAGTACCTGAAACAATTTTTTCCGACAATGGTCGACAGTTCAACTCCAAAGAATTTTCTAAATTGTTAACTGATTATGGTGTCAGACATGTACGAACACCATTATACTCTCCTCACCCTAATGCTTCGGAACGAGTTAATAGATCCGTATTAGCCGCAATTAGAGCTTATCTTCAAGACGACCATCGTGAGTGGGATTGCTATCTTTCTAGTATTGCTTGTGCTCTGCGTAGTACTCTTCATGAGTCCATAGCAATGGATCCTTTTCGTGCACTCTTCGGGTGTCACATGATCTTACACGGATCAACTTATCCAGTCCTTAAAAAGCTCGAAGTTCTTCAAGATGAAGACATCTTAGTCATGCCGTCTGCTGATTGTTTGTCATTGATACGTGAACGTATCAGACACAATCTTTCTTTAGCTCATTCTCGGCACGAGAATACTTACAACACTCGATGTAAGACAGTAAATTTTATTCCTGGTCAGGAAGTCTTTCGTCGAAATTTTCCAGTAAGCAATATGGCTGCTTGCTTTAATGCCAAATTGGCAAATAATTTTTCCAAGGGCCGTATACGAAGGCGTATTGGTGCGAGTCTGTATGAGGTGGAAGATATGCAGGGAAATCTCATAGCTACGTTTCATGCTAAAGATTTACGGCAATAGACTGTTATGACTTGGTCAATTGATGGATTTTATTACTCTATTCATAGTCAAGGTAATAGTGTATTTTTTCATGTATGAGTCCTGGTTGATCATATGAATCCATGAATTTCCGAATGTTAGAACAGATGAACAAGTTGGAACATTCTGGCTGACGGTATTGTTCAAGAGCCTTGTTTGAATGTGTATTGTGCCCGGCTAGCTCAGTCGGTAGAGCATGAGACTCTTAATCTCAGGGTCATGGGTCGAGCCACACGTTTGACATGTATCCATCAAAATCCCGATCTCCTGTTTTGTATTCGGTTTCCCTGTCATCGAGAAATCTTCGTCAGAGAACCCGTTTTGTAACAAAACCGCTTTCGCAAAAACGTGGTCAAAGACAAGTATGGCGCGCCTTAAGCGTGAAATACAATTACGGCTGATATGTCGACTGCGACTTGATTTTAGTTCGAAGTCGACGCTGAGGTGGAATTTGTAATTAAATTAAAGCTTCAACTCCTTGAACAAACCAGAAGTCCCGACTTCTGCGATTGAACTGAAGTTGGCCGCAGCGAACACCAACTTTGCACTTTGAGCAAAGTTTAATTTCAGTCGGAGTCGCAGTCGAGGTCGAAGTTGCAATTGTATCTTGCGACATGTATTTACCATTTGAGCAAAGTCGAAGCCGAAGTCGAAGTCGTAATTGTAATTCGCGCTTTACATTTAAACTTGGCCTTAAGTATTGAGTTCGAAATTACGTGCGGCCAATGATGGCGCTAGTCGTGTTGAAATAAGATATATGTTACTAGGCGTCCTGCTTACTCGTGTGATTGTTGTCAGTAAAAAAGAAAGAAATTGGGAGTGCAGTCGAAGATGATGAAATCCGATTAGAACATAGTAGAAAGGTGGTCTGAGAGCTGATGTGAAAAGGTGGTTAGAGAGGAAAATTCAGAAAAGTTTGATTAAATTCCAAAAAGTAAAAGTACCAGTTTGATTCCAAAAGGATTGTGAATTTGAGTTTTGTGTTTTTTATAAATAAAAAATGAATTAACGTAAAGATGTAAAAACTTTAGCATTATTATAATCATAGGAAAGTGATGAAAAAGGAAAAAATCATGCTCAATAAGGAACTATGGTTGCTGATTTTGTTTTAAAGAAACTTTTCTTTTATTGGTCAAAATTAAGGAAGAATGATAAAGGCGACTTTGGAAATGTAGATTTTGTATAGGAGGAGATCATTGACGAACGTCGTTTGTAAAAGTAATGGTTTTTCCTAATAAATGAAAAAGGAAAATTAAGTAAGCTTTTTAAAAAAATTGTAAAAAAAAAATTTAAAATTTTTTTAAAAAATGTTTAAAAATTTTTAATAAACTTTGGCACATTCCAACTGATGTGCTGTGACTTTCTTCAATTTTTTTTAATTTGTGTGCGTGTAAACAATTATATTCGTACCCGCCTGTAGTTATATGTATGAGTTTGCTGCCATAATAGCAAAATTTACTGCCATAAAATATACTTCTGCTAGAACTTTTATGGCTAATTATGGCAGTAAAAATTTCCCTTCGTCGGGGAATTTGACATTTGACTCCACAAAATTTTGCTGGATTATCTTTTGTCCTTATTATTCTAAAGTATTTTCAGATAAGGGGAAACTACTTACTCTGTTTTCTAGCAATATCCGAGTAATGTAAATCAGCCATAATTCTAGCAAATTATAAAGGAAAAGCACCACTGCAGTCAATCTGTGAACACACTACTCTCTGCTTGTGGACAGAAAACTACCTCAGAAATAACTTCAATATTTTCTATAAAGCAATATTTAATAACTTTCATTTTCGCAATATTTAATTACAAACTCAAAACATACTTTTGTTTATTTCTACAAATAATTTTACTTGACAGATATGTACTATATGTTTTAGTTTCAGTAACTATAAAAACTCCCTATGCTTGAGGTCTTTTTATGGTTCCGGACAAGCACACAGTGACAAACCGACGTCCGGAAAAAATTCAGGATGCGTTTGCTTCTCTCGTCACTTATAAATAATTTCCGCATACGATGCACTATCTCCCTCACAATTTTTGTAAAACTTGCATGTTATCATAATGTAAATCCTGCTTTACAAAGCGCTAAATCTGTCAAACTTTGTTCCGAATTTATGAAGCTCTATTTTAACATTTTGCAAGGATTCAAGTCATGGCAGTTTGATTATTTTCTCTATACTTTCGAAACTTTTTCTACTGCTTTGTATCCTACAAATTATTTAGAAAAAGCTTTGAAATCCCTAGGAATTCCATATAGAAATGCCATAGAAAAGTCTGGGAATTCCATTCCAAAATAACAAGGAAATAACATGGAAATCCGATAGATTTCCACGTCTAGTTCCATCACCAATACAATCAAAGACTTGGAATCTCGGCGCAGTTCCCTTCGGCCAAAGAAGCGGAATTCCGTTCGCAAATGGTACGGATTTCCAGGTAAACTCGTCAAAAATGACAAGGAAAACGACCAGAATTCCGTTCGAATTGCTTACAACAGTTCTGCCAACATACTGAGGCAAAAAATTAATTTCAAATCTTATTTATCTCATATTTCCTCCGGATCTATTTTTTTTTTAAAGAAAAACGACTAAATTAAAATTATGAACAATTTTTGTTCTTTTAATTTTTGTGTGTGCTAAATGTACAGGGTAATGCTTCTAAGGATCTTCTCCTTGATTAATACGAAGCTCTCCGTACATTAATTTTGGTCAAATTTTAATTAAGCTTATAATTATTAAAAGCTCTTTCGCCCTCTAGCGTCTATATTCAACTAAAACTATTTCCTGACACAACCAATTATTTTTATTTTCTTAACAATTTTAAACAAGTCTTGCTTTGTATTTTCTGAAAATGTATAGTGTTATGTGTCTGCGATTAGAACTTTTTAAAAAGTTTTTTTAAAGAGTTTTTAACAAAACGTCATATACAAACAGTCAGCAAGAATATTAAGCTGACAAACTGAATAGCTTTCAAATTAATTTATTTTAAATTCAATTGTAACATAAAAAACAAAATATAGCTTCCGCTACATCAACTCCCCCCTCAGCGAAAGCGTCCAACAAATATCAAACAGATGAAAATGTCAATTAATTATTTGTATATATATTTTTTTATTTTTGTTTTTTATTTTTTTTTTATACATATTATAAAGTTATAATTTGAATGAAACTCGCGTCCACAAATGCCGGTTTTAGGCGATCGATGGAAATATTTGTCTCTCTTCCGTTGAAGTCAACAGAAAAGTTTTTATCATTTCTGCTTAATACTTTAAAGGGTCCCTCAAATGGACAACTTAAAGGAGGTAATGTCGACCTGTCTATTCTTACGAATACGAAATCGCAATCTTTTAAATCTTTAGGTATGTATATTTTATTATTCGGCTTTCTGGTGCTTGTTGGCGTAAAATTTTGAATGTGATTTCGAAGTTTCTTAATCAAATCTGACCGGTCCAATATGGGTTTCGGTGTATCTATAAAGAATTCACCAGGTAATCGTTAGTGGTTGACCATACACCATATCAGCTGGACAGCAGCCGAGATCCTCTTTAATTGTGTTTCTGAAACCCAAAAAAATCGCTGGTATTTGTAATGTCCAGTTTATATGATCTGATTTAGCCCTTAAAGCTTCTTTCAATTGTCTGTGAAAACTTTCTATCATCCCATTTGATTGCGGATGATATGGCGTGGAAAGAATTCTATGTGCACCTAATAATTTTGAAAATTCCTTGAATAATTTAGATTCGAATTTAGCACCTTGATCTTTTGTTATTTTTAAGGGGACTCCGAAACGTGAAATGTACTGAGTATAGATCGTATTTACTACTGTCTTAGCCGAAATATCTTTTAAAGGATAAACTTCCGATCCTCTAGTGAATCTATCGATTACTGTTAATAAATACGTAAAGCCTTCTGAAGGTGGTAATGGTCCGACCAAATCCAGTGAATATGTTCAAATTTCCCTTTTGGCATTGGGAACAGACCTATCTTAGAATTTGTATGCCTGTGAATTTTTGATTTCTGACAAGCTAAGCATGATTTTGTCCAATTATTTACATTCTTGTTCATGTTAGGCCAAAAATACCTTGAAGATATCAATTTTTTAGTTGCTCTTATACCAGGGTGTGATAAATTGTGTATAATTTCATAAATATTTTGCCTTAAAAGTTTTGGAACATATGGTCTAGAAGTGTTTGTTGATATATCACACCCAATTTTATTTTTAGAACCGGACAGCTCTGCTTCAATCAATTCAAACTTATAATCTTTTCTTGTATTTTTGGTAGAAATTAGACGTTTAATTCTTCGTCATCTTATTGGTTTTCGGCGATAATACCTAAGTCGCCATATCTCCGAATTTGAAATGATACCAACACAATATTTTATCGGTATTAAATCTCGATTGACTTCGACAACGACTGTTGTGCGGGTATTAGTTGCCGCTAGCAACAAAGGACTTGGGAGTGCTTTCTAGTAAGAGAAGGTCACCAGCCCAAAAAAAAAAATCCTTTATGTATCTTTAACACTTTATTACTTTTATTACTTCACACTTGGCTTCCTTTGAGCCTTTACAATTTAATAAAAAAAAAAACAATGTTGCTGAATCTAATTACTTTGAACAAGAGGCCTTACCGGTGGTCGGGGGACTCTCTTGTTCTCTATCTATTATTAAAAGCGCACTGAACTGCTTAATGCCCTCTGACCGGGTTTTTATTGACCATTCAATCGATACCTCCGAATTTTCCTTAGGGGGGAAAATATTTAATAAAATTTAATGAGAAATGGAGAATGCCGAGCAACGATCATTCTTAATTAAAAGTTGAGAGGAAGAAAAGAAAAGAGAAAAAAGAGGAGGCGCCTATCACTGATCATTTATTGTACGTGCGCCTATGTGCCGATTATTGTTTATCGAAAGCACAATACAAGAGGCGTACGTCATTGGTTCTTACTATATGCCTGACAGTGTAGGGGAAATCGTTTACTCATTATTTACTTGCCGGTCATTGCTATGTTGACCTACCGAGCACGGGAGCAATGCAATGTATCGCTAGGCTGATTAGGCACTTTAGTCTGGTGATGACGAAATTGTGTTGCCGGTATTGTTTATGCTCGGTGGAGGTGTAATACATTACCGTAGCAACGGCAGCAATTTTAAACCAAGCAATCGGCTTGTAAATTGGGACATTTAATTTTAATAAAAAGATTAATGGGTAGGTATATGCATGCAATTCATTGTAATGTATTTTTATAGGGAAATATAGGAATGAATGTGAATTCATTACACCATCCCCCTTAAAAAAAAAGAAAGTTTCAGTATGAAACTTTCTGCGAAAAATTTCGATTGAATTTTAAAGCGTAGAGCCCAAGGTCAATGTGCATTAAGAGATTCTAGTTTACAAAAATTTGTGTTTTCTTCTTTTTTGTTATTGTGCAGATCTGCAATATAGAATGCTGGAATTAACGGTGTGTTAATTCCGGATTAGCAATTATTACCGATCTGCTTACTGGATTGTGGAAGAGTTTCAGGTTTCAGCAATTAAACACTTCGAGGTACTTTTTTACTCTGAACAATTTTTATTAATTTGGTTGCTATATATATATATATGTATATACATATATGCTGTCAGCAATCGCATTTCTTCTGAGTGCATTGCCTCATAAAAAACGTAAAATTTGTTCGTCAGCAAATTTGCTGACTTGGTTTACTAGTGACGAAATTATGAATGTTGTTTTGTGTCATAAGTCAATGCACTTGGAAAAAATGCGCGCGAGCAGCAATTATTAAATTATCAAAAGAAAACTCTTAATTATTTTAAAACTTTACGGCTGGCTTAAAAAATGTTTGTTCAGGGCTGAACATGTTGGCGGGCGGCAGATGCTAAAACTCGGTTGAAATCCCCTTCGATGCCTGGTGTGGATCGCCTTGCAGGTGTAGGTTTTGCAGGAGTCCTCTGACAACCCTTGAAACAGGCCTTGATTTTGGTCCAATATCTTCTCGCAGCAATATATAATATCACGATAATCATGATGACCGTAGAGGTCGCCATGGAGCCTATTGTTATCTTGTGAGCTATGCCTGCTGACGGGAGAACCGGCATCGTGCCGTAGTTATAGAGATGCTCATCTGGAGGAATTAAAACTCCTGGGTGTAAGATCGCCAAAGGTTTAGTGTCGCTGATGTGAGGCACTATTGGAGGAGCTTCTTTTATGTGGCTGGAAACGACCTCGATAGTTTCATCAATGCTGGTCTTTAAGGTAGTCTCCTTACTCTTGATGACGCAATCATCATCAACCCGGATGATGCCTGTGGTATTGAGTCGAATTTCCGTTCTCTCCCCTTTGCAAATGAGTGCTATAACCTTCGGTTCTGTTGTTACGTAAAGCCATGTATTTTTCATCATAAGTGCCTTCCAGATGATGCCATTCAGTTGCATATGCTGCATGTTACAGCTGGTTTTTGGGAGTCGCTCATATATTTCGTCGATGACGCAGGATGGAGCTGCATCAATGTTATGAACTATTGTTGGCATGCATATATATGTGTAGTTCCCCGTTAAGACGCAAGATTCTAGTTCTCCTTGTTCCAGATTAAAGTAGTTTTGCTCGTTGAAGTTGACAGCAAGTGTAAGGAACTTTAATTCTGCTATTACCAAAGAGCTGTTTCCAACTAGATGGGGAATCGGAGTAACGTGAATCAGTGCGTAGGTGTTTCTTTCGACTATGCTCAAGTAGCCATATAACGTTAAGCTGTCATGTTCTACTGTGAGGTCGAAACGTGGCTGTGGTGTCCTGGTTATGAACAAGTTGGAGTCCATCCTGCTGGATACCCTTTCGATTGCTTTCTTGATGCCGTTTGTGTTTATAAAGTCAAGAATGTGCCCGTGTTCATGAATTGCGTTGCGCCATTTATCATATTTATGCTCTAATTCCTCGAAATAATCTTCGGCGCTAAGATAGGTAGCAAGCACCTCTATGCTGATTCTGTTATGATCAGCCTGGGAGTACCAGTTTGCCATTTCATTAATTGACTGAACTACCTGAGATAGGCTTGCGTCGAATTGTTTTAGCTTGTTTTCAGTCGCGAAATTGGTTTGGTTAATTTTGGTATTCAGGTAGAGGGCTTGTTGATTGGCCAATTGGGCTATGGTTTGCTGATTGCTTTGCAATGCCTCTATCTCCTTATAAACCTCATCGTTTACACCAAAAACCTTTGTGAGAAGGGTTCCGAGCAGCCCGCGTTTACTTCTGCTGTGGTGTTTAGACAAGTGCTGGATTTCGTCTGTAGCTTCTAGTAGATAGTGCCGTTTGACGGAAAGATGCTTAAGAAATGCATCGCAATATGTGGCAATTTGCGTGAGCTTACTGGCTTGTTCACACATTTGATCAATCTGCGTCCAAGTATTATTGATAAGCCTTTGGTCAGTGCTGATTTCATTTATGGGAAGCGAAATCTGAAGCCTGAGATTTCCTCTTTTAATTTTGGCATACCCCAGATTTTCTATGTAAAATCCAGCCTTTGGGCGGATGATTTCATAACCTTGGCCAAACACTACTGTCATCCAGTACAACATCAGTAGAGCTGCATGAAATATGTTTTTGTGCCAAGTGCAGGGAGTTGTTCTGATTCTTCTCCTTTTGGCTGATGGATTTTGAAATGCGTCCCTTGTATTGGAGTTCTCTTGTTCAGTGCATTGCATGCTTTCGCGGCCTTCATCGCCTTGTGAGATTGACCTTTTGCGGACGGCTGAGTTGGCATTTGAGGTAACGGCAAGTGCTGTGGTGACCTTAATTTCAAGGTCCTCCTTGCCCGTGCTCAGAATGCTGATTGGCAGCTGACACAACTTATTAACTGGGCGTTTTTTGATATCGTTTTTGTATCTCACCGATACTAAACGTACTATGCCGTCAGTTCCGGGATGCAGCTGCACAATTCGACCTAGGGACCATTTCTGGGGTGGCAATGTATCATCTTTTACAATTACTAGCTCACCTATGCTTGGGTTTTGACCTTGGGTTGTCCACCTGCTTCTTTGCTGCAGCAAGCTTAGGTATTCCTGCGACCATCTTTTCCAGATATGCTGCTGTAATTTTGTCACAGTTTTCCATCTTTCGTAAAGCACTTGGTTTGTCATGTCTGGCTCAGGAGGTGCTAACAGCGGCCGTCCAATTAGGAAATGGCCTGGGGTGAGTGGCTCTAGGTCGGTGGGATCAGCCGACAGCTGCCCGATTGGTCTTGAATTAAGGCATGCTTCGACCTGAGATAATACAGTGCTAAATTCTTCGTAGGTTAGCAGAGCTTCGCCTAAGATGCGCTTGAGATGCCCTTTCACGGATTTAACACCTGCTTCCCATAGGCCTCCCATGTGTGGGGTTGCTGGCGGTATGAACTTCCATTCTGTACCATCATTGGCTGTTATTTCTGCAGCCCGTTTCGTGCTTTCCGCAATTGCTGTTTGGAGATCCTTGTCTAGTTTTCTTTTTGCGCCAACAAAATTGGTTCCGTTGTCGCTATGTATCTGACGACAATGTCCTCGGCGGGCTACGAACCTCTTGTAGGCAGCCAGAAATGCGTCGGTTGTAAGATCGCTGACCAGTTCCAAGTGTACAGCCTTGGTCACCATGCATATGAATAATGCAATATATCCTTTGACCGCCTTGGCTCCTCTCCCCTTTGAGAATCTTGTTAGGAAAGGGCCAGCATAATCAACTCCACAGTGGGAAAAAGGCAGTGAGGGCGTTATACGCATTGCCGGCAGATCACCCATTATTGGCTGTGCTGAGTTTTGGTTGTACCTTAAGCATTTGATACACCTGTGAATTCTTGATTGCACTCTACTTTTAGCGTTTATTATCCAGTACTGTGCTCTTATATAATTTAGGGTGAGCTGTGCACCGCCGTGCAATGTTTGTTGATGCGCGTGCTCTATTATCAGATTTGTTACGTGGTGCTTCTGTGGCAGCAGGATCTGGTGTTTAGCATTCTCTGACAACGTTGAGTTATTTATTCTGCCTCCGACCCGCAAAATCCCTCTATTATCTAAAAATGGGCGTAGCGAAAGTATTTTGCTGGAATTTGCTAGCGGCCTGTTTTTGCGGAGTCTGTCTATTTCATCGGAGTATGCCTCTTCTTGAATGATTTTGATAATGCGCTCCCTTGAGCATTCCAATTCTTCTTTTGTTGGGTGATCGCAGAATTGCCTTTCAGCTTTGGAAATTTTGCAATTGGCAATAAAACGCTGGCAGTAAGCTATCACTCGTACTTGGCGAGTGAGTGTAGAACAGGTGAAAAAGTCCATTGATAACAGAGTTGCGTTAAGTGCTCGTGCAGCCGTTGCTTTTGTGTCAACGTCTGTGCTAAATTTGAGCTTTTGCACTGGCCAAGCATCAGAATGCTGGCTTAGCCAAAGCGGGCCTCTCCACCATGTGTTGTGTGAAACTAGCTTGCTAGGCAAGGTTCCTCTAGACGCAATGTCGGCAGGGTTGTCTATGGATGACACATGCCTCCAGATGCTTGTGGGAAACGTTTCCTGTATTTCGGATATTCTGTTTGCTATGAAGTTGTGCAAAGTATTTGGATTTTTTGATAACCAGTCCAACACAATTTCAGAATCACACCATGCGTGCACAGTGGGTGATTCTAATTCTAAAATTGCGATTGTAGATTTCAGCAATTGCGCTAGTAGTAATGCCCCACATAACTCGAGACGTGGAATTGTGATCTTCCGTTTTAGAGGAGTGACCTTGGTTTTGGAGGTTAAAAGCGTGGTACGTATGTGCCCGAAAAGATCTGTCGAGCGTGAATATATGACTGCGGCATATCCCTTCTCTGAAGCGTCACAGAATCCGTGTAACTGAATTTCTTGCTTCTTGCGATAACCTATCCATCTAGGGATTTTTATTTCTTGTAGATTGTGTAGCTCTGTTTCAAGTTCTTCCCAGGCTTGGATTATTTCTGGCGTAGCCCTTTCATCCCAGTCTATGTTACTTTTCCAAAGTGACTGCATAATTACCTTCATTTTCATCACAACTGGAGCGAGGAGCCCTAGGCGATCAAAAATCGAGGCAATTCTAGATAGCAGCACACGCTTTGTTAAGTTTGGTGCCGTTTTCTCAGGCTTCAGTTTGAATTGAAATTCGTCCTTTGTCGGATTCCAGTGTATCCCTAATGCCTTGATTGTATCATGCTCTTCTATTCATCAATCAAGGATTCCTTCTTCTCTAGCTTCCATCGGAATATTTTTTAACAGGTCTTTGTGATTTGACGTCCACTTTCTCAAATTGAACCCTCCCTTGCGTAGCAACTCTGCTAATTGTACCTGCAATTCTAGTGCTTCGGTAGTAGTATCTGTTCCTGTAAGCAGATCATCTACATAGAAATCAGATGACAATGCTTTCTTCCCTATGGGAAAGGCATCTCCTTCGTCATTAGCTAGCTGTTTTAATACTCTTACTGATAGGTAGGTAGCGGGACCAGTACCGTATGTTAGGGTGTTGAGCGTGAATTCTTGCACAGACCCATTCGGTCGTGGTCGCCACAGTATTCTTTGGTAGTTTCTGTCTTCTTTTGCAACAATCACCTGCCTGAACATTTTTTCAATATCTGCAGTGTATACATATCGGTGCTTCCTCCAACGCAGAAGTATGTCACTCAAATTTTGCTGAATTTTGGGCCCAGTATGAAGTATGTCATTCAGACTTAGACCAGATCGTGATTTGCTTGAAGCATCGAACACCACTCGCAATTTTGTGGTGGTGCTGTATTTTTTGTACACTGCATGATGCGGCATATAATAAACATTCACTTCGGTTACTTTATCTAACTTCACAGGACTCATGTGACCCAATGCTAGGTACTCAGCCAAAAATTTGTTGTATTCGATCATGTCGTCTTCATTCCTTTTTAATCTTTGCTCCACCTGCAATAGGCGAGCTAATGCAACAGTTTTGGAATTGCCCAGTGGTTCTGCTGGACTCTTAAAGGGGAGGCGTACTATGTATCTTCCTTTATTGTCTCTTTTGTGAGTGACTTGAAAGTTTTCCTCGCATGCCTCATCGTGATTATTATCTGCTTGCGGCTTTATGTCCCAGAATTCCTCTAACTTTTGGTCAATCTCCGCAAGTGAGAGGAAACTTGTTACTCTGGCTGTTGTTTGCTGGCCATTTGGAGTTGTTCCAAATAATATCCAGCCCAATTTAGTATTTTGGGCTGCCGGTGTACCCTCCTTTATTCCTTCTGAGATTATGTTTGCATATACTCCGGCACCGAGTAGCAGATCGATTGGACCGGGTGTGTCAAAGTTGGGATCAGCCAAGTTCATATTGCTGTATTTGTTCATATCTATTCCATTTAGGGGCCTTTCGGGAAGATAAGAGTTGAGCTTCTGTAAAACCAATGCTTCTATGGAGAGATATATGCCTTGCTGTTTGAGTCTCAGCTTGATTGTTACCTTGCTGTTAGATTTTGCTGTTTGCGCTTCACTTACTCCAAGTATGGTAGCTCTGATCCGCTCTTTATGAAGCTTTAACATTTGGACGGATTCTTCAGTGATCAGATTTACCTGTGAGCCAGGATCAATTAGAGCTCTGAGCTGCTCTGTTTGCCCGTATATATTTTTTATATTTACCAATGCAGTCGGCAGCAATACATGATGTGTATTTTTGCTATTTGTGTGACAGACGGTAGCATCATCTTTATGTTGCTGTTTGGTGTCATCATATGTATTTGTTGATGCATTGAGTTTATGATGACTTCCAAGTTGTTGATGAAGTAAACTGTGATGCCTCCTTTTACGATAAATACAGGTCTTATTTGATTTGCATTTTTCTGCCTTGCTGTGAACGAGACAATTTGAGCAAAGACCCTTTTGCGCGACCAGCTGATTTCGGTCATGCACATTCATTTTCTTGAAGTCTGCGCATTGATATAGTTTATGAGATTTTGAGCAGCTTGCACAGAAGTCCCTTAAAGCAGCATGGAAGTTCCTTTTGGTGCTTTTGTAGACTGGTTCAGCTTTCTGAAATCTAGAGCCCTTTATAGAGTCTAGAACTTGATGACGTTTCTCCAGAAAGTTTAAGAATTCTTGAATTGACGGCATCTCTCTGGGTGTTGCTAGACTCTCTTCAAAAAGACGAAGCGATTCAGTATCCAGTTTCCTCATTGCAATGCATACCATGATAGGCCCCCATTCATCAGTGTTGCAATTTAAGTTCTTCAGTGCCTCTAGGCATTCCCGTATCAAATCATACAACATAATGATGTCTTCTTGGCATCTGTGCTCAGTTTTCTTTGCATCCATTATTGTGTTGACGTATGTTGTTATGATTTTCCGGTTATTGTTGAATCTGGCATTAATTAAGTGCAGTGCTGTGCTGTAGTTATTATTGTTAAGCTGTAGATGGCCAATAACTCTTTTTGCATCGCCTTCCAAGTGCCAAAGAAGGTACTGCATTTTTTCAACACTCGACAAGCATGTGTTGTTGTGTATGACGTTCGTGAATATGTCTATGAACGAATTCCAATCTTTGTAATCTCCCGTAAATTTGGGAATTTTTATTGCTGGGAGCTTTGGAAGGCTATTGAGCCTGTTTGCGTCATAATGCGGCTGAAAGTTTACGGGTTGTTGTGGTAGCGGCAATTGATGGTGTGTCGGAGGCTGTTGCGGAAACTGCCATTGGTTTTGCATTGCAGGTTGTTGAGGAAACTGGTTTTGTTTTTGTTCCGCAGGTTTTTTTGATGTGAGTTTTGATGGACTGTTACCATCTAAAATGCCTTTGCTGCCGCTTGCTTGGGTTTTGCCAGCAGAAGTTTCGGTTTGCAGATTTGAAGCGGCCTCGATCGCATTTTGGTACAGGGTGTGAGTCTTTTCATACAGGCTTTCAGTAACGTATGAATGATCGTCCGTGATTGATTCCTGAAGTCGAATATGAAATTGCTTAAATTGAGCCCAGATCCTTTGTATATCTGCAAGCGTGTTTGCAATATATTGTCGAGTTTTTCTCTCTGGTCCATCCTTTTTCAAGTTGCCAAGTTGCCGCGAGATTTCCTCTGCCAATTCCTTTTGAGCGAGGATTATTTCTTCTGCATTGGTGGCCATTGATCTGCTTTTGAAATGCAATGGATCTTATTTATTTTAAATTAATTGCTATGAACAGCGAATTCGCAGCTATGCGGGCGTTGTATATGCAGCTCTTATAGAAGCAACGATGTGTTGATTCTATGCGGGCGTTATGTATGTAGTTCTTATAGAAGCAACGATGTGTTGATTCTATGCGGGCGTTATGTATGTAGTTCTTATAGAAGCAACGATGTGTTGATTCTATGCGGGCGTTCTGTATGCAGCTCTTATAGAAGCAACGATGTGTTGATTCTATGCGGGCGTTCTGTATGCAGCTCTTATAGAAGCAACGATGTGTTGATTCTATTATCACTGTGATGGATGAGTTAGCTGCAACAATCTTTGTAATCAGCAGTGTGCTGATTTTGTGAGCAGTATATTGAATTTATAATTTGCCGTTGGTGACGACGGCTCGAAGGACCATGTGCAGATCTGCAATATAGAATGCTGGAATTAACGGTGTGTTAATTCCGGATTAGCAATTATTACCGATCTGCTTACTGGATTGTGGAAGAGTTTCAGGTTTCAGCAATTAAACACTTCGAGGTACTTTTTTACTCTGAACAATTTTTATTAATTTGGTTGCTATATATATATATATGTATATACATATATGCTGTCAGCAATCGCATTTCTTCTGAGTGCATTGCCTCATAAAAAACGTAAAATTTGTTCGTCAGCAAATTTGCTGACTTGGTTTACTAGTGACGAAATTATGAATGTTGTTTTGTGTCATAAGTCAATGCACTTGGAAAAAATGCGCGCGAGCAGCAATTATTAAATTATCAAAAGAAAACTCTTAATTATTTTAAAACTTTACGGCTGGCTTAAAAAATGTTTGTTCAGGGCTGAACAGTTATTATGATATAACAGAGGTTATTTTCTTAAAGAGATTTGACTTACATATACATGGGTACCTACATATTTATTTTATTTACGACTTGCATACTTATAAACATACATATGAAAATGAATTAAAATAGAATTTATGCTCAAAAGATTTTTTTTTTGTGTCTACGTTTCTAAAATATTTCATTATATTGTTATAGTTACTACTAGTACTATTTGGTACGCCCTTATAATATATTATTTAATTCTACGAGAGATAGTTTATAACATTTCCATGTCAAGTTTATTTAATATTTATGTGAACTATTTATTTAAAAAAAAAAGGGGGGTCCCTTTTTTGTCTATTATATTATAACTACGTACATACTTCCTACATCCTAAGATATTTCTCTTTTGCTTTTATGTTCTCCCTTTCTCTTCTCTCTCATTAATACATTTTTGTTCCCATTGTTAACTGATACGCGGTTCCTTCTTCGGTCTTTATGGGTGAGTTTTCTTGTTTTGGTGTAATAATTTTTTTTGTTATGTATTTTTTCCATACATATGCAATTATAAAGATAAGAACTACTGCAACCAATAAGTATGTAACTGTGTAATGATGTATATTATGTGGTGTTAGCATACGAAATTCTTTTTCATTTTCCCTGTCTTTCTGCTGCTGTATTGCGGAAGAAAGTGCTTTTAAATCTTGGTCGTCATGGAATTTGATCACTTGCACGCGATCGACTGGGATTTGTTTTTGGCTTATTTGAGGAATGCTGTAAGTAAGATTCAGTGAGGGTAGGAAATGGTTATTTAGTTCGGATTCTTTTATGTTGTGAGCTTGAATGATCAGGTTACTTGTACGCATGTAACATTTGGATGATAACTCAATAACGCCAGTGTCGTGCAGTTTGTATGAATTAATCTTACTACCACAAATGACATCGACAGTTACTGCTTCATGCATCGAGAATAGCCACTTGTTAGGCTGGGAGAGCTGTATCCAGAAATCAAGATTTGAAACGGTTTGGATTTCGCATTGATCCGGAATACGTTGACTATGTTTGAGTAGGTCAATTTCGCAGAGATTATTTACCGAATGTACGTTAAAAATGGGGTGAATGATTCGACAAAGGTAATGGGCTAAATCATTTGTCAGGCAATTTTGAAAGTCGATTTTATTGAGAGTATAGTAATGTTCCCTATTGTAGTCGATAATCAAATATTCAAGAGATGGCTTGATGTAAGCTAATTTATCATTGTGGGGAGTAGGAAGTGGATATGCTTTGAGGAGTTGATAGTTATCTCTAAATGGTAATGGGAGTTTAACATGAAAGATTATCTTGCTTCCAACTATGGCAGTCCTGACATTGCATATTTGGTATATTTGTAGGAGATTATTTTTGTCTTTATTTATAGGTAGTGTTAATGTGCTAGGGAGTTCTTTTTGAATATTTTCCAAAGTTTGCTTTATTTGGGATGGAGTAATAATAGAGGGATGTGGTCTTCCATGACGTACATCAGTGACTAGATCGATCAACAAATTCTGGGTCGTTTGGTATCGGAGCATCATTAGAGAAGTCAGAGAAACCATTGTTTCTAAGTCGGTGGTAATACTTTGTTGTAAAGTGTCTGTTTTGACTCGATTGATTATTGAACCTAAACTTACCAGTTTCTTCTCAATGTGTAAGAATTGCTCCTTGATAGCTAAACGGGTTCTATTGGATATGTTGACTGTGGTATCTATGATAAAGGTCTGGTTCTTGATTAGGTGAGAAAGGTATTCTTGATTATTGTTTAGGGCTTCTATATGAGAGTTAAGCTCGGCCGCGTCTTCGGCGTCTAGGGTTCCAAACAATGTCTTACTAAGGGTACCTACAGCATTGAATAAACCTCTTTTGAATCGTGCCGTTTCGGGTTTTAACAATAAAGAATTTTGTTTAAGCATTTTTGTAATCGAGTGTAATTGGTGAGTTATGTCATCACACAGTGGTAGTTTGTTGTGGTGTGTTTTCATTAAGAGACAAAGTGTTCGGGCATGTTCAGTACAATTAATCAGCTTTTCTAATTCAAAATTGAAATCATCGATGTTGTAGTAAATAATTATTTGCCACTCATGGCTGTATAAACCCACTCGGCCAACTTCCTCGAAGTAGATTCCAGGGTTATTTTCCAGATAAGTCACATTCATTGGTTCTGATACCGCAGTGCATGAACAAATGTGTAGGGCGATAGTCAGCACAACCAGGGTTATCCTAGGATATAATTTTAAATTAGTTATTATTCGATAAATAACTTCAAGTTGTTATTATGTATGGTTTTTGACTTATTACCTACTCTTATGATGGAATTTTCAGTGGAGTTAATTCCTATTACCTCATATGGTCCATTCCATAGAGAAGAGAATTTGTTTTTCCTAGCGTTATTTTTTAGAAGAACTTTGTCGCCTAGGTTGAAGGATTTGTTTCTAGAATTTCTGTCGTAAAGACGTTTTGATTTTTCCTTGCTTACAAGGAGATTTTCTTTTGCTATCTGGTAGCTGTGTTGTAGTCTAGCCTTCAATTCGTTACTATAATTTTCATAATTGTAGTTTACGGTTGGATTTGTTTTGACAATTGAAGGGATGTTGGGAGGAAACCCGTATAGAAGCTCGTAAGGAGAAAATCGGGTACTTGAATGAGGGCTAGTATTATACGTAAATATAGCATACGGAATCCAATTGTCCCACGTTAAGGGGTCACGATTTACGAAATGTCGTAGATATTCGGATAATGTCCTGTGACTACGCTCTAGAGCCCCATTAGTTTGAGGATGGTAGGGGGTAGTCTGGAGTTTTGTTATGTTTAGCAGTTTACACATTTGTTTAAATGTCTCACTCAAGAAATTTGAGCCTTGATCTGATAGAATAGATGATGGAATACCATGTTTCACTACAATGTTTAATACGAAAGCTTCTGCAACTGTTCGTGCTTCAATATTGTGGAGTGGTATGGCCTCCATATATTTAGTGAGGTCATCCTGGAATGTTAATAGGTATCGATTTCCATCATGACTCACGGGAAGTGGTCCTACTATGTCAAGAGCGATTCTTTCGAATGGTCTTGTGCTAGTGGTTGTTATTTTCATTGGCATTTTCTGGTTCCTGCTTAATTTGTTTGTCTGGCAGGACGAACACTTCCGTATGTGGTTCTCTACATCTTGGTTAAGACCGGGCCAAGTGTACATGGTTTGTATCCGCTTTGTGGTACGCGTAACTCCTTGGTGTCCGCCCAAAGGTGACTGATGGAACAACTCAATTATTTGACGTTGTTCTTCTAGATTGTTTACCATCTTAACATCTGTGTGATACATCTTAATTTCCATATTGGGGTTTTGAAATATAAATGTTAACATATTTTTTAATTCCGAGAGAGTAATCAGGTCCACGTGAGGTATCGAAATGTTAATTTCGCTGAGATTATTTTGTTCACAATAGCTTTTGTACTGTGTTAGTATTGCGAGAACTTGGTTATAATCGGCTTCGATCCTCATTGGTATAGCGGTTTTTGCAACTATATAATTTTGATGCTTTAACTGATAATGCTTTACGTCTTGTACCTTGACGTCCTCCTCTAGGGTAGCGATAATTTCCTTTAGATAGGTTTCTGTGTGGTCTTCTGTTTTAGGTAGCAAAAAAAATTTATGCTTCACACCTTTTTCGTTGAATAGGTGTTGCTTTTTTTCAACTATGGTATTGCTGTCGGCCTGAGGGGAAGAGATATATTTGTTGTATAGATTGTCCAGTGTGGGATCAGTTGTCTCTAGTCTTACGGTCTTAGCTTGACTTCTAGTCATAACGTTAATAGCTTTTTGTTCCATTGTGAGGGATTCCTCAGGAACTATTCTGCTGAGGGCGTCAGCGTTAGCGTTAAGTGCCCCGGGCTTGTGTACAATAGTATAGTCGTACTCTTCGAGTTTAATTCGCCATCTCATCAGACGCGAAGTGGAGTCTTTGAGTTTCATCAACCACACCAGGAGTTTGTGGTCTGTGACTATGGTGAATTTACGTCCATAGATATAGGGACGAAATTGTTCTACGGCGTAGACAATTGCTAGGAGCTCTTTCTCGATTGTCGAGTACCTAGTTTCAGCAGGGTTGAGAGCTCTACTGGCAAAACATATCGGTCGGTCTTTGCCGATATCACCCTGAGATAGCACTGCACCCACCGCAATATCGCTAGCGTCCGTAGTGACAATAAATTCTTTTTTGAAGTCGGGATAGGCAAGTATTGGGGCGGTGATGAGTTTTTCCTTAAGGAGTTTAAATGACTCATCACAAAATTCGTCCCATTTGAAGGGAATGTCTTTCTTCAAGAGGTTTGTTAAGGGTTTAGCTGTTTTGGAAAAATCTGGGATAAAACGTCTATAATATCCGACAAATCCCAGAAATGATTTGATGTCTTTTGATTTCTTGGGGGTTGGATAAGTCTTAACCACTTTGATTTTGCTAGGATCTGGCATAACGCCATGTTCTCCGACAATGTGTCCAAGATAAGCAATTTCCTTCTGTAAGAAATGACATTTTTCGGGTTGCAACTTTAAATTATGTGATCTGAGACGATCAAAAACATTAATAAGTTTTCTGTTGTGATCCTGCAAATTGTATCCATAGATGACAATGTCATCTAGGTACACGAAACATTGTAACCCTTGCAGACCAGTAAGTGCGGTATTCATTAACCGTTGGAATGTGGCTGGCGCTCCCTTTAAGCCAAAAGGCATTCTGTTATATTGGAAGTGACCGAATGGGGTACTGAAGGCGGTTTTCTCCCTGTCCTTCTTATCCATTGGTATTTGGTGAAACCCATTCGCCAAATCTAATGTAGTAAAATATTTAGATCGCCCGAGCTGATCTAAAATATCAGTGATATTTGGTAAAGGGTAAGCGTCTCCCAACGTAACTTCGTTAAGACGCCGAAAGTCTACTACCACTCGCCAACGTTTTTTACCAGATTCATCGGGTTTTTTGGGGACCAGTAATAGAGGGGAGTTCCATGGACTCCTACTGGGACTAATTATCTCTTGGTTAAGCATTTCTCCAATTTGTTTATCAATCTCCACTCTTTGCGATTCAGGTAGCCGATATGGTTTCACGTGTATTGGGACAGTGTCGGTTTTAACCGGAATAGTATGTGCTGATGATTCAGTACACGTAAGTACATCACCTTCGAGATAAAACAGATCATTGTATTGGCGACAGATGTCTGTTATTGTATTCTTTTCTTCTTTATTACAATGCTGCAATTCCAAAATATTTTCTAACTTTTTCAGACGGTTTTCCACTGGGTCATGATCATAATCTGCTTGGACAATATCGTACTGATCAAGGTATTCCCAACTAGGGTTTATTTGTTGATATGGTATTTCAACTTCTTTGTCACTTGAATTTAGCATCAAAATTTTTATTGATTTATTGATTGGTTTGGACATAGTGTTCCCTATGAAAACTCCAGGGTGAATTTCTTCTCTTTCGACGAATAATTCCTCTGTTTCTCTGGTAGGTAAATCTACTACAACTTCAGATCGTGGAGGTAGTTTAATTTTATTAGTCCCGTTATCTATTTCGGGTATAGAGTCTGAATCCTTCTTTTCTACCACTTTGCTTTTAATAGGATCTTGCTTATTTGATTCGCGACTTGCGTTCTCAGTTGTCTCCTTTTGCAGATCCACACAGGCAGTAGAATTCGCTTGGCTTAGCATGGATGAATTCTGACATACCGGATCATTCAAGGGACTAGACGTTTCACTTTTTTGTTTTGATAGTAGAATTAAATAACAGTACACTTGGAAGATTGCTAAGAGGTCGTTACATTTTTTTTCTATAACACAACATGTGCTTTTTTTGTTACTTAAGTGTTCATGACACTTTCCTTGTACTTCGACATTTGCCTTTATACTAGGCTTTTCTACATCTTCTTTATTATAAATTTTCTTGTTCTCACACTCTCCTTTTTCTGATAATGTATTCTTTCTTAGCGTTTTTTTTACATCTTCCTTTATGTAATTTAAGTTAGAGTTCATAACTACGTTTGAAATAAATGACTTGGGTATTTCTAACTCCAAGTATCCCTTTGAACAGTTAAGAATGCACTGGAATTTAGTTAGAAAATCGGTTCCTAGTAAGCCATCATAGGGTAGTTTGCTTCCATCGGGAATTATATGGAAAGGGTGGTTTATTGTGGATATGTCATGAAGTCAAGATTTCCGTAAGACACGCCTAATGAGGAAACATAGTCTCCACAAAGAGTAGTGATAGTGCATTTTTGATTCTCATGCACCATGGCTGAGTCAATAGTGGCTTCGGCCTTGTGTAAACTAATTTCAGCTCCAGTATCGACAATGAACTTAATAATTTTAAATTTGGAAATGCTTAACGGGAATTCAACAAACAGAGTGTTTTTATGAGTACTCAGGGGTACTCGGATTGTGTAACTCTGTTTGAATTTTAGTTTTGATGCTGATGTATGATGGCTTGAGCAACCATTTCGCGAGAGGCGTCGCCATCCAACTCTTCCCGCTCGTAATCGTTTCCCTGAAGTTCAGAGTCATGATAGTTTGTACTCGGAGTGGACCAGCGCACTTGCCTAAATGGACGAGGCTGATCAGATTGAGGTGGTCTGAGCGGTGATGTCCTTACAGCGTTGGCGTTTGGATGCTGTGGACGAAAATGTCGCTCGTCTGCGATTCTTCTCCTACATTCATTAGCGTGGTGATTTGGTTTGTGGCAATATCCACAGAAGATTCTGTTTACCTCTCTTTTGATGTTAGCGTAGTTGGGGACTGGAGGTAACTGTTTTCTTTTAAAACAGTTTTCTTTGTTGTGTCCCTTTTTTCCACAAAAATCGCAATGTAAGGTATTAAGAGTAGGACGAGGAACACTTTGGTGTGCTTCTTCCATGCGTTGAGCATGTTCGGTCGCGAAACTGATTAATTTTCTCAGCGAGATTTCGGAACGAGCTTTAATTATTACCTTGAGTTGGTCACTTCTGAGACCATCCTCAAACGCTCGAATAGCATTTTTCTCGTTTTCTTTTATTAAGTATTTTTGCGAAGAAGTCTCTGTTGCCTCACTCATCGTGACGCTATTCAGATCAGCCAAATGTTTGGATATTCTTCCGGCAAAATCTTGCACATTCTCGCGAAGGCCTTGCTTTAAGCGGAAGAGTTCCCCTTGAATAACTATACGGGATCTGTGGTCTTGGAAGTGGGAAGTTACTTCGTCTTTTAATTCTTCCCAAGTGGTAATTGATCTATATTTAAAAATATCGTAAGCGGGACCAGTTAATCGAGTTTTTAAAATATTGAGGAACATGCTGCGATCTGCGTCATTTTTGCTTTGAGAAAAAAGAAGGTCGCTACAAGAAATAAATTTATGCAAGTCCTCGGGATTCCCATCGAATTCTGGAATTAAGTTTCGAGCATCTGTGAGAGATAATTTAAGGTCAGATGACTTTGAAGAAGAGTTTTCGGAACTGGGATTGCTTCCAAGCATTGTGGTAATTTTTGGTTGTTTTACGTATCGTATTGCTCGAGCCAAGCGAGATGAAACGTGTCTGCGGCTATCGGCAGCACGGGCTAGATATTCCTTGGCCCTTGTTCTCACAATTTTGAATGGTTAATAATTGCGTAATCAACAAAAAATATTCAGCTTACATTCCAGCTGTTATAATAATTTCAAAAAAGTTTTTTGATGATGGATCAGAATTATTTGGAACTTCACAATCAGTTTTTTGAATAGGAAACTTCACAATCAGCACAAAACGAGAGAGAAAAAAAAAAAAAAAAAAAAAAAAAACGACAACGAGAACAAGAATTTGTAACGTTTTCTGTAAGTTACAAGACAAAATTGCAACAAAAGAATTGTGACGATTTCCTTTAGTTGTGAGACAATCGATTAAAAGCAAAAAGAAATTTACATTAATTCACTAATTTTCACTGTCTAACATTGAATATATTTTTTATAATAAAAATTTCCTACGAACATATGTATATGAAAATTATCAATAACTTAAATAATTAAATAATAATTATGGGTCTGACTTGACTTACTTCCTGCGTAAGGTGTTTAGTCGTTGTAACCTTTCGCTTAATTTCCTGTATTCTTCAAAGTCCATCGTCTCTTCATCGGATTCTGCGGTTCTGGTGAATTCTTCTACTTTTTTCTGCAGTTCCTTGGCTTTTTCTTCTCTAGGGTCCATAGTTTTGATGTCTTCTTGATGATTTCTTTATGATGCCTTCTGAGTTCGTTTTACTCAATTTTATTTCACAATCTCTAGAGCCTGTCTTGAGATTGGGTTGTCTTAGACAACGTTGGGTATCCTCTGAGCGCCTGGCTTAGGTTACCTTAATTTGTATGTTGGGTAGCTTGGATCTTACTTTCTTACTTTTTGAATAATGATCCTCGACCGCTGCCACCAGTTTTTTATGTTGTGCGGGTATTAGTTGCCGCTAGCAACAAAGGACTTGGGAGTGCTTTCTAGTAAGAGAAGGTCACCAGCCCAAAAAAAAAAATCCTTTATGTATCTTTAACACTTTATTACTTTTATTACTTAACACTTGGCTTCCTTTGAGCCTTTACAATTTAATAAAAAAAAAACAATGTTGCTGAATCTAATTACTTTGAACAAGAGGCCTTACCGGCGGTCGGGGGACTCTCTTGTTCTCTATCTATTATTAAAAGCGCACTGAACTGCTTAATGCCCTCTGACCGGGTTTTTATTGACCATTCAATCGATACCTCCGAATTTTCCTTAGGGGGGAAAATATTTAATAAAATTTAATGAGAAATGGAGAATGCCAATCAACGATCATTCTTAATTAAAAGTTGAGAGGAAGAAAAGAAAAGAAAAAAAAGAGGAGGCGCCTATCACTGATCATTTATTGTACGTGCGCCTATGTGCCGATTATTGTTTATCGAAAGCACAATACAAGAGGCGTACGTCATTGGTTCTTACTATATGCCTGACAGTGTAGGGGAAATCGTTTACTCATTATTTACTTGCCGGTCATTGCTATGTTGACCTACCGAGCACGGGAGCAATGCAATGTATCGCTAGGCTGATTAGGCACTTTAGTCTGGTGATGACGAAATTGTGTTGCCGGTATTGTTTATGCTCGGTGGAGGTGTAATACATTACCGTAGCAACGGCAGCAATTTTAAACCAAGCAATCGGCTTGTAAATTGGGACATTTAATTTTAATAAAAAGATTAATGGGTAGGTATATGCATGCAATTCATTGTAATGTATTTTTATAGGGAAATATAGGAATGAATGTGAATTCATTACACGACTTCTTGAACGGAACCTAAAATTATTTTTATAATTACTATTGTTATTCATACCAATAGTAAGATATTTAAATAACTTTTCCAAGTTTTCTAACTTGTTTTCCAAAAGTATCATTTTATTAGTTACATTACTATCATTATTCAAAGTCGAAATATTTTTTGGGCTATCTGTGAATTAAAAAATCTTTATTTATTTCGGATACATATTGTAATTTAGAAACTTCAAATATTTTATTTGCTAATTCAAGCAAATCTTTGATATCTTGTTTACATGAAGATGTCAATGCAATATTAATACTAGGTGGAAGTTTTCTCATCCATAATTTTTTTATAAGTTCCGTACCAAAAGTCGTAGATGTTCTAGCAAGAGTTTTCATGGCCCTGTAGAATTCCGAAGGCCTTTTGTCACCAATTTCCGAAGTACAAAGCAGTTGCTCCAATTTCTTTTCCTCTGAATCACTGAATCTCTATATCAGAATCTTCTTTAAGTTGTTATATTTATCCTCTGTAGGCGGAGCTTGCAAAAAATCTGAAACATTCATAATGACCTCCAAGGGAAGAGCTTGTACTACATGCTCGAACTTAGTTTCATCCACACGAATTCCTTTTGCATTAAATTCAGCTTCTGCCTGTATAAACCAAGCTTCTGGACATGGTGTCCAAAAGGTTGGAAGCTTGACAGAGACTGCCGCCACGATATTTTGTGGATTATCAATCATTCCGTCTCCTGGCATTGTGAAAATGAACACTTGTAATTACACTAAATTAAAAAGCACTTGAAGGAAAACCAATTATCAAACTTTACATGTACTGATATAAGCTCGTAGTACATAAATGGACTCTCGCTATTATACCCAAAACGTCTCTCAATTTAAGATAGATACACTTTCAAAAAAAAAAAAAATATATATATATTTTCGATTTATATATATATATAACTTTTAGAATTCTTACCTTTTCAGCAAGATAAAAATAAAAAAAAATATTGGAAAGAAAAAAAAACAACTTTGAATTTAAATGTTTATTAGGAAAAAATTAAGCTTTTACGACTACGACCGAGACCGACTTGTACGTAAGATTAAAACAGACTGACTACAACTTGAACTTTTCATTAGGTTCTTCATTAGTAAAAAAAAAAATGCTTGCTTCTACAAAATTACAAAATGCGCGTGTGAGAAAATGATTTGAAATGTTACTTGATACTTTTGTTTTTCACAAAAGTATTTTCCGGTGGAGGAATAATTTAAAATGTTATTCTATACTTTTGTTTTTCACAAAAGTATTTTCCGGTGGAGGAATAATTTAGCTGAGTCTGCGTGCTTTGATTATGTGAAAAAAAGGGTGAATCTTGTGGGGACGTGACCCGCCCTTCCTTAAGATTCTTCTCCGAAGAATTGAATGATTTTAATTCGATTTTAATATTTGATCCCTTTTTACGATATTGTTTAATTAGGAAAATTACAATCATTATGATTGAGATTATTATTATTACGGGAATCGTGCTGAACGTAACTCGTTCATGAAAGACGCCTCTGTGTTTTAAGATTTCGATTACTTTTCTATTATTCAAATGTTTAATGTGCAAATCTTCTAATGAAAAGTTCATTACAATATTTTTGATAGTTAAATTATTGAAATTTGGTATTATAAAATTTTCGTTAAATACGTAATTTTCGTATGATACATTGTTGATTTGAAGTTCGCAGTTTTCGAATTTAATTAAATTGTTTTTTGATACGTTAATTTCAAATGTATTGCAGTTATGAATTATCCTTGTATTTGACATATTTTTTGTAACTATAATATTATTACTTATCTGTTTTATTTCGGTTTTGCTATTCATTTTGAAATTACATTTGGCATTATCCAAGAGCACCTGACATGAGTTTTCTGCAATTTTTAGATTTTTCTTTAATATAACATTTTCTACATTTTCATACAATTCCTTTTCATTCATTAAAAATACTTTGTTTTCTAAGTCTACTTCAAGATTATTTTTATTTGGTATTGGTTCAATGAAAACTCTATGAAACTTACTATCAGAATAAATTGGTAGCATTAATATGAATACAATATGGTCGTTATACAAGATTACTGAAGTTTTTACGTACATCATATCTTTAATTGTAATGTTGTATTTTTCAACTTCTTTTGTAGTCAAAATATCTCTGCCTATAACTCCTAGCCTGCTTAACATTAGATTTTCTTTGACTTTCCTGACTTGTTCTCTTAGCAATTGAATATCATATTGAATTTGAAATGCGTGTTGCATATTTTCTATTTCTGTTGTTTCTTTATTTATTTTATTAGCTAAGTATGATAATTGATAATTAATTTGCGTTTGCTGTATGTTAATATGTTTCGTTATGTTTGTTATGGCTTCGTTAAAATTTTCGTTGATGTGGACTTGATTATTTAAGTTTTGTATGAGTTCGTCGTTATCTTTGTCTATTGCGTTTAATTTTTCTTTTATCTCTTTTTCGTCGTCTGAGTCCATTACTCCTGCTATGTATTTTAATCCTTTCCCTACTATATTCATTAGACCTCTTTTATTCTTATTATGTGGTACTAAATTTTCTATTTCCTCAGCTAGAGACATAAAATTATGCTTCATCGCTAAATATCCGCTTCCGTTTCTTAATTTTTCTATATTATTCTCAATAACTGCTAACGTTTTTGACCATGAGTTTAAGTTAATGCTATGTAATATTTTCTTATAACCTGTTATAACCTGTACTTCTTGATCTTGAATCATCACGTATCCTTGCCCTTCGTTTAAGTTAAGTACTTCGATTTTTTGCGTCTGTACTCTTGTCGCCGTTAGTATTATTATTATTGCCAACACTGTCACCTGGAATAGTAATAGTTTCGTATTTGTATTTACGTTTAACTTGGTCTTTATAGTATTTAATTCCGTTCTTGTCCCTGTAATAGTCATCACTTGTTGTTTTATCTTTTAACTTTTTGTATTTTGGCTGTAATTTAAATGTCTTTGATATTACGTTTCTTGATTTTACATACTGTGATTACTATCAGTTAAAATTACATTTTCCCTATTCTTATTTATTTTATCAATATACCTTTCTTTATTTTTCTGGACCTTATTAGCTATTTCCTCATACTCTTCTGCTGTAATTTTTCCGTTAATAAAATCTAAAGGTTTCTTTTTCGTAGTAGAATGAATGGTTTTATTATAAGTTTCTAATGCTTTTAGAACTAAGTTATCTAAATTTTGATTGTCTGTATTTTTGGTACTAGTTTTTAATAATCTAATATGCTCGTTTAAAGTAGAATGATATCGTTCAATGTCTGAATTACCTGTGTGCCTTTGTGCGGTTGTGGTGTGAACTTCTATTTTATTTTCCGCGAAATATTGTTTTAATTTTTGTACTGTGAAACTAGGTTCTCCATCTATTACGATTTCTCTCGGTACTCCCATCATTGCGGTTCTCGATTTCATTGCTTCTAATAAATCTACCCAGGACCTACTTCTTAATTTATGCATTGTTACGTGTTTTGTAAATTTATCAATTACTGTTAAGTACATTGTTTGTCGATTTGCAATCCAGACGTCAATATGTAAAATTTCGTTTAGTTGGTGTCTCAGTTACTTTATACAAGGGTTTATAACGATTTCTTTCAAATTTTGAAATGTTACAAATTTCGCAATTATTTAAAACTCTACCTATCTTTTCTTTTAATTTGGGAATGTAGTAAGTGTCCTTGATTTCTTCATATGTTTCATTTATTCCCCTGTGATTAAATTCTTCATGCGTATTGGATATTATTTCTAATGCCCTTTCTTCATCTTCAATATCTTCTAAGAGTTTGCTACTCTTGACGAATTTTAGTAGTTTATTATTGCCGAAATATTTCAAATAAGTTTCTTGAAATTGTGCAAATAAATGGTCATCGTTTGAGTATACTACGACGATACCCTTGGATGGCAAATATTTTTTCAAGAGATCAGTTACACTTTCTTCATTGAATATTTTTAATTCTATGAGAAGTCTTCTTTTACCGAATGGTTTACGCAATTTGTGACAGCTAATTCTGTCGGTTTTGTGTATTATAATTTGCGTTTTGAAGATATTCACGGGACTATAAACGATTGGGATATGATTTGAACTATCCTCTCCCGCACTGTGATGCTCCCGTCGAAGAATTACTATTACTTTCTATTTCGTTGCCTTCATTCTCGTCCTCGTTTATTTCATTATTATGGATTTCTATTCTAGAAAGACCGTCTGCTACATTGTTATCTTTACCTTTAACATATTCAATATCGTAATTATATTCACCTAATTTTTTTTTTCCACCTTTGTAACTTATTATTTGGTTCTTTGAGCGAACTTAACCATACCAAAGGGTTGTGGTCAGTTTGAATAGAAAACTTCCTGCCGTAAAGGTACGGTCTGAAATATTTTACTGCCCATATAATGGCAAGTAATTCTTTTTCAATTGTCGAGTAGTTGATTTCGTGGTCATTAAGCGTCCTACTTGCGTAGCTAATGGGATGCCCTTCTTGTGACAGTACTGCCCCTAACGCGTAGTTTGACGCATCTGTTGTTAAGGTGAATTTTTTATTGAAATCCGGGAACCTGAGTATTGGTTCAGATGTAATTAGAGTTTTTAAAGTTTCGAAACCTCTAACATATTCTGGATCGTTGATATTAATTTTCTTACCCTTTTTTAAATAAATGGTCATGGGTTTTGCTATCTTGGAATAGTCTTTTATAAATTTCCGGTAATAGCCCGTAATTCCTAAAAATGATTTTATTTGCTTGGTGGTTTTTGGGATATTGTATTTTATTATTGTTTCTATCTTTTTGGGATTTGGCTTTATACCTTCAGTGGATATTACATGACCTAAGAATTCCGTTTCTTTTCTTAAAAATTCACTCTTATCTAGTTGTACTTTTAAATTGACTTCTTTTAATTTTGAAAATATTTTCCTTATAGAATCAACATGTTCTTCTAGGCTAGTGGAGAATATGATAATATCGTCTAAGTACACTAGACATATTTTTCCTAAATATTCTGAAAGTACTGAATTCATCAGCCTTTGGAAGGTGGCTGGCGCATTTTTAAGGCCGAAAGGCATACGCGTGAATTCAAAATGCCCTTCATTAGTAGAAAAAGCAGTCTTCTTGATATCTTCTTCTTCTATCTCGACTTGGTGGAATCCCTTTGCTAGATCGAGGGTCGTAAAATATTGTGCCCTCCCTAATTTGTCGAAAATATAATCTATGTTCGGTCGGGAATTTGTCATCTATCGTGACTTCATTTAATTTTCTATAATCAATCACTATACGCCATTTTTGCTTGCCCGATGCATCCAGTTTTTTGGGTACCACCCATATTGGAGCCGAATATGGTGAATTACTAGGGCGTATAATGTTTTGTTTTTGCATTTCTCTTATTTGTTCCCGTACTTCTGCTTTATGTACCTCAGGGTACCTGTAACTTTTGTTATAGATTGGAACTTCGTTTCGCGTCTTAATGGAATGTTTTATCACATGCGTGAAAGACAAATCAGTTCCTTCTTGGAAAAATATGGGGGTAAATTCTTTTACTAATTTTGTAATAGCTTGTTTCTCTTCGCTATTCAAGTGCTCGATTCTAATTTGATCAAGTGGGCAAATATTTTTCTGAAGATCGAAATTATAAATTATTTCTGTATCTAAAGAGTTTATCAAGGTTTCATAATCCTCTTCAGATTTAACAAAATATATTTTCATTTTAGCATCTTCCGTTTCTAAGGTTCTATTTTTATAACTTAAATTAATATTTAAGGATTTTAAAATATTGTTTCCTATTAGACCGTCGTATTCAGAGTGAAAATTAAATTCTAAAAATTCTGCCATTTCGTTAGTTCTATTGAACTCTTTGAATAATGGTATTTTAACTTTATTAAATATTTTTACATTTTGATTTATCGTTTTTAGCTCAATGGGTTTTTGCATGGGGATTTGCCATTTAGTATTACATACGCCTGGGTTCACGATGCTAGATGTAGCGCCGGTGTCTATAAAAAATCTTAATTTTCGAACAACTGTGTCAATTATTATATAGGGTAGGACCGGATATTGGAGGCTATTAATTGAAAATTTTCGTTTCTATCGTGTTGATGTTCTTCGAAGTTATAATTACGTCTGTTGATTGTCGATGTGTCAACGTCCATCGGTTCTACGGTGTCGTTTCTGTTAATAGTCGTATTGTTGTTGGTTTGAGCTTGATAATTTTGTCTGTACCTGTCGGATCTAGGAAGCTCAAATCTTTGATTTGATTGATTCTGATACCTCCAGTAACTATTGTTATTATTTGAATTCGAATACTTTTTATTTCTGTCGTAATTTGAATTATCATTTCGATTGTTACTATAGTTAGTTCGATTATTTTTATTATTTGTATTTTTATTGAAGTTACTATTTCGACCTACATTAACCCTAGTGAAAGCATAGCCAGTTTCGTATAAAATTTGCATAGCGGCTTCTAAACTATCTGGTTGCCTGCAATATAACAGACCTCTCATTGGCTCTGGTAACTTGTTTTGAAAAATTCTAAGAGCTGTTTTGCAATTATTTTTTGTTTCAGTTTCGGCACTATTTTCAAATTTTGTTTTATTATTTAACCTGCGTAGCATAGCATTTATTTCATTATAAAAATCTACACAATTCGTTTTAAATGTTATGAATCTAAGTTCATCGAAAAGTTGATCGACGCTTAACCTATCACCGAAATGTTGAACAAAAAGAGTTTTCACCTCTTGCCACTTTGTAATACCATTATTTATTTCAATTATTTCGCGAGCTTTTCCGATTAATCTACTTTTAATTATATCAAAAAATATTTTTTGGCTCAGCTCATCATACTTAGCTAATAAAGGAAAAACCCTATCTACTAAACTTGTAAAATTGTAAAGGTCGTCTCTATCACCATTGAAAGTAGGCAATTGACTCAAATATTTTATTGGATCTAAGCTTACTTGTGTCATCGTGTTTATAGTGTTGGTTCCTCCTTCATGTACGTTGAGAGTTAATTGACCGGTTTTTAGTATATTGCTGCTGATTTGGGAATTAATTTTTCGTTCTTGTTGATTATTGATGATGATATTACAGCTGTCGTCTGCTTGTACTTCTTCTGGGTTTACTTGGTCCTGTGAATTCTCTTCCACTGACGGCAAGGGCCTGTTGTTGTTCATTAGTCGATGTCGCTGGTATTTTGCTTTATTTTTCCTAATTTTATTCTCCACTTTTGTAAATTTTGAACAATTTACTTTTGATTTCAGAATTTCGCAATCAATTAATTTATTTTATTTATTTGTTTAATTGATTAATTTATTTTGTTTTATTATAGAGCGTTTTTCTTTCTTTTCTTTCAGGTTCGTGGATTTAAATAATTAAAATTAACCGTGTTTTATTATTGGAATTTTCACTTCCACTTTACACGTACTCCGAAAGGATGGCAAGTACTAACAAATTTTGTTAACAATTTTTCAGATGTTTCCTTACTTCGGAAATGAAAAATGTTGTAAAAAAAAATTTTGTTTCGCACAGAATTATTTTAACAGCATTTGCACTGAATAACAATTTTATTTCTATTATTTTTTTTGCACTGGATGTCCTTTCGTGAACATCCTACCGACTGCGCCACTTTTAGAATTCTTACCTTTTCAGCAAGATAAAAATAAAAAAAAATATTGGAAAGAAAAAAAACACAACTTTGAATTTAAATGTTTATTAGGAAAAAATTAAGCTTTTACGACTACGACCGAGACCGACTTGTACGTAAGATTAAAACAGACTGACTACAACTTGAACTTTTCATTAGGTTCTTCATTAGTAAAAAAAAAATGCTTGCTTCTACAAAATTACAAAATGCGCGTGTGAGAAAATGATTTGAAATGTTACTTGATACTTTTGTTTTTCACAAAAGTATTTTCCGGTGGAGGAATAATTTAAAATATTATTCTATACTTTTGTTTTTCACAAAAGTATTTTCCGGTGGAGGAATAATTTAGCTGAGTCTGCGTGCTTTGATTATGTGAAAAAAAAGGGTGAATCTTGTGGGGACGTGACCTATATATATATATATACACGAGTATATATACTTTCTAAACTTCCAAAAAGCTTAGTAACGCAATTAACTGTCCTTCTTATTGTGTCTTTCTCTGACCAGAAAATATGATGTTTGTATTGTTTTAGTGTCTTATGTACAATATTTTTACAATTAATATATATAAAAAAAAAATTATTAATCCTTTAGAAATCTCAACTCAAGCTAATCTAAATCTAAACTTACGGTGATCCTTCCAATCAAATTATTTGTTTCTTCTTTCTTCTTTTACAAACAAAATATTTTTTTTATTTATTGTTCCACACACAAACTATTCTCTCTTCTTCTTGATAAAATTTTTCTTATATCTTTGTTCTTTTATACACCAATTTTTCTTTCTTTTCGTATTTCTTTATTCTTTTGACATAAATTATTCAATTATTCTTGCTTCTTTTATACGCCAATTTTTCTTTCTTCTATTTTTTTTTTTAAATCGTTCAAAGGCCACAATTCGTTTGCTTCCAGAAAAAGGCACCTTACCGCTGGTGGGGGGATACCTTTGTTTTTTTTTTAGGAACAATCACGTCGGGGTCACCAATTGTACAGGGTAATGCTTCTAAGGATCTTCTCCTTGATTAATACGAAGCTCTCCGTACATTAATTTTGGTCAAATTTTAATTAAGCTTATAATTAGTAAAAGCTCTTTCGCCCTCTAGCGCCTATATTCAACTAAAACTATTTCCTGTCACAACCAATTATTTTTATTTTCTTTACAATTTTAAACAAGTCTTGCTTTGTATTTTCTGAAAATGTACAGTGTTGTGTGTCTGCGATTAGAGCAATTTAATTTTTTTTTTCAAGTGTTTTTAACAAAACGTCATATACAAACAGTCAGCAAGAATATTAAGCTGACAAACTGAATAGCTTTCAAATTAATTTATTTCAAAGTCAATTGTAACATAAAAAACAAAAAAACAAAGCACTGACTTATAACAATGGACTGAGCGATTTGCTATTTCATGTGGCACAAATATTGTGTTTCTGTATATCACCGTTAGAACACTTTTTAAAACGTTTACTACATAAAAAACATGTAAGTCCTGCGTATGGGCAAGAGAGACGGAGCATAGTAAACACTATCTTTGTGCGGTCATTGCATCTGCAGCCAACATAAAAACATCAAATGACATAAGTAAACGTTCAGTAAGCAATATTTTGTGTTGGTAGCTCCAACTCTGTCATAGAGCGAAAGAGAGAACTTTAAAACTTGTGCCATTCTTTCCTATAGGAAAATGGCAATACGCTCAGTCCATTGTTATAAGTTAATGGTGCTAAGCATATACGTATTAGTTGCAAATTGTTTATGGCTATATAGCTTTGTGGGTTAGTAGTACTATTTCTTATTTGTATGTAGATAGCTTTTTATTTGTACATATTGATACTTTATTAATTATTGCACATTCTAGTGGTTATTTGGCAAGTTTATTTTTTTATTTTTTATTTATGTATTGCTAACATAATTTTCGGATTTTGTTCTTTTGATTGGGTTTCTATTCGCATCTTCAATAATTCAATTTACAGAGTCTATGGACATTACTTTATATGGTCCGTTATATAGGGGATCCAGTTCTTTCTGTTTTGTGTTGTAATTACTTTGTTACCTTTTTTGAGCGGTATTGAGTTGCAGTTGCAATCATTCTTTTGAATTCTGTGTCCTTTGATATTTGGATAGATTGTTTTACCTTATTTATTGTCTGCCGCAGCCTGAACTTCATTTGTTTACTATATAAATCGTGGTTATAGGTACATAGGCTCGGGTTGTTCGCTTGTAAGTTTTAATGGTATTTTCACGCTTTTTCTATATACTAGCTCCAAAGGCTGCCATTTACTGTGTTTGGTGTTGTATGGTATCTAGTTGTCCTAGTCGTGTCTATTGTCGTTCCCAAAACATCTTAGACATTTCCACTGACATATAATAAGAATGGACTGAGCCATCCTATATAAATCCTATAGTCAAAAAATGGCACAAATTTTGGCTAAAATCTATTTGTATCTTTCAAGCTTAAACTGTACACTGAACTGTAACCAATTTTGGAGACAGTACGGCTGTATTAATTGGAATGCATTGGAATTGACATAAAAATTGAGACAAATATATTGCTTATATACGTCTGTCTCTTACAAGCTCAATAAAGTTTGACAACAAATTTGCAGTGGAGCACATTTTTCAGTAACATTAAAAATTAACTTTTGTGTTAATTAAAAAAGTTTTAACTTCCTAAATAATTTTTATGTAATGTAATACTATTTTTCAACATCTTTAGTGTTTCCAATCGACATTTTTGAAGCAGAACGCTCAGTCCATTTTTATTATATGTCAGTGGGCATTTCGCTTTAGTACTTGTCGTCGCCCAATATTCAGTTCGGTGGAGTTGTGATATCATGACTTCAGCTAGCAGCAGGTGTACGACTAATTAAGCAGTTTGCAATGTCTAAGCATTTTACTTCGTACAATTAAATGCTTGGTGATAGCAAAATGTTTATTAAAAAACTGTCGCATTCACTGTTGTTGTAATTAAGCATTAAGCCATGGTTAAGTAATTCACTTAGCATAGTGAGCTGAGCTTCTATGGTTGTATGTAGAGTGATTTATTTGGACGTTAAGTCCCAACTGCCAGCATGAGCTGACAGATCACTCGGTAGAGAGCGTTGACATGCAGGGCGGCACGCTAGCTCACCTATGCTATTGGCGGAGAGTGTGGGGTGGTTCCACGAAAACCTGCCGCTGCTACCTGCCATATACAAAATATATTCGTGCCTGACAAAACAAAGGCCATCGCACACATCCAGTCCTGAAGGGACCTTTACACTACTTACCATTACCCATATGAAGGCGCAGATAGTATGTCTTCAGCTGCCGTCGACCCATCCACCCAATCGACACTGAGGGTAGCAAGTGGTTTCAGTGTCCCTTAGCAGACCTGAAAAGAGAGTAGAGCGGAACTTGTCAACCCCCATAATAAGAGGGCTCCGGGAGAGTGAAGGGGAAGACAAACACTCTAGAGCTTCATTTCGTTACGTGATAATAAAGTATATATTTCCATAGTACCATTACTATAAGCTAAACCAAACAAAAAAACATTATCGTTTCTTCTTATAATTAATACGTTACTTTTATCTTAGATTCACCCTCGTAACAATTTACCTTCTTATTTATGACTGATCTGATAACTTATCTAAAACAAAATGAAAATTCAAAGATCTTAATTCGCAATATACATATGAGTGCTAAATGACGGAACTACTGAGCAAAACCCCAGACAGCGTGTTTATTTTCCCTTTTTTTGTTTTTCTTGTTATTTACCTGATGAGAAAGTTTCCTCCACGAAGGCCTTCTGGAGTAAAATGGTTCTGTAAAGAAACCAAAAAAATAACACTCTAACAAAAGTCCGGGATTTCTTTTACATTTGGCACAATGGTGATACTATACTAGCTTAGTCCCATCGAACAGTGAGGTAAGTATCGAATGGAATACGCTGTGGACATTTTATGAATACAATTAGAGACTATCCAAACCCGATCTGTTGGACATTGTTATCATTTGCTAGGAAAGACAGGGTGACTGTATCGATATATAAAGAGATACTCTAACATCAAGTTGTATTCGTTTCTACGATATATATATAAAAATGTGCAATAAACTTAAGCTATGAACTTGACTATGGCGTATATACATATATACGAAATAAGGATGATAAGTGCATATATATAGAAGAATTTTGAAATCATGCTATATGGTTTGATAGTGAAAATAAATATACATATACATATATATAGACAAATATGATAAAAAGTTCGGTTATGTTCACTACGACTGCGTATCTATATAAATTGCTATAAAAACTTAAACTAGGCTTACGGCGATGGCGTATTTTGGAAAAAGTGATAAAATCATATACATATATAAAGAAATATTAAAAATTATAGAACAAAAAGCAACGTGATATAAATTTAGGCTGTGTCCCATCCTACGGAATAAATGTATGAACCAAATGATCAAAACTATGCTCAAATTCGCCAGCGTCGTGTGGACCATGGCCTTCTGCATGTTAGTGCATGTTGTCGATAAGTGTATCTATCGTACTTATGAGTTCGTCCCAGAACTACTTATATAGACGGTAGATTAAAATATAGCGGTGGTCTGCTCCATCTTATTCTACGATTTCCTCAAGGTATTGCTTTTAAGGTATATTATGATTTTTTTCTTTCCTGGGTCAGCGAGTATCTTGTATGCACAGCCGATCGGTATCCAAGCTGCGTGTATTTTGTGCATTTCTTAGGATTTTCCTGGTTTTCTCATTGTATGCGTAAACTTAAGCGTCAATTCCCTGTAATACCTGGTAAGGTGCCATTTGAGCTGCCTGAGCATAGGACTACGCCTCAACTTCTACCTTTGGATTGCTTTCTCTCGGTTCTATTGCCCTTCCTTTTGTTTTGTTTTTTATTAACTTAAACTTCTAGTACGATACCTGGTTCGAGTGGTATTTTCTCACTCGTTCTCATCCATTTTCATGAACGATGCCTGATGATTTAAAAAAACTCTCAGGTTGCTTTCGACTTTCTTTCCGTTTCTTCTGACAGAATTATTCCTATAATCCTCGTGCATCGGGCATTCTTTATCGATTTCTGATTGTTGTTTTTCACGATCTAAGTATTAATCCTCAAACAGCGGGCACCACGTCGCCTTTACCAGCAATGTTCCCAGCCGCTGATTTTGTACGAGGCCTTCTACCACAGTATATATCATACAGTAGAATAGCTTAGAACTAACTACTGAAAAGTGAATTTTAGAATTTCAATTAAAAAAACATAACCTTAAAATTTCTCCCACTAGAGGGAACTATTAAGTATGATACGGACATAAATGGGCGAACAGTAGCTAGCTGCACGACCGTTGACGGAAGTATTAGTTTTATGTATGTACACATATCGGCAATCGGCGACAAATGTATTGTTCCATTACTAAACAGCTGTTTGATGGTAAAGTGGTGTCATTTTGCCTCTTTCCCTCTAGTAAAAGTTTAAGAATGCCATCAGTTCTCTTTCTTTCACTTTAGATTTACATAGGAATCCATGTATTAAAAATTGACTAGTGTGTTAGTTAAAACTGTTGAAAGAGAAAGTATAGTCTCTTTATAGAAGCATCCTACTCACTTGACAGTTTTGACAGAGCTGGGCTACTGTATGATATATACTGTGCTTCTACGTAGGAAATATATAATACCAATTTTAATCGATTTATTTTAGCACACCTTCTTGTTCCGATGATTTTAAATTTGGATTTTCTTTTCCTTCACTGGATATCTCCTGATTATTATTTGTCCTTTCAGGTCACACCTTTCACAACCTATCCGTCACTCAGACTTCTTTCCGTCTTAATCATCTTTTTCTTCCTTGTCGCTAAAACTTTGGTTTCCATCCCAGACAGTTTGACATCGTCCGCCCGTGCCAAACGTGGCAGCATATTCGCTGGGTCATAATTTTCGGGGTGAAGCCACATGATGCTGTATGCCACTCCATGTGTATTCGACTATAACAGAGCTTACTGTTTGTTTACTAACAGTATTGGGGTCTACAGCCGGCCGCAGTGACTGATGTGATGCTTCGCGATTAATTGCCTGTAATGACTTTAACAGGGGGCCCGGCTTTGCGAGTGGATCGGGTTGCTCAGTTGTGCTTTCCGGTGATCGAGTTATGGGTATCAGTTGTGAATTTAAACACGCCTTCTTTTTATTTTATATGTGTTTTAGGCGAGTGTTTTATTAGGGCACACCACACTTATTGCTTATCTCTAGTGCTCCAACTGTCTCGGGATGCACGGCCGTTGCGAAGAGCTGTTTTATTTCCAATAAATACTTCCATGAAGATCTAATTGTTTTACACGGTTCCCAGGTCTGATTTAATTTTGATCATAGTGTAATGATTATCCCGTGGATGGATGTGGTGCAACGTTTCTCCTTGTCTATGAGTGGCTATTGGTGTCAGAGACCGCCTTTCGTAGTGGGCGAGATTGCTCAGCCGAAATTAATTCTGGAGTGCAGGCGAGAAAGCTCAGCCGATATTAATACTGAAGTGCAGGCGAGAATGCTCAGCCGATATTCGCACGATTTATGGCGTCAAAGACTGCCGAAGTTATTAGAGAGAGGAATTGATATTAAAACACTTTTCTTCTCTAAAACGTACTGTCTTTATTTCGAATCAAGTTCTATATATATATATATTTAATCGCTACCCCTTCCTAGTGTATAAATCTACCAATTAGTTAATTTATTGCAATATAGATTATTCACCCGGAGTAGCGCAATCAATATTTCCAAATTAAAATTTGGCCATGTTGCACATTCACAACATTTCCCACATTCGAGTTCACTGAGGTCAGTGTAATGCATGAATGGTGTGAAATGCCGTGTCAGCAAACTGGCGTGTGTCGCACTGAGGTGCATTGCCCTTGCCATTACAATAATTTTCATGAATGGAAATTATGCATGAATCATAATAAATGTGATTATGTTTTTGCATGCTTGTTCTCATTCTTTTGATTTCAAAGTTTTTTGTTGTTTTTAGAGCGTGTGAATTTGATGAAAATATTTTATTGAAAATATTTGATTGATTGGTATTTGATGCGCTACATCCCTCCTCTTATGGAAAAAAAAATTTTGCTTTATTAAAGGAAAATTTTTGTTTTAATCTTATAGTGTAGTTTTCTATCTAATACTCCTAATGAAATGATTCGTATATTTTATCTAATTCTTATCTATACAGCCAATTCGATTGTTACATGCTACTTATGGTGAACCTTAAATTTTTTTTAGCCGATTATTATGTACTTCTTTTATTATTTTATCTATCTTTATCTTAGTGTTAACGTTATTCGTATCAATTACAATGTATGGCCCTTTATATGGGGGTTCATTCTTTCTCTTATTTCCTACTTTTAACAATACTTTATCTCCTATCTTAATTTTTAGTGGGTTAGTAATTATGCTAAGATTTTCGCTTCTTTTCTTTTTAGAATTCTCCAATAGTGCTTTGGCTATTCTTTGACTTTCTTGTAGTCGGAACTTTAGTTCTTTTGAATAGTCTTCTAGATTGTAGATCGGATCTGTCCTGTTTTGATCTAATGTGTCTGGAAGCGATGCTAATTTGCCGAATATTAGTTCGTGTGGTGAAATTTTGGTTTCGGAGTGAGGTGTGATATTGTAGCAGAATGTGTAATAGGGTAACCATTCATCCCATTCGCCATTCTGAGCTATTGATAATATGTATTCGTTCAGTACACGATGATTCCTTTCAATTGCACCTAGAGTTTCGTGGTGAAACGGAGTTGAGGTGACTTGGTCTATTTTGAAAATTTTGCATACCTCTGAGATTAATTGGTTGACAAATTCGGTGCCTAGGTCCGTTTTTAGGATTTTGAAGGTTCCATATTTCAAGATTATTCTTTCGACTAATATCTTTGCGACTGTTTTGGCCTCTTTATTCTCCATGGGGAATGCTTCTACATATTTTGTTAGTTGACATTGACATGTCAGGATGTATCTGTAGAATTTACTTTGTTTAATGGGTCCTACTGTGTCAACTTCTAATATTTCGAAACTTTGACTTGGTGTGTTAGTTTCTATCATTCTTTCTTTGGTGTTCCTTATTATTTTATTGCACTTACATTTCTCACAGTTATTTACGTAAGTTTTGACCATTTTGCTGAGATTTTTCCAACAGAATCTTTGTTTAATCTTATTAATTGTGCGTTTGACTCCTGAATGTCCACCTGTGTATGGAGTGTCATGAAATTGTTTGATTATGCTTAATTGTTCTTCCTTGTTTAGTATCCTTCTTGGTGGTTTAAATATTATCATGCGCAAACTTTTCTTTTCTTTTATTTTAATTCCCTTCTGCAGATCATTAAACTTCTTCTTAAATTCTTCTATGTCGACTTTTTTAAATATTTCTTCTTCTTTTGAGATTGCTAGCGTTTGAATTCCGTTGTCAATCATCGCGTGAGTAAGCTTCTCCAATATCGATCCTAAGTTCAGATTCAGATTATCGCAGTACTCGATCGCAACTTCATTTTTTGATATGAGTATACTCTTCTTTTTATTATACTTTCTTCTTTGGACGTCCTCCTTTATCTTTATGAATTTTAATTGTTTTACGTTTCTTATTTCGGAGATTGAAGTGCATTCGTAGATGAAAAGTTGGCCTGACGATTCATCGACACTTTTAATATCTCCAAGTTTTTCGCATGCTTCTGATTCTTTTGCTTCCTTTGATCTATTCCTCGTTGTTATTTTAATTTGCGCTGTTGGTATCATTTCTTTAAGCATATCCGAGTTAAGCTTTATCCTGGATAGTGCGTCTGCATTTGTATTCAGTAAACCCTTTTTGTATATTATGTCGAAGTCATATTCAGATAGTTCTAAACGGATTCTTGTCATCTTTGATGATGGATCTTTGTGTGTAAACAAACTTACTAGAGGTCTGTGATCAGTCACGACTGTGAATCTTCTTCCATAAAGGTATGGTCTGAAGTGTTTTATTGCCCAGTAGATTCCGAGAAGTTCTTTTTCTATGATTGGTTTCTTAAGTTCGTGTTTATCTAGGGTTCTGCTTGCGTAGGAAATGGGTAGGTCTTTGCCTATTTCTCCTTGAGATAAAATTGCGCCTAATGCAAAATTTGATGCGTCTGTCGTTAAGACAAATTGTTTTGAAAAGTCTGGATATTGTAATATGGGTGGGTTGGTTAATTTCTGTTTCAAGGTGTCAAAAGCTTTTTGACATTCCTCTGTCCAGATGAAGGGTGTGTCCTTGCGGGCTAAAAGATTTAAGGGTTTGGCTATGGATGCAAAGTTTGGTACGAATCTTCTGTAGTAGTTACAGAAGGCCGTAAATCTTTTTGCTTCATCTGCATTTGTGGGTTTTGGATAATTGGTCACCGTATCGAATTTTGCGGGGTCTGTTTTTACTCCCATGTTAGTGATTAGGTGGCCTAAGTAAATCACTTCTGTTTGCAAGAAGTTGCATTTTTGTGGGTTTAATTTTAGGTTATATTGACGCAGTCGGTCGAAAGTTCTGCATAAGTTTCTGTTGTGGTGTTGCAAACTGCATCCAAAGATTATTATGTCGTCGACATATAAAAATGTCTCGGCATCTAAACCTGCTAGAGCTACTGTAAGCATTCTTTGGAAGCTGTTAGTGGAGATCTTTAATCCAAAAGGTAATCTTTTGAATTGATAGTGACCTTTGTTGGTCGAAAAGGCAGTTACAGGTCGTGATTGTGGGTGTAATCCGATCTGGTGAAAAGAACTTGTTAGGTCTAGGGTTGAGAAGTATTTTGCTCTCCCCAGATTGTCTAGGATGTCTTCGAGTCTGGTTAACGGGAATTTGTCATCCATTATCTTTTTGTTTAATTGTCGAAAATCGACTACCATCCTCCATTTATTTTCATCTTTAGTTCCCTTTTTTGGAACTACTAGTAAAGGGGCGTTGTATGGGCTTGTCGAGGGTTCTATGATGTCCTCTTCCAGTAACTGATCTACCTGTTTGTTTATTTCATCGCTCTGCACTTGTGGCAAGCGGTACTTCTTTATGTAGATTGGGATGTGATCTGTCATACTTATCCTTTGCGTGTAGAAATTATTCATTGTTAGTGTATCACCCGTTAGATGGAATATATCTGAATAGTTTCTGCATATTTCAAACAGTGAGTCTTTTGCTCTTTCATCTAGGTTATTTATATTCAATTCCTTTTTTAATTTTTCGAAACGTGTCTCGTTGTCGTTTTCTATTGATTTCACCTTCCTTATGAAATGGTATTCTGTTAGAGGCACAATTTTCAGTTGTGGTGGTTCGATACTGATGTCCTGCTCCAGTGTATTGAGCAGTTTAACGTGAACGATCCCTTTTGTTGGTATAATGGCATTTGCAATAAAAATTCCATGCTGGAGTTCTTGGCTCAAAACTATGCTGTCTTCGTTTACTTTTATATCCATTGCTTGATATATTTGCGATCTTGCTGGAATTGTGATGGTTTTTACTTCTGGGATCCTAGTCATGATTGGTATCTCAATGTTGTTATTTTCTGTGCAAATTGTTAGAATGAATTGTTCATAGTCGAGTTTGCATCCGAATTTGGTCAAAAAGTCTAGTCCAATTAATCCATCCGTAGAGATTGGGAAATTATCTTCTACGACATGTAATTTGTGTTCTATTATGTCTCCTTCGACCTCAAATTTCATGTTTAATGTTCCAATTGTTTTAATTTCACCTTCTGTTACTCCTGTTATTCTGCAGGATTCTTCTCTTAATTCTAAGTGATCTATTAAGCTATTTTTCTTAATTACTGATATATCCGCTCCCGTATCTATGAACCATGATGCATTCCTTGATGTTGCATCGCCTTTTATATTTACATAGTTGGTCAGGTTTTTGACCATGAATTTATGCATCTTTATGCATTGTTCGTTTGATATTCGTTGTCCCCTGAAAGCTGTGTTTCGGGGACTCCTTGTCCGTTTCCCGAATTCAATACATTTATTCGTCTAAAAAATGGACGATTCTGATTCCGTGTTTCTGGAATTCTATTTTGTGTGCGTACATTGTTAAAATGTGTTGTATTTTGATTGTGGTTTTGTCTTGATGGGATGTAGATGTTCCTTCTTGCTTGATTTTGGTGATTATATCTATCACTGTATTGGTTCCCTTGCGTGTTTCTGTATGCTTGGAAGTTGTGTCCTCTTCTGTTGTTGTTCTGGTGAAAGTTTCGATTGCGATTGTAGTCTGTGAATCGTGTTGGGTGTGAAGAGAATCTTAGGATGTTTCCTGATTGTCTGTTCTCAGTGTCAATCTCTGTCGCAAGTTGTACAGCGGCTGATAAGGTTTTGGGTTGTGCGGCAAATACTGTGGTTTTAAATGGTTCTCTTAAGCCTGACTTAAAAGCATTTAGTGCTAGCTGATCATTTAATTTAGCAATTATTTGCCGGTTCTCTTCTCCTTGTTCGATTATTTGGATGTTGTTTAGTTCTGCTGCCAGCGATTCAATCTTGTTAGCAAAGTCTTGCACTGGTCTTTCACCTTGGTAGCTCTTGGCTAGTTCAGTTTGAATTTTGAGAGGATTCCTGTTAGTTCTGCATATCTTTTGGAACAATGTTTTAAGTTCTGACAGTGATGTTGGTGTCGGTTCGTTGCAGATTTTGTTACGTACCTTTTGTGAAATTTTTGTTTTAATCACGAAGTTGATTAGCTTTTTCTTTTCATCTGCACTTTCTATTGAATCATGAAGGAATTCTATGAGATTAATGAAGTTTGTTAGATTCTTTGGATCTCCATCGAACTCAGTTACCACTTTCATTGTTAATGGCATGTCAAACAAAGCCATTTTGTCAAATTTTGCACTTTCAGAGTTTTTTGTAGTTTTATCCCTTAAATCACTAGTGTTTCTCTCGTCGTTGTCTCCTTCTTCTGTTAAGATTTCTTTTGTCTTGTTCTTGATATGTGTCTCTACTTCTTCGTATATCACCTGAAATTTATCTTTTATTGGTTGGCTGATCTGTTTATCTTCTTTTGACAGTCCACCGTATATCTCTCTGAATTCAACTTTTAGCTCATCTGTTTTATTTCTTTTCATTAACAGATTTTCTGCACTATATTCTCTGTATGGAGTTTTCTTAAAATTGTCTAATATTCTTTCTAATTCTTTTATTGTGGTTTTCAATTTATTCATTATACAACTACGACTTAATGTGCATTATACTTGTTTATTTATTTATTTATTTATGTACATATCATCTTATACCTGTATTGTTTTGCTGACCTTTTTATTTATTATTGAATTAATTTTCTTTTTCATATAATTGTAAATAATGACTACAACAATAATTGAAATAATGGTACTTAATAAGTATTTGATGTCTGAGATGTGGTCCTCAAAGGTGCTGACAAATAAATTTGTGGTCGTTGCTGTTGCTGCGTTGTTTGCCACGATATTCGTTGGTTTGGACTCCTTTCCTCCCATTATTTATCTTCTTGTATTCTTGATTGTTCAAGCGTATCGTCTCGAGGAAGTAATTTTTTTCCTTTTTTGTTACTGACAGGCTTGCCAGCCGATATAGGTCCGCGATATTCCGTCTATGTTTGACTGCTTTTCCTGCCCTCGTTCTCTTTGGTCGCTGTTTTCGCTGTTGTCTTTCTTGTTCTTCTTGCTGATTTTGCTTCTCCTGCTGCTTGGCTCTTCTTGCTCTGTATTCCTCGATTGTTAGCGGTTTTGGTCCAGCCTTAGGGTTTCTTTCCAATTCTTCTTTCAGTTGGTCTCGTATGCTTCTTGGTTCGTGGTGCAGGATCGCCATGTAATGATTATCCCGTGGATGGATGTGGTGCAACGTTTCTCCTTGTCTATGAGTGGCTATTGGTGTCAGAGACCGCCTTTCGTAGTGGGCGAGATTGCTCAGCCGAAATTAATTCTGGAGTGCAGGCGAGAAAGCTCAGCCGATATTAATACTGAAGTGCAGGCGAGAATGCTCAGCCGATATTCGCACGATTTATGGCGTCAAAGACTGCCGAAGTTATTAGAGAGAGGAATTGATATTAAAACACTTTTCTTCTCTAAAACGTACTGTCTTTATTTCGAATCAAGTTCTATATATATATATATTTAATCGCTACCCCTTCCTAGTGTATAAATCTACCAATTAGTTAATTTATTGCAATATAGATTATTCACCCGGAGTAGCGCAATCAATATTTCCAAATTAAAATTTGGCCATGTTGCACATTCACAACATTTCCCACATTCGAGTTCACTGAGGTCAGTGTAATGCATGAATGGTGTGAAATGCCGTGTCAGCAAACTGGCGTGTGTCGCACTGAGGTGCATTGCCCTTGCCATTACAATAATTTTCATGAATGGAAATTATGCATGAATCATAATAAATGTGATTATGTTTTTGCATGCTTGTTCTCATTCTTTTGATTTCAAAGTTTTTTGTTGTTTTTAGAGCGTGTGAATTTGATGAAAATATTTTATTGAAAATATTTGATTGATTGGTATTTGATGCGCTACAATAGGTCCAAAAATTAGTATGAACTCATTCAAAACTGCTCTTGCAATGGAATTCGCCTTTGTCTTCGGTTGATCTTATCATGACATATTTGCTTAGATCACATTGCATCGTAGCCACACACTTATTACAGCTCGTAGTTCTTGTGAAAGGACCGACTGTGTTTGTAGATATGTAGATATATGTTCAGTATGAATGCAATATTAACTGAATGTTTATCTGTCTACACATATTTCCAACACTCCTCCCCATTCATATAATATTGCATTTTTCTCTGAAATATACATGTTTCATTGCAGACAATGGTTTCGTTAAAAGATCTGCAATCGTTTCTTCTGTAGTACAATATTTACATTCAATAATCTTATTTCTAATGAGATCACGTATCATCTTGTATCTAGTATCAATATGCTTAGTTTTATAAGAGAATTTATGATCTTTAACTAATTCTATACAACTTTGGTTGTCTACATAGATGACTGTTGGTGAAGTAATTTCCTCTTTCATTTCCATTAGCATTTGTCGTAGCCACTTGGTCTCCTTTGCTACTTCAGATATAGAGATGTACTCCGCCTCACATAATTATGATGCCACGATACCCTGTTTTTGACACGTCCAACTAACTGTGCCACCGTTGAAAAAAAAATTCTGCCACTGTTTGATTTTCTTTCCGCTTTATTATCAGCCCATGTTCCGTTCGCATAGCCAAAAAATGACATATCGGTTGATTTCTTTTTGCTTAGCAATAACTTTATTGTCGCTGTTGTTTTCAAATAATTGACAACCCGTTTCAGTTGATTCCAGTCCTCCTCATTTGGCTTTGAAACCTTCTGTGCCAAGATGCTCACACTAGCCGAGATATCCGGTCTAGTATTTACGGACACATATAGTAACCGTCCGATCAATCGTCTATTGTCTGAATTGTTTTCCAGTTGATTTGATTCTTCCGACTTACCATAATTAACTTCCAGAGGTGTCCTCGCTGGCTTAGCTTTCATCAGTCCGAATTCACTTGCGATTCGCATGATGTACGCCGATTGACAGAGTGAGAAGTCACCATTGCTGTTTGTCTCAACCTCCATTCGCAGAAACTGCTTGATGGGTCCCAAATTCTTCATTTCAAAATTTGATTTTAGAATCTCCTCAATTTCCTTTAGTTGTTACTCCGTTGAGCATGCCACTATGAGGTCATCAACATAAACAATAATAAAAAAAACTCTTGTTGATGTTTGCTGAATAAATACACGGATCGTTGTAACTTTGTTGAAATCCAGCTTCTTCGAGTACCTTATGAAGTGCGCTGTTCTATGATCTCGCCGCTTGCTTCAATCCGTATATGTTTTTCTTTAAGATACAGACCTTTGAGCCATCCCCGATTTCAAACCCTCTTGGTTGCTTCATAAAAATGGTTTCTTCCAGTCTTCTCTTAGCTGCTAAGGACAAAAGCACTCTAAATGTTGTAAAGAACACAACTGGTGCAAAAACTGCATCGTAGTCCTCGCCGTATTTTTGTGAAAAACCTTGCGCTACGAATCTTGCCCTATATCGTTGCATTTCGCCGTCTCCTCCAGTTTTCACTTTGTACACCCATTTTCCGCCGATCGCCGTTTTGTTTGTTGGCAAATCCACCAGATCCCAAGTATTGTTACGCTCATGTGAGTTCATTTTTTCCTGCATTGCTGTTAGCCAACATTCTCGTTCATCACTTTCAACTGCCTCGTCAAAAGTTTTTGGTTCACAGATTTCCTTTGCAATGTTGATTTCAGTAATCAAGCACCTTGGTGGATTTCCTTTATTGGATCGCTCAGAGCGTCGAATATCTGTTACTGTAGATGTCTCCTCCTGTTCGGTGCCTGACGGTAGTTTCTCCTCCTGATTTGATACGGCTTTGCTTGTTGAGTTATCACCTGATAAATTAACTATCACATTGTTCGTTCTCTCATTATGACACACATTCGATTTGTGAATCCGCATGTTTCGACTGATTAGAACTTTCTTTGTAATTGCGCTGTAATACCTGAACGCCTTTGAATGCTCATCATATCCTAAGAAGATTGCTTCTTCCCCTGGACAGTCTGCCTTTTTTCTTGCGGTAAATGAATGAAACATTTTGATCCACGAATGTGAAAGCCTACGATACCTGGTTTTACACCAGTCCATCGTTCATATGGTGTTGTATTCGTTGTTCGCGTGATCACCCTGTTGTGAATATAGTTGGCTGTTGCAACCGCCTCGCCCCAAAAACTGTATGGTAATCCGGCGTCCTTTCCATTTTACTCTGGACTGTATGCCTCTGTATATTGAACTTGTATGCCTTCCGATTTAAGATATTTCGTTAATCCTTTTCCAATGTATTCACCACCGCGATCCGAACGAATAATTTTCGGTTTCTGCAGGAAATTCGTTCTACAGAATTCAATAAAATCTTTCATTGTTTCCGCGACTTCAGATTTGTGTGATAAAAGACTAATAACTGTAAAACACGAATAATCAACAATATAAGTCATAATAATACGCTTACCACCATGTGTTGCTGTCTGTATCGGGCCGCAAACATCGGTGTGTACCAAATCCATGACTGCTGATGATTCACTCTCTGATTGCTTTTGAAATGGTAACTTGGTTAATTTTCCTTTCATGAATACATCACATGTTTCCTTGATTCCGCAATCGACGATTTTTAACCCCTTAATTAATCCATCAGCTCTCATTTTCCGTATTGTATTTTTTTTACACACAAATTTCATAACTACAGTTACTTATTTCAAAAACTTTTGTGTGTAAAAAAATCAAAATTTTGGTAATATTTGAGAATAATTTAAAGATGCTTAATTGAAACATACAAAGCAATACACTCTTCGACAGCTACTATTCTTGGCTATTTAATAAGCTAACAATAACGAAAATCTATAGGGTGGTTCAAAAGTTATACTCATTTATTCTCACAAATATTGGCGAAATCTTCAACTGGCCACAGCTCCTAAGGGAAGGTTTCTAGCGGGGGGGGGGGGCATATGGAACAATTTTTTGGTCAGCTTACCTCCAGGAATCGCGTGGTACACCGGAAGGTATCTTGTTTCTGAATCAGTCTGTATATATAATATATTATAATGTATCATGCTTATACCCTAGTTAAATCTGTCATTCTGTTTGTAACGCACAGAAATATTGATGGTAGAGTAAAATGGATTGGAAAGCCTCGCATAATAGCAGTTACGCTATGACAGTTCTGGATCACACTTTTAAGCCTCCAGGATTTCACAACAGATGGCGCCACCGTCACAAGGTGGTTTGTGTCCATACTAATGTAGGTTTGTATCTTGGCTGTATTGGTTTGCGTTTTGGATAGCATGTGGTTTGGTCCCATACTAAATGTAGGTTTGTGTATCGGCTGTATTGTTTTGTGCCTTGGATACACCACTGTGTATGGGTGCACCATTGAGTCTCGACTGCGCCCTAGCGGGATTAACCGGTACTACCGGGATGTGTCATTTGGTCTTGACTCCACCCTAGAGGCATTAGCAAGTACAACCACCATGCTCCGGTTTTCTTAGATAGATATGTGGTGTACCTAAATGTAGGCTTTTTATCATGATTTTTCTTGAGCGCCTAAATGTAGGCTTTTGGTTTAGAACTAATAATTAAAATTAATAGTAGGAAATTTTTGTTCATGCCAATCGATTCTAGACGCGTGGTATGTGGGGGGATAATAAAGATAGGGAGGGGGGGTAATGAAATTTTCATCAGAAATCCTCTACGGGCTCTGGTTTTCGAGATATTAGCGTATTAATAATTCAAGTTATTTTTTGTTCATGGAAATGGATTCTTGGCGGTGTGTAGTGGGAGTTTTCATCAGAAATCCTCTACGGGCTTTGGTTTTCGAGATATTACCGACATCTGTTGGGGCGCAAGCGCCATTTCTTGAGTAAGGTACCCTAGCGGCCGTAGCCGAAACTACCAGCATGTCTTGGTTTTGCTTTTTTCTTTTATTAGCGGGAGAGTTCTAGATATCGGCATGACGTCATCATGGTTTTGCTGCACCTAAATAAGTTTTCTTATCAGGGAAATTGTAGATATCAGCATCATTCGAATTTCACAACATAACATCACCATGAACAGATTCTAGAAGATGTCAGTGAGGGTTCTGGGGTATGTGTATTGAAATGTCTAGTGACATTAGCCGATACTACCAGCATGCTCCAGCACTACGGTTCTCTTGGATGGGCGAAGTTTTTTTGCTTCACTTTTGTCCCACACGTGGCAGCATGCTATGGTTTTGGGAAGTTTTTTGCTTCACTGTTGCCCACACGTGGCAGAATGCTACGGTTTTGGGAAGTGTCTTGCTTCACTTTTTTGGATGTGTGATGCGCCTAAATGTAGGCTTTTGTTGTTTTCAAGTGTTGCGGCTGGTTTTGAATTAATATTAGTAATAATTAAAGGTAATAGTAGGAAATTTTTGTTCATGCCAATGGATTCTAGATGGGGGGTATGTGGGGGATAATAAAGATAGGGAGGGGGGTAATGCAATTTTCATCAGAAATCCTCTACGGGCTCTGGTTTTTGAGATATTAGCGTATTAATATTTCAAGTTATTTTTGCTCATGGAAATGGATTCCTGGCGGTGTGGGGTGGGAAGGGGAACGAAGTTTTCATCAGAAATCCTCTACGGGCTTTGGTTTTCAAGATATTAGCGAAATTTGTTCTGCGGGGAAGTTGTAGATATCACGTTTGACGACATCATGGTTTTGCTGTTTTCAAATGCTGTAAGTGTTTTTAGCGGGGAAGTTGTAGATATCAGCAACATTCGAATTTCACAACATGACATCACCTTGGCTTGATGTTTTCGCAGCAAATTATTATTACTGGATTTAGGGGGTGCTTGTATTGAAAAGTCACAGTTGCTCTTTCGAGCGCAAACACCGGTTCTCTAGCGGCATTAGCCGGTACTTCATATGTTGTTCACATCGAGGGAAAGTAAGGTTCCCTAGCGGCATTAGCAGGTACTACCACCATGCCTTAGTTTTGCTGTTTTCTTGCTTGACGATTTATTAGTGGGGAAGTTGTAGATATCAGAATGACGTCATCTTGGTTTTTCTGTTTTCAAGTGCTGCGCCTAAATAAGCTTGCTCAAACACCATTTCTTGAGCAAGGCCCCCTGGTGGCATTAGCCGGTACGACATATGTTGTTCATCTCTAGCTTAGGGATACGAGATGACTTTGGGGATACGAAATCACTTTCAGCATTCTCCAGCATAGGGAAATAGCATAGGCTTTCGATTTTGTTTCTAGAGCTCACTTATTTTTCATCTCGGAGATCGTAGCTCTATATATATTTTTGAAGGGGTGGGAAGCTTTATTGGTGGAGGTTGCTGGTTAAGTTTTATCTGGTCTTGGAGGCTACGATTTGACGCTCCTATGTCTAGGGTACTGGAGATTGGCTGAGAGCTACAGACATCAAGTTTGATAAATTTCGAAGAGCCTGTGCTACATGTTGGAAGGATGAATATGGATTCTTGATGATTGATAACGATAGCTCATTAAACAAGGGGCGCTACTGTAAAGGATTTGATTCCTTCATTGTACTATAAGAGGTGTGTATGCAGATCTTGAATCAATATTGAAGCCGATTCAGGGAAACGATCAAAATACACAGCGAATCCATGAACATGAAGTTCATAGCATAGGATTCTATTTCCACTGCAAACATGATGCTAAGCTCTCATATTACAGAGCATATAGAGGCAAGGACTGTCAAAAATGGTTTGCACTAGAATTGCAAAAAATTGCATCCATAGCTGTACAGGAGAAGCTGAACATCAGGCCAATGCAAACCCTGACTAAAGAGGAACGGCGTTCACATATGGAAAATACTTGCTGCCATATATGTGAAAAAACGTTTGCAGCTGATGAGGAACGAGTTCGGGATCATTGCCACTTAACACGAAAATATAGAGGACCAGCGCATAATGCATGCAATCTCATATATCAAGATTGCTCCATAGTTTCAGTCATTTTTCACAATTTATCCGGATATGATGCTCACTTCATTATTCAGGATATAGCTACATCTTTCCCAGGAAAAGTTGATCTCTTGCCAATAAACAAGGAAAGATATATCTCGTTCACCAAGCACATGGACGGCAGCTACATAAAATTCAGATTCATCGATTCCTTCCGTTTTATGGCTGAATATTTAGATAAGCTATCATCATTGCTGCCGATGGATAAATTAAACACTACAAGATCAGTATGGCAGGGATTGAATGATGACACTATCAAACTTCTTACACGCAAATGTGTCTTCCCATATGATTTTATTGATGACTGGGATAAATTGAATTTCCGGAATTTGCCAACACAGGAAGCATTCTACAATAAACTGACTGACAGTGCTATATCTCCTGAGGACTACAATCATGCTGAAGAGGTCTGGCAAAAATTTGAAATACAAACACTTGGTGAATATTCAGATCTATACCTTAAGACTGATGTTCTCCAATTGGCCGATATGTTTGAAAGCTTTCGAGAAGTGTGCATGAAGACATACAATTTAGATCCAGCACATTATTACACCATGCCAAACCTAACATGGGATGCTATGCTAAAATACACTAATGTGAAATTAGAGCTGATAACCGACGTAGATATACTGCTATTCATAGAGAGAGGCATTCGAGGTGGTATAAGTCAATGTTCGAACAGATACAGTAAAGCCAATAATAAATATATGGATGATTTTAAGTCTGAGGAGAAAGAGAAATACTTGATGTATTATGATGTGAATAACCTTTATGGATGGGCCAAGTCATAGCATTTACCAACCGGAGGATTCAAATGGGTTGATGTTCCCAATATTGATGTTTCCGAAATTCATGATGACTCTCCAACTGGATACATATTCGAAGTCGACTTGGATTATCCTCAACATCTACATGATAAGCATAAGGACTTACCGTTTTACTCTGAGCATGCAGCACCACCTGGAGCAAAATTATAAAAGCCTCCGACAACATTACATCCAAAAATTAAATATGTTATACACTACCGAAACTTGAAGCAATGCTTATCACATGGACTCGTTCTGAAAAAAGTGCACCGGGTTCTTCAATTCGACCAATCAGCTTGGCTTAAACCATATATTGACATAAATACTACCAAACGGATGCAGGCTACAAGCGATCATGAGAAGGACAGCTATAAAAAGATGAATAATGCAGCTTTTGTTAAGACCATGGAAAATGTGCGCAAGTATAGGGATATCAAGCTTTGCGTAAAGTGGGAAGGTCGCTATGGTGCAAAAGCTCGGATTGCGGCACCCAACTTCCACAGTGCAACGATTTTTGATGAGAATTTAGTTGCTGTGGAATTAAGGCGACACAAAATCTAATTCAATAAGCCTCTCTATATTGGACTGGCAGTTATGGAAATTTCACAGATATGCCTCTACGATTTCCATTACAGTTTTATGCAGCGTCAATTTGGAGATAAATGTAAAGTCATGCATACAGATACAGATTCTCTAATATATGAACTTGAAGAGAAAAATGCATATGAGTTCATGGCTGAAAATATAAATAAATTTGATACAAGTGATTACCCAGAAGATAACCAGTTCGATTTACCGCTCATGAATAAAAAGATTCCTGGTCTAATGAAGGATGAGCTGAATGGGAAAATCATGAGCGAATTTGTTGGCTTGCGCTCGAAGATGTACAGTCTGCGAATAAACGACGGTAAAACTGTAAAGGAAGCAAAAGGAGTAAAGGCTAATGTAGTCCAGAATCATATCAATTTCGAAGACTACGTCGAATGCTTAAATAACAAGCGAATATTAACTGCCAATCAGAGCTCCATACGATCCCATAACCATAGCGTGTACACTGTCAGTCAAAAGAAGATCGCATTGAGTCCTTCTGATAATAAGCGACATATTATGAGCGGAACGACGGATACTCTACCATGGGGGCATTACTCTATTTCATCAGATCAACAAGTGGCAACCGCAGAAATAATCTAAGTATAGTGTAAATAATAAATCTATTATAGTTTTAGTTTCATTTATTAAAGTAATTTGCATTATAGCTACATGCATAAAGTGTTATAATTATAAATTTATTTTAAAATGGTTAAATTTTTTTTTCAAGAAATTATAAAACATCTTTGTTATTAATCCAAGAATTGTGTTTTGATGAAAATCCGAGCCATTTAACGTAAGCTTTATCTCCACTCTTCTTTAATATTTTCTCTACGAGATATAGGTTTGGGTGTTTAACTTTCAGCAGCTCCAATTCATAAAAGCCTCCTGTGATTGGATTTTCTTGATAATATTCCAGCCGATATGTGATGGGGTTTGTGTTTTGAACTTTAATAATTTTAAAAATCTCAGCTGTCCAGTTTGGTGTATAACCTTTCTCAAATATATGCTTGTATTTGCTGATGCGTACAAAATCCCCAACTTTATACTTTGCAGGAACAACAATTTTTATATGATTGTATACAGTTGAAAGCAGTTGTTTCTCATTGGAGGTATTGATATCACGTGGTCTCATTTTTGTAGTTCGATGTATTCTTGAGTTGTATTCAGTGAGCAGTTTCTTCACTATACCAATCCACTGATAAGTTCCATTAAAACTGAAATCCTTCCACATCATATCCTTCAGAGTTCGGTTAAATCGTTCCACTATTGATGCTTTGAGGAAACTATACGTAGAGTAATGATTAATTGCATGCTTCATCATTAGATTTTTAAAGAGGCTGTTGTAGAATTCCTTTCCATCATCAGTCTGCAGGTTTTTAGGTATTCGTCCCTCGCTTAATATAGATTGCATGGCATCTTTTACTTCTACACCAGTTTTGCTTTTAATTGGAATTGCCCATGCATATTTGGAGAAGGTATCAATTACTGTCAGCAGATAGCGGTAACCCTTGTTCACATACTTGTAGGGATCCATTTCAACCAAGTCTGCCTGCCACAAGTCATCTAATCCTTTGATAATCACACGACGTCGTTTAAAATTTTTTCTCGCTGGTTTATGAAGCTCATTTATCATTTATCATTTATTTTAGTGAAATAAGAAGAAGAATAATAAATCTAATCTTTTATTTACACCTACAGCGCCATTATTTACTTTGTTTTGGAATCCAGCTACTGAAAGTTTTCTTTGTAAATTAATTTATTGCTAGGATAAAATTGTCATGTAAATACTCTTTTAGGTATATAGTTACGAAGTTAGGCAGCTATCCGACATGGTTATAAATGACATTTATGGGTTTTCTTTAATTACACGATTCCTTTATCAAGCACAGCGGACCATATCAGAGGCGCCTCTGCGTTGGATCCCCAGCAATAGAACTTGTAAGTTTCCTTGCGTTTTTTTTTTGTATTGTCACATTTTTGCAATTGCGAAAAATTAAATTAAGCTTAAATCAAAAGAATGAGATTGTGTTCCAACATAACGAATACTATTAAAGTACAAGTGCAGTATGAGTGCTCCTCGGTTCATAAGCGGTCCGAGCATTCTTAGTAATGTAAGGCCGTAGGCAAAACCCTCGAGAATACTTCCCAAGCCATGAAACAGAAATCTATATGTGTGCGTTCGGAGTCCGTTTTCTAAAGTGTTCTATATTGATACTTATGGAAAAGTGCTAAACATTGGCTTTATGTATGCCACAGAGCCTGAACTACTATCCATACAGGAAAATAGTCTTCTAGTAATTTACAACTTGATTGCTTATCTTCCCAAAGGTTACACTTCCTATATACCTTACTTAACAAAATAATAAAATAGTTTTGATTACAAAGTAACCTTACCATTTAATGCTCAATACCTCTCAGTTCAGTGATAATTGCATGTGTGTATGTGCAGCCGGAGTCCGAATCTGTAGGCAGCTACATTCGATATCATCAGCCCACGGCATGCCATGACGGCACAGCGACATTACAATGATTACTCAGCTGAGAATTTTTGTTTGAGAAATTATAGTCATTTGGTTAAGATTAATTTTTTTAAATAATTTTGTTAGGAAAGGTATGACAATATTTCTACGGTTCGGAAGATAAGAAAGCAAGCTTAAGATTATCAGAACACCATTTTTCTGTATGAATAGTAGTTTAGGGCAGAGGAGCTATTCAAATCAAACTTTTGTCAGTTTTACATAAGAACACTGCAAATATTTTAGAATCTAAGGACTACGTTGGGCCTCGCATGTGGTAGGGAGGGAGTCTGTTTCATGGCTTGTGAAGTATTCTCGAGGGTTTTGCCGTAGGCCATAAATTCAGTTTCAGGTTCCACTAGCAAACCCAAAATCTCAAGACCATGGTATGAATAAACGTAAAGGTTAGAAGAATAAGGTAAGCATTTGGATGGCTCATTGCCGTAGTTCATATAGCTGATACTCTTAGATGCACGATATTAACTTTGCTTATTGTAGGTTGTTATAGGTTGTAGGGCGATATGCCATGAAGTTGACATAGTTGAATTCAAATGAAAATTTCTTTTGTATGATAGAAACCTTGAGCGGGGATTGTTGTAAGTTCATAGAATAGATTGCTTAAATTTTTGAGTTCCTTTACATGCCTCGTGATCTGTCTTAAGGCATGGCCAGTATTAATAATAATAATTAAAAGTGTTTTTTTTTTTCATATGAACTGATCTAGAATTTAGTTCGAAATGCTAATTTAAACTGACTACATATTTGATTTCATTATATAGCTTATGGTTCATTTATAGATATAGCGTTATTCGGTTTTTGGGTATTCATTCCTCGCTTAATATAGATTGCATGGCACCTCTTACTTCTGCACCAGTTTTTCTTTTAATTGGAATTGCCCATGCATATTTGGAGAAGGTATCAATTACTGTCAGCAGATAGCGGTAACCCTTGTTCACATACTTGTAGGGATCCATTTCAACCAAGTCTGCCTGCCACAAGTCATCTAATCCTTTGATGATCACACGACGCCTTTGAAATTTTTTCTCTTACTCGTCGTAATTATAAATGAAACAGATTTCTCAAGAGTTTTTACTCATATACACCATCTTTTGGTGTCAAGTCTTTCTTATGTATTACTGAAGTAAACAGATAGTTTTCAATCTTCGTGATTTCATCATTGATATATAGCGTTAAATTTGCCACCTCTATATTAATAGTTTTTCTTATTTCTTCCACACTTATTTTAATTTTCTTGTCAACATAGTCTTTGGTAGTTGCATCATCATTTTCAAGGGGTTCACCAAGTCGTTTTATACACTTTGAGTTCAGATCGTAGTCCCCGTTTATCGTTAAATTAAATCCAATATCCCGCTCTCCTTGTTCACCAGCTGGACCCTGAGCTCCTTGTTTACCAGCTGGTCCTTGAATTCCTTGTTCGCCAGCTGGTCCCTGAGCTCCTGTTGGTCCACGCTCACCTGCTTTCTCAAGATATCCTCGCTGAGAGAAACGTCCAAACTTGTCAACGCTCATCTGTAGATTGTGAAGAAGTATGGTAATGAGGTAGTATTTAAACTATAATATCTGCTTCTCGCAACTCCTCCAGGATAGATATAATTTCATTGTTGTGACTGGTGTTTCCAGCCTGCTGTGATGCCATTAGAAGGCGCAGTCTATCCACTAATTCATTTGGATCATCCCAGTAAATGTGATCAATGTTTTCCTTAGGCAGACGAATTAGTCCCATGCTTTATGCTGTATAAGTTTACTGATTATAGCTTTATACTTAACCGCTCTAGTACCTTTTATTTATCCATCTTCAGCATAGTCACGTTTATATGCATTGGTATCTTTCAAAATAGATCCATAATTAGTTAAATCCTCTTTAGTATATAGACTTTTTACAGGATCTTTCATAAATAGCAGCTCGCATAACCCCAAAGTTGTTTTATAGCTCTTCCCCTTGATAACAATATTTCCTACATCATCAACATTGTAATATATTGCGTTAAGCTGGCACTTCTTAGTTATCTCATTTAGTACTAGATTGATGTAACCAGCAGATTAGCTGTACGCTGGCTGTTGCTGCGTAAACTTTAAGCTGTATACTTCTATATATTTTGACATACCGAGAATAAATTAAGTTAAGCAGCTCAGAGGTCTTTTCAATATACTACATGGCGACGAGGATAATTGAACAAAACACGCGCTTACATATTAAAAAAATTAATACAAAAACCCAAATTCCAAATTAATTGAAAAGCAAGTTCCTTCAATTATTCCGAAGTGTACAAGTGATGAATGTGATTAAGGCAGAAAAAGAATCAGATAACGGTGAGATCAATAATTCAGTTAACCAAATAGCATACAGAAAGAATAATTGAGTGGAATAAAAGCGCTAAAACCAAACAAAAATAAATTGAAAGAGGTAATTAAATATTATTGGAAATTTAGGGATAAATTATCGATAGAAAGTGGATTAGTTTTCTTTTTAATGAAAGGATTATCATTCCCACAATGCTTAGAGAAGATATACTGAAAACATTACATTCTTCGCATTTTGGAATTGAAAGAACGAAGTATTTAGCTAGAAGCCTAGTATATTGGCCAGGTATTAACAAGGATATAGAAGACATGATAGTAGTACATGTAGTATTTGCCAAAAGCACCGCCGGGCAAACACAAAAGAACCGTTAATTTCACATGATATGCCTCCATATCCATATTTCAAGCTTGGTATAGATATTATGGAGTTTTCTAACAAGTCGTATCTAGTTGTGGCAGATTATTTTTCGAAATATTTGGATATTCTTTTATTAAGAAATAAAACGGCACAGGAAGTAATTTTAAAACTCAAAAGTATTTTTTCAATACACGGTATTCCAAGACAAATTGTTGCGGATAATATGCCATTTGCATCCTTGCAATTTAAAAATTTTGTTAATGAGAATGATATAGAACTGAAAACAACAAGTCCTCACTATCCACAAGCGAATGGTTTTGCGGAAAGATTTGTCCAGACGGCTAAAAGTATGTTAGAAAAGTCAGTTGATAGCAAACCTGAATTATGGAAAATTTTATTAGATTACAGAAATACCCCAAAAAAAATAGTTTAATCAGCCCTGCTGAGTTACTTCTAGGAAGAAAAACAAGAACATTAACACCAGCAAAAATGACACTTTTCCAAAGTGCAAGACATCGGAAATTCGAACCTGTGGTGAAGAATAATAGCTATAAATTTTATTACGACAAGCATGCAAAAGCAAGAAATGAGTTTAAAGTAGGGGAAAAAGTGTGGTATCTTGAGAAAAATAAATGGATACCGGCAAAAATTGTTGAAAAGGCCGAAGCTCCGAGGTCATATTGGATAGAGCTTGTGACTGGAACAATATTAAGAAGAAATTCAATATTTTTAAGGCAGTTATAAAAAAAAAATATATATATATATATTAAAAAATGAAAAGATTGAACAATGTGCACTTTCCTGAATGATGAAACTTTTTCTTTTCTTTTATATATATATATAAGTAGTACCTCAATTGGTCAGCGAAGTTAGAAAAACAAATAAAAATAACTAAGTGAGTAAAGTAATACAATCTAGGCAATCTAGGCAATAGGAAAAACAAGAAAAATGAAAATATAGCTACACATTAAACTAGATATATGATGATAGAAAATGTAAACGGATCCATTATAATAGAAGCTGGTAATGTAGGAAATATGCAACACAAGAAAAACATGAATTTATTGAGATAATGAAAAGAAATAGGATAATGCAGAACAATCAAATTAATGTGTAACTGAATTGTATGAAAGCCGAAATAAGTAAAATGAAATGAATTTGTAAGTTGAATTTAAGTACTCCTTTTAAGGGGAAGATGTAATATATTGCGTTAAGCTGGCACTACTTAGTTATCTCATTTAGTACTAGATTGATGTAACTAGTAGATTAGCTGTAAGCTGGCTGTTGCTGCGTGTACACTTCTATATATTTTGACATACCGAGAATAAATTAAGTTAAGCAACTCAGAGGTCTTTTCAATATACTACAAACATCAAACGTTGAATTACCGATTCTCCACGCGTTGTCATCATACTAAACTCCATAGGTTGGATCAGTGAATAGCTTTAAATAGTTTGAAACTATGAATCCAGACGTATCGCGGGAGGTGACAGGAGACCTTCCTGTCAATGTTCTTGAATGTTTAGGTGTTGCGAATTCTTCTTCAGATGTTAAGGAATAATCCCCATAGTTTATAGGTGTGCTACTAGCCTCCATTTTAACATATTTTCGTTTTGGAGGGGTAAAAGGTTCCAAAATTTCGCTGTCTTCTTCTTCTTCTTTTGGCTCCAATTTGATTGGTGCCTCGTTTTTGACTCTGGTTACAAACTCTTTTAAGGGTTTGGTGATTGGCTAAAAATTTCTTCAAGTTGAGCTTCTGCTTCAATCCTCCCTTTAGAGCTTTAAATTTCCTTCGTACTGCATTCCTTGTCTTGATGATTTCTTTTATTAGATTTTCATTCATCTTCGGTATTAACTGAATAACGGCTTTTCAAACAACTCTGATAACAACTTAACAGCTTTCCGAACAGCTCTGATAACAGCTTAACAGCTTTCCAAACAGCTCAGGTAACAGCTTAACAGCTTTCCAAACAGCTCTGATAACAGCTTAACAGGTTTCCAATCAGCTCTGATAACAGCTTAACAGCTTTCCAAACAGCTCTGATAACAGGTGAACAGCTTATCAAACAGGTCTGATAATAGGTGAACAGCTTTAATCTACTCAGAAGTTCCACAGGATCCGGTGTGCTTTCGGCTGCGTTACAACTTCGACTTATGAAGATTTCACATGTTTCACCCTTTTATAGTACAATGAATGTATCAAATCCTTTACGGTAGCGCCCCTTGTTTAATGAGCTATCCTTATCAATCATCAAGAAACCATATTCATCCTTCCAACACTCAGCACAGGCTCTTCGAAATTTATCAAACTTCATGTCTGTGTTCACATGATCATTATAGATATGTTTCAAATTCAAGTCATTTTGCTTGAATAAGATTATTAAATTAGCATTGTCACGTATTAAGTGCTTTGGTATATGCGTATATGTTTGACAGAGATAGAAGCTGTCTATATCTTCGTGGCGACCCTTGCAAAAATAGGATCGCACATTATCTTGCTTTTCACATGTTACATCATCGAAAATAAACACTGAATCTGATTTGGCATCCTCTGGTGGTAGAACGTCGCAGTTGTTTGAGAATGTATAATACCCCAATCCTGATATGGGAGTCATCACTCGCTTCAAGTATTCATACTTTGGTTGATGTAAATATTTGGAATATATGTAAATATTTTCATATCTCAGACCATTGGGATGTTCCAGAAAACTTATCATAACATTAGTTTTTCCACAATTGGATGGTCCAACAATGATGCTGCTTATACTATTAGGTAATACGGGACCATGCTTCATCATCGGAACCTTATAAGATGTCGGATCACAAATCGAAACGCTCCAGAAAATCTTTGAAAGGGAGCAAAGGACTATTAAATTCAGTCATCAACAAATTACCTGTAGAATTACATCCACCAAAGTTACAACAAAGATTGGCGAGAGGAGATCCGGGCATTAATCCACTGGATGCAGCCCGCAAGGAACATGATATAGCAACCTCAACCAAAAAACTATTAAAGACGCTACCCAAAAGACCGATAACGAGTTGGATCTTCACAAGTATACCACATAGGAGTATTTATGCGTGATAATCTACCTAAAAAGCCATGGAAACGAGAGAGCGGTATTGTTAACTTGGACATCTCAACTGGAGCAGGTACACACTGGGTAGCGTACTACAAGAAAGGTGATAACATCGAATACTTTGATAGCTTTGGCAATCTCCAACCACCAAGGGAGCTCATAAACTACTTGGATAGTAATATTACGTACAACTACAGTTCTTATCAGAATTATGATGCAGTAATTTGCGGTCACTTATGTATGTTTAGAGTTTTTATATAATTGCTATAGCCATTAATTATTATCTATAAATAAATGTATCTATATTGAAATTGTAACAGTTCATTATCAACCACCATGTCATTAACACTTACTCTCACGGGAAATTCATCTCTACTCACTGCTGAGTACTTTCCTCCGCTGGAGTTATCAACGGATTATGTTTGTGGATTAATTGATTTTCAAACATACAACTCTATACCAAATATTGATGTGAGCAATAATCTGGTTCATGTAGGGAATGAGGTTGTTGAGATACCTGTTAATTAGCTAATTGTTTGAACAAATGTAGCTAATATCTCGAAAACCAAAGCCCGTAGAGGATTTCTGATGAAAATTTTGTTCCCCCCTCCCACCCCACACCGCCAAGAATCCATTTCCATGAGCAAAAATAACTTGAATTATTAATACGCTAATATCTAGAAAACCAGAGCCCGTAGAGGATTTCTGAAGAAAATTTCATTACCCCCCCCCCCCTCCCTATCTTTATTACCCCCCCCCCCCCCCCACATACCACCCATCTAGAATCCATTGGCATGAACAAAAATTTCCTAGCGTAAACTTTAATTATTACTAATATTAATTCAAAAACCAAAAGCCTACATTTAGGCGCTCAAGAAAAATCATAATAAAAAAATCTACATTTAGGTGCACCAATATCTATCTAAGAAAACCGGAGCATGCTGGTAGTACCGGCTAATGCCGCTAGGGTGCAGTCAAGACCAAATGACACATCCCGGTAGTACCGGTTAATCCCGCTAGGGCGCAGTCGAGACTCAATGGTGTATCCAAGACACAATGGTGCATCCAAGATACAAACCAATACAGCCAAGGCACAAACCTACATTAATATTGACTCAAACCACCTAGCGACGGTGGCGCCATCTGTTGTGAAATTCTGGAGGCTTAAAAAAGTGATCCAGAACTGTCATAGCGTAACTACTCATAATATTAAAAGTTATTTTGATTTGTGCATATCCGTCTGTCCATCCGTCCGTCCGCCCGTCTGTCTGTGCGCACGATAACTCGAGAACGCATACACTAGAGATCTGAAATTTTGTACACGGACCTTAAAACAAAAAGTAAAATTAAGCCATTGTTTATTTTCCAGAAAATATTCCGATATTTCGGCCTTTGGGTTAGACCATTATCAAGGCTAACAAAGATACAAATCAAAAAGTTAATTATGCAAACAAATTCTTATTAATCTAAATGATTTACCTAAAAATTGGTACGCCAAGTGTACTTAAATGGGTTGTTAAAAACCTTATGTCACAGATTAAAAGAAAAAACAAGTTTGAAAACGAAAAAATAGAGAGACACAGAAAGTCGCACTCTTGTGGCGAGCAGCATACCAATCCTACTGAAAGCCATAGCCCATACAGGGGAGGATATTGGCACTTTTTACGGCGAGAAGTATTCGGGGGGAGGAAGAATGCCGAAATGCCAAGTATCGATCGGGAGTATGGACAGTATACCAATACTACAGCAAGCCGTCCATTTTGAAATTGCGAAATTTCTGAAATTTCTCATCGGACGGCTGTACAGATGTTTATTTTTGATTTGAGGTGATAATATAATAATTTAATAATCATTAGGTGTTGTGAATTTGTAATACAGTAATTGTTTATATCAAAACTGTGACTTAATTGCACACACACATAATTAATTTCGGTAATCATATAAGGAACTACGCGAAGGAACCTTATAGTTTGGCACGTCTAAGCCAAATTCCTGCCTTCCCTAATAAGTTCTCGTCTGGGTCGGCCCAAAGGAAATTGATTCGGCTATTTTAAAAATATGGAATTTCTGATCGGATGTCAGTTGTTTACCTGCAATTTGAGGCGATAGTATATTATGGTTTTATTTCAGAGTAATTGACTTTGGGCGTGAAGTCCACACTGCCGGCATGAGCTGACAGATCACTCGATGGACAGCGTTGACTGCAGGGCGGCACTCTAGCTCACCTCGGCTATTGGCGGAGAGTATGGGGAGGTTCGACTAGAACCTGCCGCTGTGCCATCAGCCATATACAAAAAATTCGTGCCTTCAAGCCAAAAACCAAAAAAAAGGAAGCACACACTCGGTCCTAAACGGACCATTACACCACTTACCCTTACCTCAGTGAAGGCGCAGATGTTCTGCCTTCAACTGCATTGCCCCATATCCACCCAACGACACTGAGGGCAGCAATCATTTTGTTCAGTGTCCCTTGTTGACCTGTAAATAGAGTAGAGGAGCGGACCTATTCAACCTTCATGGTGAGAGGACACCGGGAGAGTGAAGGAGAATTGAAAATCCTTACGGAGCCATTACGTTATAACCAAATTATTCGTTTTATTTATTCAATTCACAGCGCCAATGTGATCTTAACTGATAATGCTCACAAAAGATGCCTTCTTAATATTTAAACGGTACAATATTGTGATTTCAGGTTAACCTGTCAGTGGGATAATTATCGACATTACTCATACTTAATTATTTTCAAAACTTAGGTCTCTAATACATAACCCAAAATAAGATTTCTTTTCAAAATCGACTTGTGACATGACCGTGGGTACTTTTCCTTACTAATTTTTTTTTTTTTAATAATTTTGAATACTTTTCTTTAAACGCGACCAGAATGATATTATAATACTTTTCCAGGAAAATCGTTCATCAACATCACCACTGACTTTCCAATGAAGAAAGAAAGACATGCAGCACAATTGTTGTGGCGTTCGACATATGACAACATTATACAAAAATGATTATAGTCTATGCATGATATCAATAAACAATATAATAATAACATAAAAATGTGGCTTTGACTTACGTTTTCATCCAATGACCCCTCGAAGGAGCTCCCTGGAGGCGGATAGGTTATTTTGATGAGACTGAAACTTGCTAAAATTATTTATTAACCCTCAAACCTGTTACTTATCGGTTCGATTAAAATTTTTAGCCATTCTACGACTCACGTCAGTTATGCTTAACTTCAGGAAATTCACCCTTGGGTTTGTTACTAGTACTGTAATTCTTTACTTTTAGGTGCTTTATCCGAAAATTTGAATAATGCAAATCAAAAGGTTCTAATATAATGAAATGAAATTAAGTTATTTTTGCTTTACTGGACCCTCTCTAATATGTATTATAATTAAAAGTCTTTCTTTCTTTTGTGAATTGAACTTCTTGGTTATTTAATTCTAATTTGATGCCCCTCATTTCTCTTTCCAAGTATCATATTCCGTATTTGATTTTGGGACTAAACAGGTCGAAAAGAAATTTTATATTAGTTCATTTGTCTATATTAAAATCTCATCTTATTGATTTCGATATAATATCTATTTAACTTCCTGATCTATCATTTCCTATCTTTAATTTTTTTTATCCTAACCTCATACTTCACATTGTTCTGTCCATGTGCCTTATCCTAAAGCTGTTCTGATCAAATCAATTTTGAATTTTGTTAAATCTTGACCAAAAGTTGTCAAATGAATCTACTCGTAACTATTTAATTTAATTATGCAAGAAAGAAAAACATTTTTATAAATTGTGCTTTTTGTTAATTCAGCTTCTCGCCATCAGCTTCCACCATTTCAAGACTGTCTATTTCTATAGCTGACTATCGTACCAGTCGCTATTTCTATGCTCGTTCGTACTTTCCCAGGATTATCATGACTGGGAAGATTTGCTACCTTTTAATCCGTGCCTTTAATACTGATTTGCTGTCTATAAATTCCATTTGGTGTATCGCAGAAATATCATCTCTGATACTTAACGGTACCAGGTGTGGTCCAAATCGTTTCCTTTTCTCGCGTCAGAAAACAAAAACTTTTCGCTTTAATGCACTTAATTCTTTTCTTATTTATCTTCTTTTCAGAACTCTCTCGACTTTTCCTTTTTGTTTTAAATATTCACAGAGTGACCACCTCTTTTACTTTTTACCTCCCACCAACAGACAGATGTTACCTTCTTCTTCTTTTTCCTTTTTTCTTTTTTTTTTCTTCGTCGACCCACGACCCATGAAAGCATTTCTATCACTCAAGGCAGACGGATGCGACGGATTGCCAAAAACAGTCTGGTATGCTCGAGAGGTGACAAATCGAGAGCCCATCCCTGAAGTCTCGCTAGTCTTTGATCAGACCTGGATATCATTCTCCGTGTCGGGGATCAGAGGTGCACTGACAAGTAACCCAAAAAATTAAGCCGATCAGCCCCCTTTGCCTTCCTTCACCGAGATGCCGAGAGAACCCCGCGGTCAGTAACCTAATAACTGATCGTAAAGTTTTCCCAGACTTGACCTCTCACTCTGATCTCCGACCAACGCTTTTTCAGGGGTGTGTCCCCAAGGCGTCGTCGAGGTAGTGACAAGGCTGATTTTCTTCCTTAAATTTATACAAACGTTATACAAGTAGAATTCTAACGACAAATTCTGCCGTAGGGTTACCATATAGGAAGGGCTCTGACGTATTGTGAGGCGAGGAATTCGGATTACGTGTCTGTTGTCCAAAAAGATATGCCAACCCCTAGGCTGGGAGGGTCCTAAGCTGCACATTGGTATCCCGTGGTTTACAAGTTAAGCTGGCTGGATGCCTTATTAGGGCTACCAGGATTGAACTTTGCAATAAATCTATAACGTCTCAGACATATGGACACAGCCGGATGTCCTTTGTGTGATAGACTCCTAACGTTCTCCCCTGCAGATCTTCAAGCTCATCAAGGAGTTTCTTTTCGTTGACTTAATTCGACACATTACAAATTTACGACCTAGTTTAGCACTAGTCTGCTGCTGGAAATTGCTCTGGGCAAAATTCCGTCTGAATACTTCCTGACCCACTTGCAATTTAACAGGCTTCGCTCTGAGATTATAAGCCTTTGAACCCTGTTCGAATGCGTAGCTTAAGTTTTCCTGCACTCTCGCACGGATCAATCACAATTTGTTTTCAGCATCTACTCTCAGAGGCTCATTAAGAGTTCCGAGGCTCCTAAGGATGGAATTGGAGCTCGCATGATCAATCATCTGTTGACCGAAGATTGTTCGGTAGGGAGAGAAGCCAGTTGCTTGGTGGAAAGAGCTCCTAAGGGAGCTAGCTATATGGCTTAACTTCTCATCCCACTTTGTATATTCCTTCCGGATGTATGCCCTAATCCCTGACAATAGAGACCTGTTCACTCGCTCTGAGGCGTTTGCTTGCGACGAGTAAATTGCCATTCGCAAGTGTTTCACCGCATACTTATCCAGTAATCTGGCGAACTGAGCTGAGAAAAACTAGACTCCATTGTCAGAGACTATCGTTTCCGGAACTCCGAACACGTGAAATAGTTCAGTCTCGATGAACTGACACACATTGAGAGTAGATGCTTTTCTCATAGGTTTGAGAATCGGGAACTTAGAAAAATGGTCAAGAATTATCAATATGCAGATATTTCCTTTCACTGACCTGGGATATAGACCTAGAAAGTTGATGTGCAGCTTTTACCATGGTCTTTCTGTCACAGACTGGACTCCCATAGGTGGCCTAAGAATAGTATTGGGGGCTTTGGTTTCTTTACACACGTCACAGGCGCCCACGTAGTTTCTGACATCAATCGTAATTCGTGGCCAGTACAAGTGTCTCCTTAATCGTTCCAGTGTTTTCCTTATACCTCCGTGAGGAGCCAGTTGTGGTTCATGCGCTCTAGAAATAACGTCGGAGACAAGCCCTCGTGGAATCCAAAGCTTTCAAGCTTCTTCCTCCTGAATCAGGTCGCCTGTTCTCAGAACACTCCGAATGTAGACGAAGCCATCCCTGACGCAAAGATCTGGTAGTTTGCCAGAAGATGATTTAACTTTATGCCTCAGATCCTCATATTCCAACGAGTTGAAATATGGAGAACTAAGGTCAAGTTCCGGGCCAGGATCGTCAGGTATTGTTAAGCTGCACAATGAATCCGTGACAGCGCATCAGGAACGACATTCAGGCTTCCTTTTCGGTGCTCAATGGTGAAATCGAAACCTTGAAGCTTCAAAATCCACCGAGCAAGTCTACCGGTGAGGTCCTTCTGAGACATCAGCCATTTCAAGCTCACATGATCAGTCACTATCTTAAACGGCATAAGTTCTATGAAGGGCCGGAACTTCTGTACATTTAATAAGGCTGCTAAGCATTCCTGCTCTGTGACGGTGTATTTGCGTTGTGCTGAGTTCAACTTTTTCGATATATAGGCTATTGGATTCTCGTGGCCATCGTCATCTACTTGCATCAGCACTCCACCAATACCTTGTTGACTCGCATCACACTGCATAACGAACGGTTTGGTGAAAACTGAGCTCACCAACAATGGACCAGAGGTAAGTTTTTTCTTCAACGATTCCAGAGCCGTCTGGACTTCGGGTGTCCATTGGAACTGACTAGGATTCTTCGTCTGTGATGGAGGCCGTTAAATCAGCATAGTTCGGAATGAATCGTCGATACCATCCCACTATACCCCTAGTAGGCGTCGGGCTTGCCTAACAGTTTTAGGCGACGGATAGTCAATTATGGCTGAAATCTTATCGGGGTCTTCGTATTCCTGCTTTTCCAGAAATGAAACCTAAGTATTTAGTCTCCTTAATGCAAAACTTACTCTTCTCAACATTGATAGTGACGCCAGCTTTCCTCAAACAGTCCGCTACACGGGCTGTGAGATGAGAGTCAAAGTCTGATGACAGAATCAATAAATGGTCCAAGTAGACGAGAACATTCTCACGAAGATCGAAAGGAATGACCTTATCAATGAGGTGGCACATGGTTTGTGGAGCATTGCATAATCCGAATGGCATTACGGTGTACTGATAGAGATGATGATCAGGTACTGTAAACGCGGTCTTCTCTCTGGACTCAGTGTCTAGTAGGATCTGCCAGAAACTGTCTTTGAGGTCCAGGCTTGTGATTTAGTTTTCCGGAGGAAGTCGACTCAGGAGTGCATCTATCTGCGATAGCGAATAGGCGTTCTTCTTAGTAACAGAGCTGACTTTCCTGGCATCAAAACAAAGCCGAACCTTTCCAAGCTTCCTCACCAGTACAACTGGAGAGCTCCAAGGACTCTGGCTCTCCTCTATCACACCCAGCGATAGCATTCGTCTCAGTTCAGCATCCATCAAATGCTGTACTGCCGGTTATATCGGATAAAAACATTGCTTTATCGGAGTTGCGTCATTCGTCTCGATCCTGTGAGTGACAAAAGATGTTATTCCCAAGCTTAAAGAGGCGAAAGAAGAAAAAATCTGTTTATTAGCTTCTAGATGTTGTTGATCTATAGCAGGAAGAACATGACAGTCGGTGTCAGGGGTGGCTATTAGACTTAGTGTCACTTCTGCAACTATACGCAGGACATCTGGAGCCAACTCAAATAGACGCCAGAAGTCTATTCCTAGATATAGTGCCTGTGTGAGCCCAGGAACTACGTAAAGACATACGTTTTGGGTCTTACCACGGAAAGTGATGTCCAAGTCTACATGACCATGAACAGTGGTCATGGCACTGTTAGCTAGTTGTACCTGTGTCCGACACCTTTTCCATTCAACCTCTGCTTCTGCAAGCTTCTCTAGGACTCCTTGGCCTAGGATACTGACAGTGGCACCACTATCAACTAACCTAGTCTCGGACCGCCCGAGCAGTCTTACTTCAGCATACGGTCGAATGTCGTCTGGCATCGACATGGAAATATGTGCCAGTTTCTTTCTTTCCTGTTTCATTCGTCGACAGTATTCCCGCCAACGAACGGTCGATCGTTTCTTTCTCTTTCCAAGGTCCAAGTCAAGATACATAATCGTTGCTAGCTCCGCTACTGAGTAGAAAATACGGTCTCGTACTGCATTGTAGTGCGCATTTTCTTATTAATAGAGGTCAAATGGAAGGAAATATATTTAACGAAAAAAAAAGGAAAACAAAAGTAGCGAATGGCGCAACGCTACAGTGCCACCCTGCACGTCAACACTGTCCACCGAGTGATCTGTCAGGTCATGCTGGCAGTCTGGACTTTACGTCCAAATAAATCACTCTACATACTACCATAACACTTCTAACAAAATGACACGCGACAAAAGGTCATAAGTCACAAACAGTTAGACCCAAGTCTGCATGTAACCGCCACTGGATGGGAGACAATTTAGCTGACAGCCAAAAGTCCATATCTACAAAGCAATCTCAGTCCCCAGTATCAGTCATAATTAGACACCAAGGTCTACTGAGGAGGCCCCACGTTGGGCGGCCTTTTGTTATGGAACTATGATGAGTGAAGTTGAAGCGCAGGGCGGCACGCTAGCTCACATCGGCTATTGGCGGGGAGTGTGAGGGTTCCACGAAAACCTGCCACCGCCACCTGTCATGTACAAAAAAAGATATCGTGCCGACTCATACCAAGAGACGAAGCGCACACCCGGGCGTGAAGCGACCTTTACACTACTCACCATTACCTTCGTAAGGCGCAGATGGTAGGCCTTCAGCTGCATTGCCCCATATCCACCCAATGACACTGAGGGCGGCAGTTGTTTTGTTTTATTGTCCCTTAGATGACATGTAAGAAGAGTTGAGTAGCGGAGGAGAGAACCTACTCGACCATCATATCAAAAGAGGGCTCCGGGAGAGAGCAAAGGAGAGTGAAAAACAAACGTACAGCGTCATAGTTATGTTATAAAAGGTAGGTATATTCAATAATCAAAATGAAATTGTTACACCTATTCTGAAGGTAAAAGCCAGTTGACACTTATGATTATCAACTAGCACTAGTGGCATCAGCACGAAAATGTATAATGTAAACACTAACGCTGATCAACCAACATACTAGCACAAGCTGGTAAAAAAAAGTTGGATAACTTCCAACTTTTATTCTGGTAGTTCATTCTGATGCAAATTTCAAATGGCTGCGACGTGTAAGTGGAAAGAAAACTTCACGGAAAAAGTGTTCTGCTTTGATATTCAGGATTCTACGTGATTTAATAACTCGTTAAACTTCTGGGGAAATACGTAAATGATTTTTAAATGTATTTGGGTCTTCCACAGACACTTCTCGAAGAAAATTCATGCTGAAGCCCTGATATTTTCTTCTTTATATCCACTTTCTGATGCAAATGCGACGTGGTTTACGATTACTAGACATTTTTAATGTAGTAAACATTTCAATTTCCAGCATTTCTGCAATAATATTAACTCCCGATTGCAAAACGTTTTGTTCTTCCATAATTTACTAGCTCACTGGCACAGAATGGCCATTAGCATAAATGTTAATTAATTAAGCTGCTTATGCATCAAATGCTGATGTACCAGCGCTAATTGATAAGCATAAGTGTCAACTGGCCTTAAGAGGAGTCAGTACTCAGCAAAAATTTCAATTTAGATGCCAGCGAGCCTGTAGGCAATAAAACTTACTATACGTAGGTTTGTGTCCTGAACGTATGAAAATACATATAAAATTAGCCTAGACCTAGACCACAAGTCACATTAGAGACATCTAGCGTAAAAGACAGAAACCCAACATGCGATAATTTAAGACGAAAATGAAAATTTGCAGTTCAAAGAAATTGAAAGTTTTTAAAGAGAATTAACTCTTCTAAATTTTATTTTGCACATAGTTGTTAAATATGCTATTTTGCTTTATATTTCTAAAGCTTTCAACGAAATATTGCAATTTCTCGTCGGTGAAATATCGAGAGAAAAAACAAGTACTATTAGAGTTAAACAATTTAAAAATGCGCCACTATAAATGAAAAAACTCGACGTTATTTGCTAGATCTAGGCTTTATCTCTCTAAAATAGTCAAAATATAAAGAAATGAGAATACCTACTAAGAGGAATTTGATTTGAAAAAAATCAATTTTTACCATTTTTTACAACTTTCCGAGCTAATATCTCCATTCCAATACAATTATTTTTATTTTTCTCGACGTTATTTACTAGATATCTTCGCTACCTTTAATTTAAGATGTAAATCATTATTCTGCTACAAATAGTTCGCCAGAAATTCGCATTGAAAAATGTATGAAACTTGCAAATCTTGGTACTGACTCCTCTTAAGCGACAATACACATATATATACACGAATAACGCTATATCTATAAATGAACCATAAGCTATATAATGAAATCAAATATGTAGTCAGTTTAAATTAGCATTTCGAACTAAATTCTAGGTCAGTTCATATGAAAAAAAAAAACACTTTTAATTATTATTATTAATACTGGCCATGCAATCTATTCTATGAACTTACAACAATCCCCGCTCAAGGTTTCTATCATACAAAAGAAATTTTCATTTGAATTCAACTATGTCAACTTCATGGCATATCGCCCTACAACCTATAACAACCTACAATAAGCAAAGTTAATATCGTGCATCTAAGAGTATCAGCTATATGAACTACGGCAATGAGCCATCCAAATGCTTACCTTATTCTTCTAACCTTTACGTTTATTCATACCATGGTCTTGAGATTTTGGGTTTGCTAGTGGAACCTGAAACTGAATTTATGGCCTACGGCAAAACCCTCGAGAATACTTCACAAGCCATGAAACAGACTCCCTCCCTACCACATGCGAGGCCCAACGTAGTCCTTAGATTCTAAAATATTTGCAGTGTTCTTATGTAAAACTGACAAAAGTTTGATTTGAATAGCTCCTCTGCCCTAAACTACTATTCATACAGAAAAATGGTGTTCTGATAATCTTAAGCTTGCTTTCTTATCTTCCGAACCGTAGAAATATTGTCATACCTTTCCTAACAAAATTATTTAAAAAAATTAATCTTAACCAAATGACTATAATTTCTCAAACAAAAATTCTCAGCTGAGTAATCATTGTAATGTCGCTGTGCCGTCATGGCATGCCGTGGGCTGATGATATCGAATGTAGCTGCCTACAGATTCGGACTCCGGCTGCACATACACACATGCAATTATCACTGAACTGAGAGGTATTGAGCATTAAATGGTAAGGTTACTTTGTAATCAAAACTATTTTATTATTTTGTTAAGTAAGGTATATAGGAAGTGTAACCTTTGGGAAGATAAGCAATCAAGTTGTAAATTACTAGAAGACTATTTTCCTGTATGGATAGTAGTTCAGGCTCTGTGGCATACATAAAGCCAATGTTTAGCACTTTTCCATAAGTATCAATATAGAACACTTTAGAAAACGGACTCCGAACGCACACATATAGATTTCTGTTTCATGGCTTGGGAAGTATTCTCGAGGGTTTTGCCTACGGCCTTACATTACTAAGAATGCTCGGACCGCTTATGAACCGAGGAGCACTCATACTGCACTTGTACTTTAATAGTATTCGTTATGTTGGAACACAATCTCATTCTTTTGATTTAAGCTTAATTTAATTTTTCGCAATTGCAAAAATGTGACAATACAAAAAAAAAACGCAAGGAAACTTACAAGTTCTATTGCTGGGGATCCAACGCAGAGGCGCGTCTGATATGGTCCGCTGTGCTTGATAAAGGAATCGTGTGATTAAAGAAAACCCATAAATGTCATTTATAACCATGTCGGATAGCTGCCTAACTTCGTAACTATATACCTAAAAGAGTATTTACATGACAATTTTATCCTAGCAATAAATCAATTTACAAAGAAAACTTTCAGTAGCTGGATTCCAAAACAAAGTAAATAATGGCGCTGTAGGTGTAAATAAAAGATTAGATTTATTATTCTTCTTCTTATTTCACTATTGATTATGCTCCAGAGCTGTGGGCTCGACTAGCTAGTTAGAGTTCCTTCACAATGGCGTGACCCTATGGGGTATATAGCCGAAAAAGTGTGCCGTGTCCGGCTATATGTTAATTGCCATGTCTGGCCAAGTATTGGTTGCCATGTCCGGCTAAAATTTGTATGTATTTTATATGTGGTTGTATTATTTTAATGTTGAAATTTGTTGTATGGTTATATAGTTGTATTCTGTTTTGTAATTGTTATAATTTGTTTATATACTTGCGATTGTATTCTTATTTATGACTGCATTTTTTTTATTTGTCTTGATGTTATGTATAGGTCGACGGAACACATGTAAGTTTCATGAGATTGAAACTACCGTTACCGACGCCACGCTTTAATTCACTGTTACAGTGGATAAGATCAACTGGTAAGTAAAAACTTTAATGACAAACACTACATACTAAACACCAAAAATATATCCGAGAGATTGCAAAACCGATGATGCATTGAAGGCATCACCAGGGAAAAGAATCCCTCGGAAAATCCCTAATTTGGTCCAAGCGTCGAAGCGAGCGAATTTGGAAACGTCCGACCGAGCTGTTTGGAAAGCTGTTAAGCTGTTATCAGAGCTGTTTGGAGAGCTGTTAAGCTGTTATCAGAGCTGTTTGGAAAGCTGTTATTCAGCTAATAAGGAAGGTGAATGAAAATCTATTAAAAGAAATTATCAAGACTAGGAATGCAGTGCGAAGGAAATTAAATGCCCTAAGGATGGGAAGGATTGAAGCAGAAGCTCAACTTGAAGAAACCTTTAAGCCGATCACTAAACCCTTAAAGGAGTTTGTTAGAACAGTCAAATACGAGCCGCCAGATATAGCCAAGTTTGAGGCAAAAGATATAAAAGAAGAAGAAGAAGAGGCCAATGAGATTGTGGAACCTTTTACCCCTCCAAAACGAAAATATCTTAAAGTAGAGGCTAGTAGCACACCCATAAATTATGGAGATTATTCCTTAATATCTGAAGAAGAATTCGCAACACCTAAACATTCAAGAACATTGACAGGAAGGTCTCCTGTCACCTCCCCCGATACGTCTGGATACATAGTTTCAAACTATTTAAAGCTATTCACTGACAATAGCCCTAAAATTGATTCAACCTATGGAGTTTACTATGATGATAACGCGTGGAGAATCGGTAATTCAACGTTTGATGTTGATGATGTAGGAAATATTGTTATCAAGGGGAAAAGCTGTAAAACAACTTTGGGGTTATGTGAGCTGCTATTTATGAAAGATCCTGTAAAAAGTCTATATACTAAAGAGGATTTAACTAATTATGGATCTATTTTGAAAGATACCAATGCATATAAACGTGACTATGCTGAAGATGGATAAATAAAAGGTACTAGAGCGGTTAAGTATAAAGCTATAATCAGTAAACTTATACAGCATAAAGCATGGGACTAATGCGTCTGCCTAAGGAAAACATTGATCACATTTACTGGGATGATCCAAATGAATTAGTGGATAGACTGCGCCTTCTAATGGCATCACAGCAGGCTGGAAACACCAGTCACAACAATGAAATTATATCTATCCTGGAGGAGTTGCGAGAAGCAGATATTATAGTTTAAATACTACCTCATTACCATACTTCTTCACAATCTACAGATGAGCGTTGACAAGTTTGGACGTTTCTCTCAGCGAGGATATCTTGAGAAAGCAGGTGAGCGTGGACCAACAGGAGCTCAGGGACCAGCTGGCGAACAAGGAATTCAAGGACCAGCTGGTAAACAAGGAGCTCAGGGTCCAGCTGGTGAACAAGGAGAGCGGGATATTGGATTTAATTTAACGATAAACGGAGACTACGATCTGAACTCAAAGTGTATAAAACGACTTGGTGAACCCCTTGAAAATGATGATGCAACTACCAAAGACTATGTTGACAAGAAAATTAAAATAAGTGTGGAAGAAATAAGAAAAACTATTAATATAGAGGTGGCAAATTTAACGCTATATATCAATGATGAAATCGCGAAGATTGAAAACTATTTGTTTACTTCAGTAATACATAAGAAAGACTTGACACCAAAAGATGGTGTATATGAGTAAAAACTCTTGAGAAATCTGTTTCATTTATAATTACGATGAGTAAGAGACAAGTGATAAATGAGCTTCATAAACCAGCGAGAAAAAATTTTAAACGACGTCGTGTGATTATCAAAGGATTAGATGACTTGTGGCAGGCAGACTTGGTTGAAATGGATCCCTACAAGTATGTGAACAAGGGTTACCGCTATCTGCTGACAGTAATTGATACCTTCTCCAAATATGCATGGGCAATTCCAATTAAAAGCAAAACTGGTGTAGAAGTAAAAGATGCCATGCAATCTATATTAAGCGAGGGACGAATACCTAAAAACCTGCAGACTGATGATGGAAATGAGTTCTACAACAACCTCTTTAAAAATCTAATGATAAAGCATGCAATTAATCATTACTCTACGTATAGTTTCCTCAAAGCATCAATAGTGGAACGATTTAACTGAACTTTGAAGGATATGATGTGGAAGGATTTCAGTTTTAATGGAACTTATCAGTGGATTGGTATAGTGAAGAAACTGCTCACTGAATACAACTCAAGAATACATCGAACTACAAAAATGAGACCCCGTGATATCAATACCTCCAATGAGAAACAACTGCTTTCAACTGTATACAATCATATAAAAATTGTTGTTCCTGCAAAGTATAAAGTTGGAGATTTTGTACGCATCAGCAAATACAAGCATATAGTTGAGAAAGGCTATACACCAAACTGGACAGCTGAGATTTTTAAAATTATTAAAGTTCAAAACATAAACCCCATCACATATCGTCTGGAAGATTATCAAGGAAATCCAATCACAGGAGGCTTTTATGAATTGGAGCTGCTGAAAGTTAAACAGCCAAACCTATATCTCGTAGAGAAAATCTTAAAGAAGAGTGGAGATAAAGCTTACGTTAAATGGCTCGGATTTTCATCAAAACACAATTCTTGGATTAATAACAAAGATGTTTTATTATTTGTTGAAGAAACAACTATAATACAATTTAAAAATAAATTTATAATTAAAAATATCTTAGACTGTACTACAATTAAAACAAAGTACTTAAATAAATGAAACTAAAACTATAATACATGTTTTTATTTACAATAATGAGCTTAGATTTCTATACTTTCCATGCCTGTTCCTTGTTGATCTGAAACTGAACTTTCTGTGCTTGTTCCTTGTTGCTCTTGTGGAATTGAGTAATGTCCCCATGGTAGAGTATCCGTTGTACCACTCAAAATATATCGCTTGTTATCATGTGAACTTAAAGCTATCTTCTTTTGGTTGATGGTGTAGACATTGTGGTTATGCGATCGTATGCAGCTCTGATTTGCAGTTAAAATCTGCTTGTTGTTCAGGCATTCAACATAGTCTTGGAACTTTATATGCCTGTGAACAACATTTGTCTTTATTCCCTTGGCTTTTTTTACAGTTTTACCATCATTTATGCGTAGGCTATACATTTTCGAGCGGGGGCCTGCTAATTCACACATGATTTTCCCGTTCAGCTCATCCTTCATAAGACCAGGAATCTTTTTATTCATAAGCGGTATATTGAACTGATTATTTACAGGGTAATCACTTGTATCGAATTTATCAATATTTTAAGCCATAAAGTCATATATGTTTCTCTCTTCAATTTCATATATTAGGGAGTCTGTATCGGTATACATGACTTTACATTTATCATCAAACTCGCGCTGCATAAAACTGTAATGGAAGTCGTAGAGGCATGTTTTTGAAATTTCTAAGACTGCCATGCCGATATAGAGTGGCTTATTAAACAACATTTTCAGTCTCCTTAATTCCACAGCAACTAAATTCTCATCAAATATTTTCGTACTGTGGAAGTTGGGAGCTGCAATCAGAGCTTTGGCAACATGTCGGCCTTCCTTTTACCAAACGCAGCGTTATTCATCTTTTTATAGCTGTCTTTTTCATGATCGCTGGTAGCCTGTTTCCGTTTGGAGGTATTCAAATCAATGTATGGTTTAAGCCAAGCTGACTGGTTGAATTGCAGGATTCCGGTGTACTTTTTTTAGGATGAGGCCATGTGATAAGCATTGCTTCAAATTTCGATAATGTATAATATATTTTTCTTTATGGTGTAATGTTGTTAAAAGTTTTTCTAATTTTGAACCTGGTGGTACTGTATGCTCAGAGCAAAACGGTAAGTCTTTATGCTTATCATGCAGATGTGGTGGATAGTCTAAATCAACTTCGAGTATGTATACAGTTGGTGAATCATCAGGGATCTCGAAAACGTTGATATTGGGAGCATCAACCCATTTGAATCCTCCGGTTGGTAAATGCTGTGACATGGCCCATCCATAAAGGTTATCTACATCATAATACATCAGGTATTTCTCTTTCTCCTCAGGCTTAAAATCATCCATATATTTATTATTTGCTTTGCTATATCTGTTCGAGCATTGACTTATATCACCTCGAATACCTCTCTCTATGAATAGCAGTATATCTACGTCGGTTATCAGCTCTAGTTTCACTTTGGTGTATTTTAGCATAGCATCCCATGTTAGGCCTGACATGGTGTAATAATGTGCTGGATCCAAATTGTACGTCTTCATACATACTTCTCGAAAGTTCTCGAAGACATCAGCCAATAGGAGGACGTCAGTTTTCAGGTATAGATCGGAATATTCGCCAAGTGTCTGTATTTCAAATGTCTGCCAGACCTTTTCAGCATGATTGTAGTCCTCAGCGGATATATTACTGTCAGTCATTTTATTATAGAATAGTTCCTGTGCCGGTAAGTGTTGGAAATCCAATTTTGTCCAATCGTCAACGAAGTCGTATGGGAAGACTCCTTTGCGCGTAAGTAGTTTAAAGTCATCATCATCCAATTCCTGCCATTCAGCTCTTGTAATATTTAATTTATCCATTGGCAGCAATGATGATAGCTTATCTAAGGATTCTGCCATAAAACGGTAGGAATCGATGAATGTGAATTTGATATGACTGCCTTCAACGTTCTTGGTGAATGAAATATATCTTTCTTTATTTATTGGTAGGAGATCCACTTTACCAGGAATGGCTGTAGCTATATCCTTAATAATGAAATGAGCATCATATCCAGATAAGTTGTGAAAAATGATTGGAATTATGGAGCAATCTTGGTACATCAGATTGCATGCATTGTGGGCTGGTCCTCGGTATTTTCCTGTTGAAAGAATTTATGAAAAAATGTATTGAATTATGATTCTCAGTATTTACCTGTTAAGTAGCAATGGTCTCAGACTCGTTCCTCATCGGCTGCAAACGTTTTTTCACATATATGGCAGCAAGTATTTTCCATATGTGAACGCCGTTCCTCTATAGTCAGGGGTTGCATTGGCCTGATGTTCAGCTTTTCCTGTACAGCTCTGGAGACAATTTTTGCAATTCTAATGCAAACCATTGTTGACAGTCCTTTCCTCGATATGCTCTGTAATATGAGAGTGGAAATAGAATCCTATGCTATGAACTTCATGTTCCTGCATTCGCTGTGTATTTTGATCGTTTGCCTGAATCGGCTTCAATATTGATTCAAGATCTGCATACACACAAAACGAGACTGGATTCTTATGGTTATAATTCTTATATTCCAACCATTTCTTTTCCTCTGAGGGAAACATAATCCTACAATCGTTTTGTTTCTCGCATTCGGGAGTGTGTGATGTTAATTTTTCTTCAGAGTAAAAGTAGAACAAACATCTGTCGCATATATGCCTTTTAGCATGATTTTCCGAAGTTTGCTTCGATATGAGTCGGGAAAGATCTTTAATCCAGCAGAAATGATATCTGCCAGCATCATAATCATCATCATCATTATCCATATGATCTTCATCATCATCATCATGATCATAGTCATCTTGAATCATTAAGAGATTTACATGTCGCTCCATCCTGTGTTTCGTAAGTCTAACTGGAACTGTGGTGAAGAAACGCTCTTTCTCTATGATGAATACGTTTACTGATATCTCGTTCTGGTCTTCAAATTGCGTAATTTGCTTAAATGTCATGGGAAATATTATCCCATTTAAATTAAGTACAGTTGAATAATGTGGATTTGATGAGGTCCTATCAGAGTTGGCAGTTGCAGGATATAGCGCTCAAGTGACGGCCCATGCGAAGCATGCTTCATCATTATTTTTCAAATTAATGCAAGCTTTCTTTGATGCAATCTCCTTTGGTAGAGGTATATACGAAGATCGTCGAAGCTGCTCAAACTTGTTGATGTGTACTGCTAAATGAATTATAGAGTGCAGTGCCCAGCCACTGTCTTTTTCCTGGAATTCTTCCAGCTGAGTGTGTATTGGATCCAAAATGTTTGATTTAAACCACTCCTCTAAATTATCATCTGCACTAATTGGAGCAGTTCTCGCTTGAAAATATTTAATGTCTTTTATAATTTCATTGTCACCAGTTTCTTTAACAAATTCACCGCAAAACGTTGTAGAAACTTTATTATTAAAATAATGCTTTAAGGTATTTTTAACACGACGCGTAAATAATTTGGCAGCGTCTTGCATAAATAGCTTCGAATCGATATGTTTTAAATTTGCAATAACACCTTGTCGAATTCTGCCTGCGAACGCTGTCTTTATTTCCTCCCACTTTACAAAGTCACTTCTTCTTACGCGAGTAATTCCTCCACCTCGACGGAGAGCTCTCAATAGTGCTCTCAATGCTTTAATTTGCTCGAGACAGCTCTCGAAATGTCGTTTCCTAGCACTCTTATTGCACTTCCGAAATGCAACTTGAAATTTTTGTATGTTTCTATTGCACTTTTTAACAATATAGTCTTTATTCACTGAATTTTTTAAACACTCCATCACATGTTTTCGCAAATTTTCAATTATTGAAAAACTTTTATTTACTAACACCGAAGACATTTTTAATTTTTTTATATTTTAAACTAACACTGAGACTTACTGAAACTGAATGATGGCTCCTAGCGGTTTGCTTGCGCTTTTATAGGAACACCTCGCTGTTTACTTTATACGAATTTGTTTACAGGAAGAGATGAAATCGAATTACACGATAAACAAAAAAACATAAATCATTCAAATTAATTTCATTACTTTATTCTTCTGGTTGAAATTGCAAATACGAATGAGATTGTTTACATTAATGCATTTCAAGATAAAAACAAAATGTGAAAATTTGTTTACTTTATGCGAATTCCAATGAAACGTTTCATTCGGTAAAATTCTTGGAACAATAAAATTTTTGGGTGCCTACAGGAAGTGTGGTATCAAATTACATGAAAAGAATAAATGTCCTAATATTGCTTAAATTTGTTTACACAGGTGTGCATGACTCATTCAACTTAAATGCGAATTTGTAAACAGGAAGTGGGGTGATATAAAATTACATATGAATGGCTCATTCGATTAAATTTGTTTACACAGGTGTGCATAACTCATTCAACTTAAATGCGAATATGTAAACGGAAGTGGGGTGATATCAAATTACATGAGGATGACTTTAATCGCGCGGATTGGTTACAACAGGATTAAACTTGCTTTGGAATATTGCCTATAAATTAAGGAGCTGAATCAGATTCACTATCAGTTTCATTCCAGAGTTCTAACAAATAGCAAGCAAGGAGAAAACAATAATTTTTTTTATTTAGATAAGTTCTTTATTTATTGGCTCATTGGCTCTTTTAAAAATTCCTTAAAAATAGGGTGGCAAAAGGCTCTACAAAGTGTAAACAAAAAGTCGCTAGCTAATCTAAAAGTTATAAAAGGTCAATACGGACAATTAAACAATTAAAACAATTAGAAAAACTAAAAAACAAGACAAATGACACAAGTAAAAGGAAAGCAAACAAGAAAAGATCTAAAGATGTACAAAAAATTTAATAGTCCCAATTTTGACAATTGGGTAAGTGGCAGTTCCAAGAAGTTCCAAATTTTCAAAATAATCTAATAAAAATAATTACCTAAACGAACGAATTTTCAAAATAAAATTTTGAAATTTAGCACCGAAACCGAAACCGAATTAAAAACTAAATACCCGAACGAACGAAAAAATTTACCCGATACCATTATAGAGTCCCGCGAGGGCAGCCTGTAGTATCTTAGACCTCTACAAACTGCCCTCATCATCCCTCCAGCTTAGCATCTCTAACAGAGTACTTGCCCTTCCCACAGCACGTGCAACGATTCCTAAGCGGGGAGAAGCCCCGTGGACTAGTGTTGCATATGCTGTGGCCTGCTATCACCAGCGAAAGACAAGAGCTCCGTCCTGCACCGACGATAGTGGTTGCCATGTGCAGTTGAATGTGTCTGCGTTCGTTGCCAGATATTCAAGACGTAAACGTCTCTCAATCTGTCAACGAAGTGGCGCTTAAGTGCTTGTGCGTGGTGTTGTGGGTCAGTGTTCTGATTCCCATCTCCGGCTCTCATGTAGTAGAAGTGAATTGTAGATGTGGCCAGTGTCAACACAAAGCTAATCAAATAATTCACCCGACTACAAACCTTTGGTCCCCATAGAAACGATGTCCTAGTAATGCTGAAATTTGGGTGGATCAACTGACACATATCGCGCACCAGTTCCATCAGACTCTACAAAGCTGGACAAGTGAAGAACCTGTGAAACAAGGTGCCATCACCAGAACAAAATGTGCAGATCCTTTGAACCCGCCGGTCGATATGTGACAACTGATTAGGATGCATAAGACTGTGATGCAGCAATTTGAATGCTACATCAGCATCTTTGTAACTAGAAGGATAACTGTAGACTACTCTGCAAGTTATCGCTCCCATCACGCCCATATTCACCCCGAGGTGTGTTCGCCATCTGTTGTATCATGTATACTCCGGAGGTCTTATTGACATAAGCACGTCACGGAGCACACGTGTTGTAAGTGTGCTGAAAGGTGTGTGAGGCGGTCTATTCAGAACGAAAGCATCTTCCAACTTAGTGCCAGGGTCACTGGTCCCACGTTGGCGAAATCTCTCCCGCGCAGAAGCCACCAGTTCGTGTAGTTGTGGAGTGTTCGTGTTTATTCGACAGTTTCCAGAGATATCAATAATATCTCCGAGAACTGTCAGTGTATGCGTGTCAGCTTCAAAACCTCCAGCATTACTGAACACTGAATCTATTAATTCAGGATTAAACCTGAGTGGAATCGACGCGAATTGCGTGTACCGTAGAGCATTCCGCTTAAGGTGAAATGCTGGCCTGATTCTGCCCCAGGTCTGAATCGTTGAGATTAGATCCTGCGGTCAGTTACGAGGATAGGGTGGTCGAACAGAGAGCAGGTAGTATACTCCCCTATGCCGATCCCTCCCAGTACATTCACCCACAGTTGAGAAATGAAGGTGTCTCTCTAGCAAAACACTCGTTGGAATGCACGCACTTGGAGACACCTTGATTTCACAACCAAGTTAGTGAGACCTAATCCACCTATCTTGACTGGCAGACAGAGCGTGCTTTCAGCAACCCATCGTCTTCCGCATCAAAGGTGTCTATCGCTTTTGCTTGAAGAAGACCTACGAAGCCTTCATCAAACGTCTCAGACTTTAGCAGATGAACGATGGACGAGGTAATCAAATAGTTTATCACGACTGACCTTCCCATTAGGGCTAGTGGAAACAGTCGACTACGCCATGAGTTTACAGCTCTAGAGAGTTTCTCAAGAGCGATGCGGCTATTATTTGATTTACTCTCGCGTCCGATATACACACCTAAATACTTGAGGCAAGTATTAGTCCATTGGATGTTCAGTGGAGTCTCTGTACGATCTCTCCACCTTCCACACCACAAGCCTTGACTCTTGCTAAGGTTGATTTTAGCGCTCGCTATACGTGCGTACTGTTCGAAAACACCACGAGCGACCGGAAAAGCTTCATCTCTTGTCACGAAAATAGAAAGGTCATCCGCATATGCCAACATAACAGGCCTCAGATTGGTATATGATAGATGCACTGAATATTGTCCGAGCATTCGACGAAGATTCACCAGTAGCGGCTCCAACGAAAGATCATAAAGCATACCTGACAATGGACAGCCCTGTCTGATACCTCGATGAAACGAGATAGAAGCTAGAGCCTGTCCTTGATGCTTAATCAAAATCGCTGAATCTCTATACAGTTTCCCGATGATATCGAGCCACCTGGGCGGGAACCCAAATGCCTCGAGAGCAGTCAGGAGATACTCATGCGACACGCTATCAAAAGCCTTTTGCTGGTCAAGAGAAATCATGGCCATTTGTGTACCTGTCTGTTCATGGTAGGCAAACAAATTTTTGGCTACCGCGATGTTGTCGTAGATACTACGACCAGGAACACAATAGGACTGTTCCGGGTGTATTACCGAAGCAGACACTGAGCGGAGTATCGCCACTAATGTTTTGCAGACGATTTTGTAGTCCACATTGCATAGGGTTACTGGCCTCCAGTTCCCCATCCTCTGCAAATCTCCTTTCTTTGGAATCAATCGCATAACAGACCTCCTCCAACTAGAAGGAAAGTCTGAATGTGTCTCAACCGCCGAATTGAAGACTTCCAAAAGGTCAGGAATTAATAAATCCCTGAAACGTATGAGGAATTCTGGAGTAAATATTTTCATATCTCAGGCCATTTTAATGTTCCAGCAAACTTATCATAACATTAGTTTTTCCACAATTGGATGATCCATCAATGATGCTCCTTATACTATTAGGCAATAGGGGACCATGCTTCTTTTTCACCTTCATAACAGCTACATCAGCATTTCGAACAGGAAAAGCTTGTTGTTGTTTAATGAACCGCATATTGAAGACTAACGGGATTGCTATAAATTCACCTGCTTAGATTACATTTCAACAGTATCATCGGAACCTTATAAGATGCCAGATCACAAATCGAAACGCTCCAGAAAATCTTTGAAAGGAGGCAGAGGACTATTAAATTCAATCATCAACAAATTACCTGTAGAATTACATCTACCGGGATACCAGTACTGTGGACCAGGAACAAAGTTACAACAAAGATTGGCGAGAGGAGATCCAGGCATTAATCCACTGGATGCAGCCTGCAAAGAACACGATATAGCATACTCGCGACATAAAGATACAAGTGATCGACATATAGTTGATAAAATATTAGCTGAAAAAGCCTGGCAGCGTGCAAAATCTACGGATGCAAATTTGAGTGAACGTGCCAACGCTTGGCTTATAACAAACGCAATGAAGGCTAAAATTAAGCTAGGTATGGGTCTTAAGGGTAAAAATAAACGCCAACCCACATTCCGAGAAGCAGTACGAAATGCACGTAAAATTTTAAAAGTCAAAAAACCAGAAGACTTGATGGAAGCTACAAAAGTAGCTCTTAGTGCAGCTAAATATATTGTGAAAAGAAAGAAAAAATCAATTAAACCTCCACGAGTGATACCTGTAGCAAATGTTGGTGGAGCACTTCCGTTCCTCATCCCGTTCTTTGCTGGACTTTCAGCATTGGGAGCACTATCAGGAGGTGCAGCAGGCATAGCTAAAGCAGTAAATGATACCAGTGGAAACTATAGCGGTTGGCAAAGATGGAAACGGGCTGTTTCTGAAACCGTACAGAAAAGGACTTGAACTCTATTTACAACCTCAACCAAAAAACTATTAAAGACGCTACCCAAAAGACCGCTAAACGAGTTGGATTTCCACAAGTATACCACACACTTGTCGCACTTCAGAGGAGTATTTATGCGTGATAATCTTCCTAAAAAGCCATGGAAGCGAGAAAGCGGAATTGTTAACTTGGACATCTCAACTGAAGCAGGTACACACTGGGTAGCGTACTACAAGAAAGGTGATAACATCGAATACTTTGATAGCTTTGGCAATCTCCAACCGCCAAGGGAGCTCATAAACTACTTGGGTAGTAATATTACGTACAACTACATTTCTTATCAGAACTATGATGCAGTAATTTGCGGTCACTTATGTTTAGAGTTTTTATATAATTGTTATAACCTTTAATTATTATCTATAAATAAATGTATCTATATTGAAATTGTAACAGTTCATTATCAACCACCATGTCATTAACACTTACTCTCACGGGAAATTCATCTCTACTCACTGCTGAGTACTTTCCTCCGCTGGAGCTAGCAACGGATTATGTTTGTGGATTAATTGATTTTCAAACATACAACTCTATACCAAATATTGATGTGAGCAATAATCTGGTTCATGTAGGGAATGAGGTTGTTGAGATACCTGTTGGATCCTATGAGATTGATGATATAGCAAAATATGTGCAAGGGTACTTGGATAAAGAAGGGAAAAGGATAAAGGTTGCGATAAAGGCTAACAATAATACATTGAAGAGTGAAGTTAAGGCAACTGAAGAAATACATTTTGAAAAACAGAGGTCCATAGCTCCTCTGCTAGGATTCAGTACAAGAAACTTGACTGCTAATACAGTGCATACATCAGAGTTGCCAGTCAACATCATTAAAGTAAATACTATACGCATCGAATGTAATAGTATATCAGGATCATTCTTCAACAACACACAAGTACACACTCTCCACGAGTTTTCCCCGAACGTTGGACCTGGGTATAAAATAGTGGAGGTACCCAAAAATGTAATCTATTTGCCTGTGAACACCAAACGTATAAGTTCTCTAACATTGAAGCTCCTTGACCAAGACGATGACTTAATCAACTTCAGAGGAGAGACTATAACCATCAGGTTACATTTGAAGCCACAGCATGTTGATATACAATAATGATAAATACGAGTTCGGAGCAGACAAGATCATTAATCAGCGAACAACCTTGAAGCGGTCAAGACCTACATTAACACCTGCAAATGCAGCATATTTACAATCGATAGGCTTAACGCTGAAACAATGAATACAGGAATACTAGATATTGCACCAGACGCTTGCTTTGAGAACCGTGTTACTAAATTTGAACATCACTCCTATTCACCATTTCTAACATCATTTAAAAACAGCGATGAAATCCGTATCTCTGTACAACATCAGGACTTGAATCTTCTACCCAGCAGGAGTTTTCTTTACATTGAGGGATCTCTAACAAAGCTAGATGGAACCGTTTCAGCAACTGCAAAATTAGCTAACAACGCTCTACCATTTCTTTTTGAGGAAATACGCTATGAATTGAATGCAGTGGAAATCGATCGTACGAGAAATCTTGGGATTGCGACAACATTAAAAAACTATGTATCGCTAAATGCAAATGTAAGCAGGATACTACTCAACGGCAGTTGGTCACCAGATTCATCCGTTATACCAGCCAATGGACTCTTTAACTATTGTGTACCTCTGAAATATTTATTGGGATTCGCTGAAGATTACAAGAAAATTCTTATAAATTCCAAACATGAACTCATATTGATCCGGAGCAGGACAGACGATAATGCCATTATATCACCCACAGATGAGGTGAAAATTGAAATTACCAAACTTCAATGGAGCATTCCGCATGTTACAGGATCCGATGATGAAAAGCTGCAACTATTTAAAATTATCGGGAGAGGTCGCCCGATACAAATACCATTCCGTAGCTGGGACATATATGAGTATCCAGTACTACCAGAACCCACGCATCAAACCTGGTCAGTTAAGACTTCCACTCAACTAGAGAAACTTCGATTTATCATCTTAGCATTACAAACGAATCGAAGGAACGATAAAACCAAAGATGCAAGCAAGTTTGATCACTGCCAACTTACCGATGTTACAGTTCATTTGAACTCAGAATCATATCCCTACGATGATTTGAATTTGATATTTGATTTGAATAGATACGCATTGCTGTATGAGATGTAAGTTTACACAATCATACTATGGTCATCAGTATCAGCCGTTCATCACATGGGAGTAGATTAAATCCGATGCTTCGACTGCTGTCATTGATTGCTCACTTCAAAATGAAACAATAAAAGCTGGGCCTGTTGCTATAAGGCTAGAATTCAAGACATCTGAAAATATACCGGGTAATACAACAGCATATTGCCTGCTTCTACACGAATAGTGGAATACAGTCCGCTGACAAGTGAAGTTAGAAAATTAAATTAAGAATATGGCTGTCATCGTAGACGTCCAAGGATTCAAAACAAACCTCAATGAATTTATCACTAAAGAACTGACAATTTTAACCAATGAAAACCAGATACAGCACTTTATATTTCAACCACCGTTCAGATACAAAGATTTGACTTCAGCGAAAAAGAGACAAGTAAAATGGCTTCAACACAATTTTCATGGATTCCGCTGGGATGATGGCTACATACCGTATCACAAGCTGTACACTATAGTTGAACCACTGCTTCGAAACAAAACCATATATGTAAAAGGTGCTCAAAAAGTTCATTGGATGCAGAAGATAGTTGGAGAGGGTGAAATCATTATCAACGTCGAAGATGAATACAACTGTGGAAAACTAATAGAGATTAACACAAATGCTCCATCTTGCCAAGTTCATATTGGGCAATGTGCTATAAGAAATACTTTTGTAATAAGAAATTTTATTGGAAATAAAAACAAATTTTTGTAAAAAGAAACTTTAAAATAAAAACAATTTTTCATAAAACTTATGACTTTTCAATACAATGCAAAAACCATTGTTTACTTTACTTGGCAGTATCAAATTACCAGCCACCTGGCCACCGAGGCTTTAATTTCTACTACTTCTAACAAGCAGCCGTGATCTATTTTTTAGATATCATGATCACTCTTGCCTTTTTAATCCGCAGTTGTTTTTTTTTCAGCAAAAGAAATTTTCAATACTCATCTAAGACAACATATCAGTTGTTGTTTTTTTTTTCAGAATTTACTTTACTTGGGTCTGTGAGAATTTTGTTTACATTATTCGATTGCGATTTTGTTTACATTATTCGGCTGTATGAATTGTATATGCAATGAATCAAATTAGGAGCATTACACCTGAAGATCAAAAATTAGGCCATTTCTTATCTAAGCCAACATATCTACCTACGTTAGTTGTAGTTGTTGGTAATTTAATAACATGGTACTGTATATCGCCTGGTAGAAAACATTTTGCTGTGGCATAGTGTGTGTGTGTGTGTGTGTGTGTGTGTGTGTGTGTGAGAGTGTAAATATCACTCAATTTGTTTACTTTACTCGGCTGCGATTTTATTTACATTATTCGGAATTTGATTATCGATCTGAAGACGAACATATCCAAGTCAACATACCTACCTACATTGGCTGTTGTTGATGGCATAAGTATCCTCCTAAAAGAAAACTGCAAGATGATGTCAACTTTTCAGTGCAAAACCGACCTCAGCCCCTTCCCCTTCCCTCCCCCCTCCCCAGAACCCACAGTGATCCATCAAAATAGTTTGAAATTCCCGGACACTTTTTGTATGTAAAAAGTGAGCCAGAATGAGCATAGAACAACTACTATTAGTGTTAAGTTATAATACCCTAGACACACAGCACGATCTAATGAATCATTAATACTAGCTATTCATTAAAATGCCGTATGTTACACAGTATACTTCATTATGGCTCGAAAATTGTTATGTAACTATGTTGCGATTGATTTATTTTCGACGTGAAGTCCCATCTGTCAGCATGAGCTAACAGATCACACGGTGGACAGCGTTGATTACAGCGCGGCACGCTAGTACCTCGGCTATTGTGGTAGAGTTATAGGGGGCGGGGGGGGGTTAACCAAAAAGCCTGCCGCTGCTACCAGACATAACAGAAAATATCATCGTGCCTACAAGCCAAAAACGTCGGCACACATTCGGTCCTGAAGGGACCCTTACATCAGTGGGATGGCGCAGATGTCGCATATTTATATAAAGAAAGTAGACCTGACTAAGCAGTTTACAGTTGTATGTAAAAATTTCGTACTACGACACAAAGAAGAAACATACCAGACAATTCAGATCTCCTTCAAGAGAGATCGGAGGTAAATCCCAGTCGTGATCGTTTATAATTTACCTGAGTGAAACGGACCCTCCACGCAGGCCTTCTGGAAAAACATTGTTCCTGAAAATAAAATTGAAAAAGATGGAAAGCACATGACATTACTATAAAACTGGCCTGAATTTCATGTACAATGCCGAGTCGCGATTAGTTCATTTTCTAGATCAGAAACATACTAGCACCAAGAGTACACAAGCTTGCCTTAGCATGAGCGCAAGCCATTGGCGACTCTTCAATTCTAAATGAGGACTCTCTCTTCGAACAGCCGTGGATAGCAAGGTAGCCCTTTCTCTCAACGGTCACTTCGACACTAAAACTCCTATAGGAGCCCTTATTCAGGTCTACATAATAAATTCAATATAGCAATGCATGATATAATTACACGGAAATAACTGAAAGGAGTGCTAACCCCACATTGGTGTTAGTATAGCTCTGATATAGAGTTTGACTTGATCAGATAAAAATGTAAGAGTAGTATTCTATGAGAGTTCTGGGCCACTTTTTTAAGCCTCCAGGATTTCGCCACAGGTGGCGCCACCGTCGCTAGGTGGTTTGAGCCCATACAAAATTTTCATCAGAAATCCTCTGGTTTTCGAGATATTAGCGACATTTGTTCGGGCGCAAACGCCATTTTTTGAGTAAGGCTCCGGCCTTAGCCGGAATTATCAGTATGCCTTGGACTAAATGTGGGGTTGTGTCTTGGTTGTACTGGTTTATGTCTTGGATGTTGGGGATACGATACCGCTTTTGACGCTCTCCAGCATAGGGAAATAGCATAGGATTTAGATTTTGTTTCTGAAGTTCGCTTATTTTTCATCTCGAATCTTGGGGATACGAGACCACTTTGGGGATACGAGACCACTTTTAGCACTTCCAGCATAGGGAAATAGTATAGGTTTTTGATTTTGTTTCTGGAGTTCGCTTATTTTTCAACTCAGACTCGTAGCCTCTAAGTTGATATCAACATTTTTCATCTCGAGTCTTGAGGATGCGAGATCACATTCAGTTCTATATATTTGTGAAGGAGTGGGAAGCTTTATTGATGGAGGTTGCTGGTTAAGTTTGATCTGGTCTGGGAGGCTACAATTTGACCTTGAGGTGCCCCCTCCTGAATATTTCAAGTTATTTTAGCTCATAGAAATCCTCTACGGGCTTTGGTTTTCGAGATATTATCGACATTTGTTCGGGCGCAAACGCAATTTCTTGAGTAAGGTTGCAGAGAAGTTGTAAATATCAGCATGCGCCTAGGCTTTTACAGGATTCGAGTAAAGATGCCATTTCTTGAGTAAGGTTCCCTAGTAGCATTAGTGAGTACTACAGGCATTTAATGGTAGGTGATATGTTTCCCATCCAATGCCCTGATAAAATTTAGTATATTCCATAATTTTGATTCGCGTGCAAACGCCATTTCTGGAGTAAAGTTCCCTATTGGCATTAGTCGGTACTACCAATATGCCTTGGTTTTGCTGTTTTCTTTTATTACCGAGGAAGTTGTAGATATCACGTATGACGTCATCTTGTTCTTGCTGTTTACAGGTGCCGCATCTAAATAAGTTTTATTAGCGCGGAAGTTGTAGATATAAGAATCATTCGAATTTCACAACATGACATCAACTTGGTTTGTGTTTTCTTAGAAAATTATTATTGTTATGATTGGGTTTAGGGTGTGCGTGTATTGCTCTTTCGAGGGCAGACACCATTTCTTGAGTAAGGTTCCCTAGCGGCATTAGCCGGTACTACATAATGCCATTTCTTGAGTAAGCTTCCCTAGTAGCATTAGTGGGTACTACAGACATTTAATGGTAAGTAATATGTTTCCCATCCAATGCTCGCTACCGTAAAGGATTTGATACTTTTATTGTACTATAAATATTCATAAGTCGAAGTTGTAACTCAGATGTTCACCTGTTATCAGACCTGTTTGAAAAGCTGTTAAGCTGTTATCAGAGCTGTTTGAAAAGCTGTTATCAGAGCTGTTTTAAAAGCTGTTAAGCTATTACCGGAGCTGTTAAGCTGTTATCAGAGCTGTTTAAAAGCTGATAGGCTGTTATCAGAGCTGTTTTAAAAGCTGTTAAGCTGTTATCAAAGCTGTTTGGAAAGCTGTTAAGCTGTTATCAGAGCTGTTTAAAAGCTGTCAAGCTGTTATCAGAGCTGTATGAAAAGCTGTTAAGCTATTATCAGAGCTGTTTGGAAACCTGTCAAGCTGTTATCAGAGCTGTTTAAAAGCTGTTAAGCTGTTATCAAAGCTGTTTGAAAAGCTGTTAAGCTGTTATCAGAGCTGTTTGAAAAGCTGTTAAGCTGTTTGAAAAGCTGTTAAGCAGTTATCAGAGCTGTTTGAAAAGCTGTTAAGCTGTTATCAGAGCTGTTTGGAAAGCTGTTATCAGAGCTGTTTGGAAAGCTGTTAAGCTGTTATCAAAGCTGTTTGGAAAGCTGTTAAGCTGTTATCAGAGCTGTTTAAAAGCTGTCAAGCTGTTATCAGAGCTGTATGAAAAGCTGTTAAGCTGTTATCAGAGCTGTTTGGAAACCTGTCAAGCTGTTATCAGAGCTGTTTAAAAGCTGTTAAGCAGTTATCAGAGCTGTTTGAAAAGCTGTTAAGCTGTTATCAGAGCTGTTTGGAAAGCTGTTATCAGAGCTGTTTGGAAAGCTGTTATCAGAGCTGTTTGGAAAGCTGTTTACCTGTTATCAGAGCTGTTTGAAAAGCCGTTATTCAGTTAATATCGAAAATGAATGAAAAGATATTAAAGGAAATCACCAAGACAAGGAATGCAGTTCGAAGGATATTTAAAGCTCTAATGGCATCAAAACACGCTGGAAACACCAGTCACAGCAATGAAATTGTATCTATCCTGGACGAGTTGCGAGAAGCAGATATTATAGTTTAAATAATACTCCATTACCATACTTCTACACAATCTACGGATGAGCGTTGACAAGTTTCGACGTTTCTCTAAGCGGGGATATCTTGGCAAAGCAGGTGAACGTGAACAAACAAGAGCTCAGGGGCCAGCCGGTGAGCAAGGAACTCAAGTTTCATCAAAACACAATTCTTGGATTAATAACAAAGATGTTTTATAATATCTTGAAGAAACATTTAACAATTTAATATAAATTTATAGTTATAATTATAATACTATATACATGTAGTTATAATGCAAATTACTTTAATAAATAAAACTAAAACTATAATACATTTATTATTTACACTATCTAAGTCTACTGTTTGCGGTTTCCACTTGTTGATCTGATGAAATAGAGTAATGTCCCCATGGCAGAGTATGCGTCGCTTCTCTCATAATATGATGCTTATTATCATAGGGACTCAATGCAATCATTTTTTGACTGATAGTGTATACGTTATAGTGATAAGATCGTATGGAGCTCTGATTAGCAGTTAATATTCGCTTGTTATTCAAACATTCGACGTAGTCTTCGAAATTGATATGCCTCTGGACTACATTAGTCTTTAATCGTTTCGCTTTTTTTACAGTTTTACCAGCGTTTATATGCAGACTGTACATTTTTGAGCGCAAGCCAACAAATTCGCTCATGATTTTCCCATTCAGCTCATCCTTCATTAGCCCAGGAATCTTTTTATTCATGAGCGGTAAATTGAATTCATTATCTTCTGGGTAATCACTTGTATCAAATTTGTTTATATTTTCAGCCATAAACTCATATGCAGTTTTCTCTTCAAGTTCATATATTAGAGAATCTGTATCAGTATACATGATTTTACATTTATCTCCATACTCACGCTGCATAAAACTGTAGTTAAAATCGTAGAGGCATATTTTCGAAATTTCCATAACTGTCATTCCTATATAGAGCGGCTTATTGAATAACATTTTGAGTCGCCTTAATTCCACAGGAACTAAATTCTCATCAAATATCGTTGCACTGTGGAAGTTGGGTGCCGCAATCCGAGCTTTTGCACCATAGCGACCTTCCCACTTCATGCAAAGCTTGATATCACTATACTTGCGAACATTTCCCATGGTCTTACCAAAAGCTACATTATTCATCTTCTTATAGCTGCCGTTCTCATGATCGCTTGTAGCCTGCATCCGTTTGGTGGTATTTAAGTCAATATATGGTTTAGGCCAAGCTGATTGGTCGAATTGAAGTACCCGGTGCACTTTTTTCAGGATGAGTCCATGTGATAAGCATTGCTTCAAGTTTCGGTAGTGTATAACATATTTAGTTTTTGGATGAAATGTTGTCAAAAGCTTTTCTAATTTTGCTCCAGGTGGTGCTGCATGCGCAGAGCAAAACGGTCTTATGCTTATCATGCAGATGTTGAGGATAATCCAAGTCGACTTCGAATATGTATCCAGTTGGAGAATCATCAGGAATTTCGGAAACGACAAAATTGGGAACATCAACCCATTTGAATCCTCCGGTTGATAGATGCTGTGACATGGCCCATCCGTAAAGGTTATTCACATCATAATACATCAAGTATTTCTCTTTCTCCTCAGGCTTAAAATCATCCATATATTTATTATTAGCTTTACTATATCTGCTCGAACATTGACTTATACCACCTCGAATGCCTCTCTCTATGAATAGCAGTATATCCACGTCGGTTATCAGCTCTAATTTCACGTTAGGGTATTTTAGCATAGCATCCCATGTTAGGCCTGGCATGGTATAATAATGTGCTGGATCTAAATTGTATGTCTTCATGCACACTTCTCGAAAGTTCTCAAACACATCGGCCAATAGGAGAACATCAGTCTTAAGATATAGATCTGAATATTCACCAAGTGTTTGTATTTCAAATTTTTGCCAGACCGCTTCAGCATGATTGTAGTCCTCAGGAGATATAGCACTGTCAGTCAATTTATTGTAGAACGCTTCCTGTGTTGGCAAGTTCCGGAAATCCAGTTTATCCCAGTCATCAATAAAATAATATGGGAAGACACATTTGCGTGTAAGAAATTTGATTGTGTCATCATCCAATCCCTGCCATACTGATCTTGTAGTGTTTAATTTATCCATTGGCAGCAATGATGATAGCTTGTCTAAAGATTCAGCCATAAAATGGAAGGAATCGATGAATCTGAATTTTATGTGGCTGCCGTCCATGTGCTTGGTGAACGAGATATATCTTCCCTTGTTTATTGGCAAGAGATCAACTTTTCCTGGGAAATATGTAGCTATATCCTTAATAATGAAGTGGGCATCATATCCAGATAAATTGTGAAAAATGACTGGAACTATGGAGCAATCTTGATATATGAGATTACATGCATTGTGCGCTGGTCTTCGATATTTTCCTGTTAAGCGGCAATGGTCCCGAACTCGTTCCTCATCGGCTGCAAACGTTTTTTTCACATATATGGCAGCAAGTATTTTCCATATGCGAACGCCGTTCCTCTTTAGTCAGGGGCTGCATTGGCCTGATATTCAGCTTTTCCTGTACAGCTATGTAGACAATATTTTGCAATTCTAATGCAAACCAATTTTGACAGTCCTTTCCTCGATATACTCGGTAATATGAGAGCTTAGCATCATGTTTGCAGTGGAAGTAGAACCCTATGCTGTGAACTTCATGTTCCTGGATTCGCTGTGTATTTTGATCGTTTGATCGTTCCCCTGAATCGGCTTCAATATTGATTCAAGATCTGCATACACACAAAACGGGACTGGATTCTTATGGTTATAATTTTATATTCCAACCATTTGTTTTCCTCTGAGGGAAACATAATCCTACAGTCGTTTTGTTTCTTGCATTCGGGAGTGTGTGATGTTAATTTTTCTTCAAAGTAAAAGTAAAGCAAACATCTGTCACATATATACCGTCTACCATAATGTTTCGAAGTTTGCTTCGATATGAGTCGGAAAAGATCTTGAATCCAGCAGAAATGATATCGTCATCATCATCATCATCGTCATCATCATCATAATCCATATGATCTTCATCATCATCATCATCATCATCGTCATCGTGTAGTATTAATAGATTTACATGTCGCTCCATCCTGTGTTTCGTAAGTCTAACTGGAACTGTGGTGAAGGAACGCTCTTTCTCTAGGATGAATACGTTTATTGATATCTCGTTCTGGTCTTCAAATTGTGTAATTTGCTTAAGCATCATTGGAAATTATATTCCAGTTAAATTTAGCACAGTAGAATAATGTGGATATGATGAGGTCCTTTCAGATTGAGCATTTGTAGGGTATAGCGCTGAGATTACGGCCCACGCGAGGCATGCTTCATCATTATTTTGTACATTGATGCAAGTTTTCTTTGATGCAATCTCTTTCGGTAGAGGTATATAAAATGATCCCCGAATCAGTTCAAACTTGTTGATATGCACCGCTAAATGTATTATAGAATGCAGAGCCCAACCACTATCTTTCTCTTGAAACTCTTCTAGTTGAGTGAGTATTGGGTCAAATATATTTAATTTATACCACTCATTCAAATTATCCTCCACACTGATTGGGGCAGTTCTTGCTTGGAAGTACTTAATGTCTTTAATAACTTCATTATCACCAGTTTCTTTAATAAACTCACCGCAAAACGTTGTAGCAACTTTAATATGATATTGTTGTTTTAATGTATTCTTAATGCGGCGAGCAAGTAATTTAGAAGCATCTTGCATAAACAGCTTAGGATCTAGGTGACTTATATTCACGATAACTTCTGCCCTAATTCTAGCTACGAATGCTGTTGTTATTTCTTCCCACTTAACAAAATCACATCTTATTACTCGTTGATTAATTCCTCCACCTCGATGGGGAGCTTTGATTAACACTTTCAACGATTTAATTTGATCAATACAGCTGTCCAAATGTCGTTTTCTAGCATTATTACACTTTCGAAATGCCGCTTGATATTTACGAATGTTTCTCTTACACTCTTTAACAATATTGTTTTTATTCACAAAATTTCCATCACTTAAACATTCAACACATCTTCTCGCAATTTCTTAATTAATGAAAAACTTTCATTTAATTTGATTACTTTATTCTGCTGGTCGAATTTACAAATAAGATTGTTTACATGAATGCATACATGAAAATGTGAAAATTTGTTTACCTTCCAATGAAACGTTTCGATCGGTAAAATTCTTGGAACAATGAAATTTTTGGCTGCCTGCAGGAAGTGTGGTATCAAATTATATGAGAAGAATAAACACGAATCATTTGCTGATATTGCTTAAATTTGTTTACAACATGATGTTTACGAATTCCATTGAAACGTTTCGATCAGTAAAATTCTTGGAATTGGGTTGCTTACAGGAAGTGTGGTATCAAATTACATGAATCATTCAGCTTAATGTGCTGATATTGCAAATTTTCTTTAAACAGGATTAAACTTGTTTTGGAATCATGACTATAAATTGAGGAGCTGAATCAGATTTGCAATCAGTTTTATTTTGGAATTCAAGGAAGCAACAACGACTTAGAGTAAAACAATGTCTGGCGCAATGAAAGAACTAAAGAAGCTGGAGCAGTGCTCACCAACCCTGAAGACATCCCAAATGGAGCTGGGCCAGAAATATAAGGTTGTTGCAGCAAGGCGATGCAAAACTGCATTTGCAGATCGTGTGATTCTCGAGTTGGAAAACTACCATCTTTTTCTTCCTTCGAGGTACAGCAGAATTTTAGAGGACTCTTTGAATGAAATAAACACCAAGGGAAACTTCTACGTAATCAATAAATGAGCAATCGGACGTTCATACAAAATTGAATTTGTTCAGCATGATGAAAATTTGTACCCAATTAATTATTATAACCGATAAATAAAAGTTAATAATGTGAAACTAGTTTTTATTATTAATATTTCTAAATTATTAGTGATAATGAAAGTTACATTTAGTAACTAGTGCTCCACAAGTTTATAGAATTGAATATGAGCCCAGAAAAGGACCTTGGGAGACATATGCTCTGGATCGCTTTCGTTTCCAAGATAGGATTCATAGAACTTCACTTATATTGCTACCAATTTTGAATATAGAACACAGGGAAAAAGTTTATAACTTAAGATTTAGGGCCGTATTCACCAAGCCATTTAATACAAATTTAATTTTAATTTAATTTTTATTGAGAGACCGCAATTAAATTTTTGTAGCTATTCACCAACCTTAATAAAATAAATAATTTCGGACATTTCGGACTATCAGCTGCAAGATTTCCGAATTTGGCAAGTGACAGTTCTCGTGAGAGTTCATGTAATTTAAATATTATTTAAAAAATTAAACGAAGTTTTTATGTATTATTTAAATAGAAAGTTTTTATGTATTATTAAAAATATTTTATAATATATGTACAATTCATTTTAATTAAAAATAGCCCATATTAAGCAATTGCTTCTTCAAATTTTTAAATGCGCTATTAAAAATATGACATTTGACTGCATGACACTTAAATCAGCTGATATCGAAATTAAATTTATTTAAGAGAGGGTAAGGCCTCACTTAAAATTAAATTAAAATTAAATTTTCATTAAATCGACTCGGTAAGTGTGGTTGGTGAATAGCTTTAATTGAAATTTTTTTTAATTTTGCTTGGTGAATACGGCCCTTAGAAATAAATAATTAATTTGATGTGAATAAATATTGAAATTTAATTTGGTTTGACAACATTATTTTCAGCAAAAGAAATTGCATCAATACACCTCACAGCCAGAGGTGGATGGGCCCAGAGGGAAAAAGGGAATTTTCCCCTTGGGCCGGTGAGATTTATAAAATTCGGGCCGGTAATATTAAACCAACAATTTTATTTTAAAATAACATTTTTGAAAAAAAAAAATAGATTTGGACCGGTGAAGTCAAAACTATAACCTAGATAAAATTAATATTTATAGATAGATAGATAGATATATTTATTAAGTAATAAACATTACCTTAAACGTCAGGTACAGTATAAAATTAAAAAATATTAAAATAGCCCAAAACAACAGCCACACATAAAAACCGATATACAAACAATAAATATAAATAACAACAACACAAATAAATATCATCACAACACAAGTCAAAATCAGTATTAAAGAATTCATTTACAGAATAACAACACTTATTAATTAAAATACTTTTCACAGATTTTAAAAAAGCTTTAGGATTTTTTATATTTTTTATTGATTCCGGAAGATGATTAAACAACTTGATAGATAGATATATTTATTAAGTAATAAACATTACCTTAAACGTCAGGTACAGTATAAAATTAAAAAAATATTAAAATAGCCCAAAACAACAGCCACACATAAAAAACGATATACAAACAATAAATATAAATAACAACAACACAAATAAATATCATCACAACACAAGTCAAAATCAGTATTAAAGAATTCATTTACAGAATAACAACACTTATTAATTAAAATACTTTTCACAGATTTTAAAAAAGCTTTAGGATTTTTTATATTTTTTATTGATTCCGGAAGATGATTAAACAACTTGGGTCCCCAATTGTTTATGCTTTGTTGTGCTAATTTACACGACAAAAAAAATGTAACGATATTATTGCTAAAATAATACCAATACTCGACATTTTCGGCTCACTGCATTTCTTGGAATCACCATTGAGTGGCATGGCAACATGGTATTTGGGATGTGCCCCGTCCCCCGTGCGCTAGAATTCCTAGTATAGGAACCGTCTATTAATACAAAGTAATATTTTTCGAAATGAGTTCCTCTCGTTCAAAACGTAAGGGAGGTGCAGAAAAACAAAGAGACAAGAAAAAACAAAGGTTGACAGAGCAGGCAATGAAATGTGTCAAGTTGGAAAGCTTTTTTAAGAAAAAAGATTCGGTTTCCGACGCAGGGACTGAAGAAAATTACGATAACAGCTCAACAAGAGACGTAATTATAGCGCAACATAATAATGCATTCTCCCATGTACTCCCAATGAATCATTCTTTTATTGAGTTCTCAGTACAGGGTGTCCGGATTTAGATGGGCTCATATGCGAAGCACGAAACACATGTATTCTTAACTATCAGTTATTATTCTAAAGTACTACTGTTTTGAGACTTAAAATTTGACGCAAAAATATTTTTGATAGTTCTTTTAGTTTTCGAGCTAATAGATGATTTTGGAAAAATTAATAATTTTGCAAGGGTATCGTATCTTATTTATTAAAAGAGATATCGAAATTCCGTAAAAATATCTTTTAATCCACTTTTCTAATAGAATAACGTGAGACGTGAGGTGATTTGTTTTAGATTCTGATGTTTCGTCTCTGAAATATCATCATGAGGACCAAAAAGTTAAATACGGACCTGGATTTTTTATTTAATTTTTTGTCATCTTTGGGTATATCTTATCTAATAAAATAATAATAATATCTCAAGAATCGTCACAAGTGCAAAAATGATGTTGATGTTGTTAACATTACTCATGATTACGAGGAGCCAGTAGCTTGAAAAATGGCCTCTTAAAATATGAAAATCACCTGATCGCTCATATTTTTTTAAGAATGTTTCAAATAACTGGGTCATTATCTAAATATCCACAGACAAAAGGTCTTGACTTTCTTAAATGCAACAGTCTGGTAGAATCATAATTAAATCAGCTAATTGAAATTCAGAGATATGCAGAAAGCACCAAAAAGATTACGGACACATTTGTTGAATGGGCAAATAGACAACTTGATCTGTCGAAGAGTGCAATACACTAGACATTGAAGAAACTTTGCCCATACACAGAAAAACACGCGTGAAAAGAATGCATGACGAAACACTGCAGATGAGAAGTCGACTAATCCTTTCGCCAGCTTCAGGATTGAAACATAAAATTTTCTGTTGTATGTAGTGATTGAGTCCATGAAACGACGTTTTACAAATAACACAAATTTATGCATGAACCTCTCTTTTTTTTATCCTAAAAACTTTGAAGGCATAAAAAAGAATAGGATCCCAAACAATCTTCTGGAAAATCTTTCACAAAAAAGTATGCCGTTCAATGATTTAGCAACACCTGAGCAATTGCAAGAAGAGATTTTCACCTTTGCAAACAACTGGGAAACATTAAAATCAACATTGGAACAATCTTATGAATCTTTCCCGAATCTGGACGATTCTGACGAAAATCATATAATCTGCAAAAATTTCCGAAATTGTGCGACCTGTTACTATAAAACTATTATTAAATATAATTTATACCAAGGGGTTTATCCTGCATTGGCAACAGCATACCAGTTTCTTCTGACGTTACCAATTTCTCAAGTGGAATGTGAGCGTTCCTTCTCTTTGTTAATATTTATTAAAAATAGACTGCGGAATTGATTGTTGAATGAAAATTTGGAAGCCTTCATGTTGATGAGCACAGAAAAAGCGAATTTGAATACAATAGACAATGTAAATATCATTAATGCTTTCGCTGAAACGTCTCCACTGATAAAAAAGTTGTTAATGTTTTAGATCTTTATTTTAATGAGTCATTTTTTTTTGAGTTTATTTTCTGTTAGTTTATTTTTTTACTTTATTTTTTGTAACAATATTTTTAAACTTTATGGCCACTATTATTGATGAAAAAGAGTTATTATTATTATTATTACTCCACGCCATTTTCTTTAGGCCGCTTCCTCTAATTTTCCAGGCCAGTTAACGTCACCCCATCCACCCCTGCTCACAGCAACCATATTTTTACCTTAAACTTGAAGTTTTCTATTAAATATTTACAGCAAGTGTTGATATTACTTAAATTTGTTTATTTTATGAGAATTCCAGTAAAGCGCATCACACCACATTACTAATTGCCAATTAGCTAATTACCAACCAATCTGCTAATTGCCAATTAGTAATTATATAATTGCCAATTAGCTAATTGTTTGAACAAATGTCACTAATATCTCGAAAACCAGAGCCCGTAGAGGATTTCTGATGAAAATTTCGTTCACCCTCCCAATGGTGCAACCAAGACACAATGGTGTTTCCAAGACACAAACCAATACAGGAAAGACAGAAACCTACATTAGTATGGACTCAAACCACCTAACGACGGTAGCGCCATCTGTGGCGAAATCCTGGAGGCTTAAAAAAGTGGGCCAGAACTCTCATAGTGTACATTAGCATTAAACAGGCTTTGCCTTAAATATAAAGCTACTATATTGTAACTACTCTGAAATTTTATATGTATAAAATAAAACCACAATCTATTCCACTTTTGTTATCCTTATCTTTTCTTTTTTCCAGATGCTCCTCAGCCGCAAGACGGCAGCAAGATGGTGTGATTTCGTGATTTTTTCCAAGATGAAACTTCTGCCTGTTGTGGGATCGCATTACCATTATACGATGCTAAATTCTCAACAGGAGATAGATGTACGACATCCGTTATCCCCTTTTTACTTTTTTTTTTTTTTTTTGGCTCAATTCAAAATGTACACTGGTCCGTCAAATATATTATTTTCAGCCACTGCTTTTCTTTCCTTTGTTGATAATTTTTATGGCAATAAATGCCAAACACAGTTCATACTTGATTAAAATGCCAAACACATTTCATTCTTGATTGAGACCATGATACAAATATTAACAAGGTATGGTCGGAAAATCTGTCAATTGATTGCTTGCCTCCTTTGGCGACAAATGTCAGAAATTTGTTCGTCTCAATTTCAATCGTCCTTTCACAGTGAAAAAAATTTCTATTTTTAAATTTCTTTGCTTTCCCACTAGCACATAATTACTTTTCCCGAAGTGATTTAAACGAAGAAACTAATATTTTGTTAAATATTTTAATATATTCAAAACGTATTTCAGTCAATAAAATACGAAAAACTCAAAACAAATTCGCTGGAAATGACAGTAGGCACCTCATGACGTAGCAACACAAAAAATTCCTCTCAAATCGGCCATACTTGTTATCTTTATATCATGGGGTGAGACCACCACTTTTGCTGGAAATGCTTATCAAATTCCTTGATTATCGCAACAATCCTTTCTATTTCTGGACCCTTTTCTGTAATTGCTCGTACGGTTTTTTATTAGATGATTATTTTCGGTTCAGTTTTGTGGCTTTTTCAATATTTTTACTCTCGATCGCTTTTATAAAAATTTCCACCGAGAAAAACTCTGACTTTTCACAATCAAACTCGCAGACGTCCAAAAAAAAAACCACACACCTTCTTCTTCCCTTTCTTCCGGAAATAACACACACACCACAAAAAGGTCAACTCTTCTTCTTCTTTTTCAGCGCGTATAACTAGTGAATTGGTACGATACAAACGGAGGGCATCAGCTCCATATTTATTACCAGATTCGATTGGACCTGGATAATTTTTCTTTCGTTTCGACAAATTTTTGTCCATCTGGAGCTAAAACACGGCCATTTGCAATTAAATTTTTGAAAGGCGGTTTATTGAATAGAGCTGTTGAAGTATTAAAGTGTATAAAACCATCCTCGAGTTTGGTCAATTGATTCTCTATGTAGATCGGTTAATTTTTTTGTCCAGACAATTTTTCCAATTCTTTTATGCTACCAATGCAACCCAATTTATCACCTTTAGAAGATCTCCATATTGGAATTGGTGCACCCCAGTAACGATTTAGACTCACCGTTCAATCACGAGCTTCCCTTAACCAGTTACCGAAACGTTTTCCTTTGACGAACTCTGGGACCCAATAAGTTTGCGAGCTACAATGTAGCAAGTGTTTTGACATATGTTCCACACGAATGAACCAGAATGGAACAGCTTTGTAGATATGTGGAGTATCAGAACGCCAACAAAACGGGTAGCTATGCTTAACTTGACTAGATGAAACAAGTAAACTTTTCTGTTTTAGAAACGCTATTATGTGTTATCAGCATCCTTTACAAATTGACCAGCAAAATCTGTTACTTCTTCGGTAAAACGACCGGAATCATCAACCGGGCAAATAATCTCGCATGATTTTATTATGATACCAGCAGCCAAAAAAACTCTATAATCATCTTCTCTGAAGTATGGAGCCTGATGCATAACGCCTGCCCCGGAATCTTCTGTAAGATAGTCATCAACAAGAACACGAAATGCATTCATTTTCTTTCCGTATTCCAGAAACTAAGGAAAAGGAGAAGTGTATTTGATATTCATAAGAGCTTTTCCATGGAACTTTTCTATGATATTGTAATCACTTGATGCTTTGAATACATAATCCAATCGGGACTTTGCCAAATATTTTTATTTCTAGTCTTAATATCCTCTATTTTTACGCAAATCATATCAGAATGGACACAAATAGATATGTTCGATGGTAGAGTCCACAGTGTTTTTGTCCAGATAATAAAGGTAGTTTTATCATCGCAATCAACTATAGGATATGCAACAATAACGCATGAATGCACAACTTCTTTGTTATTTTGACCAGATTCAAAATTGGATAAAGCAGTTGTACAAGCAGTGGAACAGGGCATAACTCTTACACCCTAATAAACAAGATGTATATCTAGATTTTCCTTTCGATAATTTGATACAGTTCTCAAACACTTTTTCCGTTTTCCAATAGGTTAGGGTGGCTTCTTCTTCAGCAGGAAAATTTATATTTTCCTGCACACGACAAATATCGGCTTTTGTTATTAAAATAGATTGCACTACAATCAATAAAATTAACCTCAATAAATTCCCAATATTCAGTCGCGGCATGTGCCTGCGTGTATCAAAAATACTTCTTCATTTTCCACTGACAGCAAGCCACACCAACGTCAGAGGAGACGCACTTCTTTCGATCTGGGTGCGTTTGGGCTGTCTGTTTAACATCAGGCCGGCATACATGTTGCATTTTGCCTCGGTGTAGCATACTGCTACATGCAGTATGCTACGACCATAACAAAATCAGATGATAATGAAGTACACTAATGAAGTGTTTGCTTCGGAAAATGTGCTAGATATAGGATATAATTTAAGTATGGAGCTCGCTGTGCATCTGTTGATTTGAAAAATAAGAAGAAGAAATACAAAGCACAAATTAATTATGTCAAAATATTTTTTAATAAAATGTTTTTTTCATTTCTGAATCGTTAAATGAAATAAAATAAAAATAAATAAAAATTAAAATTAATAAAACCAAAGTTTATCGAGTTGATTCCATCCATATCGCTTCTTTAATATCGTCAGTAAATCAAAATCAGTTTGACAGTAATCCTGCAATCATTTTGTTTCTCGCATTCGGGAGTGTGCGATGTTAATTTTTCTTCAGAGTAGAGCAAACATCTATCAAAAATATGCCTTCTACCACCACCATGCCTCGAAATTTGTTTCGATATGAGGCGCGAAAGATCTTTAAATCCAGCAGAAATGATATCTGCTGGCATCATTATCATCATCATCCATATGATCTTCATCATCATCATCATCCATATGATCGTCAGCCTGGTCATAGTCATCTTGTAGCATTAAGAGATTTACATATTTACATGTCGCTCCATCCTTTGTTTCGTAAGTCTAACTGGAACTGTGGTGAAAGAACGCTCTTTCTCTAGGATGAATACGTGTATTGATAAATCGTTCTGGCCTTCAAATTGCGTTATTTTCTTAAGCATCATGGAAAATGTTATTACAGTTAAATTTAGCACAGTAGAATAATGTGAATATGATGATGTCCTATCGGAGTTGGCAGTTGCAGGATATAGCGCTGAGATTACGGCCCACGCGAAGCATGCTTCATCATTGTTTTTCACATTAATGCATGCTTTCTTTGATGCAATCTCCTTCGGCAGAGGTATATAAAATGATCCCCGAATCGGTTCAAACTTGTTTATATGCACCGCTAAATGTATTATAGAATGCAGAGCCCAACCACTATCTTTCTCTTGAAACATTTAATATTTGACACCCAGAACCCTCACTGACATCATCTAGAATCTGTTCATGGTGATGTCATGTTGTGAAATTCGAATGATGCTGATATCTACAAATTCCCTGCTAATGAGAGTTACGCATCACACCACATTACTAATTGCCAATTAGATAATTACCAACCAAGCTGCTAATTGCCAATTAGTAATTATATAATTGCTAATTAGCTAATTGTTTGAACAAATGTCACTAATATCTCGAAAACCAAAGCCCGTAGAGGATTTCTGATGAAAATTTCGTTCACCCTCCCACCCCACACCGCCAAGATTCCATTTCGATGAGCAAAAATAACTTGAATTATTAATACGCTAATATCTTGAAAACCAAAGCCCTTCGAGGATTTCTGATGAAAATTTCATTACCCCCCTCCCTATCTTTGTTATCCCCCCCCACATACCCTCAACCATTGGCATGAACAAAAATTTTCTACTATTAACTTTAATTATTACTAATATTAATTCAAAACCAGGCGCAACACTTGAAAACAACAATAGCCTACATTTAGGCGCACCACCCATCCGAAAAAAACCGTAGCATGCTGCTAGGTGTGGGCACAGAAAACCGTAGCATGCTGCCACATGTGGGACAAAAGTGAAGCAAAAAGCTTCGCCTATCCAACAGAACCGTACCACACATCCAAGAAAGCCGTAGTACCGGAGCATGCTGATAGTATCGGCTAATGCCGTTAAGCAGCTGTCAAGACCAAATGACACATCCACACACACACATCCAAGAAAACCGTAGTACCGGAGCATGCTGCTAGGGCGCAGTCAAGACCAAATGATACAGCCCAGACATAAGCCAGTCAAAGCTCAATGGTGTATCCAAGACATAAGCCAGTCAAGACTCAATGGCGCATCCAAGACATAACCCATCCAAGGCAAATGGCGCACCCAAGGCACAAACAAATACAGTCAATACACAAACCCACATTTAGTATGGACTCGAACCACCTAGTATCTGTGGCGAAATCCTGGAAGCTAAAAACAGTGAGCCAGAAACGCCATAGCGTAACTACTATTCCCGCCAGGATTCCGAGAGAATTCCACCCTGCAGTGCCAAAATTTTAGCATGCACTGTACTTACAGAGGCGGTATCTAGCCGTGCTGGAACTATCTAACTAATAATTAAAGATTATAATTTTTGTGCGATTTTTCGTTCTTTATCTACGTACCTATCTAAGTATCCGTGTTTTCACTGCTAGTGATGAGGGATTCCCGCTCAAGCCAAATTGCTCGGTGGATGAGATTTTTACCACTTTATCTCCTTTTGCGGCGCACTATCGAATCATTTAAAATAATTTCCCCGCACACAAGTTACTTTTCCGATGCTCGGTATTTTAATTTAATTTTTGTTGCTTTCTCGGTACTCACATTCATGTCGACCTTTTTGTACTTTTCTTTCTAGAAAACGTACTTTTCTTTCTAGAAAACTGGCTGTCAAGGAAATCTCGAATGTTTCCGGCACTTCAAATGCTTTCTCTTCTTCGATTGCTCACAATTATCTTTAGTTTCGATTTACAGAACCGTTCTTACTCCATCGTTCGGCTGCCATCAGCACAGTTGAATGAAACACAGGAGCATACTATATTATGGTCGTAGCGTATTGCATATAGCAATATGCTACACGTACTGCAGCGTGTATGTCGTCTGCTTTCCATAGCGGAAAAATTGAACGCACCCCGACCGAGAGAAATGCGCGAGGTGATATGTTGAGTTGAGAGTGGGCAAAGAAAAAGAAGGCAATCAATCTGTCTTACTTCTCGAAAAGTACGCGCGTGAAAGAAGTCCAGAAAAAATAATCATCGAAAATTCTCATCGACATCTTGCCCAAAAAGGTAATATTTTCTTAAAAATCTCGCTAGGTCAAATTAGATAAAATAAATACTTTAGGAATTTACAAAGGGTGCTGAACATTATTGTTGGCCTAAGGATAAGTTACGGAATAAATATCCGTCAGCGTTGCTAATTCACCACGTTATTTGAACTCTGGATTATTTATGGGATTTGCCACCGATATATAGGATAATAAAAAAAAATCAATAAAAAAAAGGAAAACAGTTTCGTGATCGTGTTAAAAGTTTACATTTTGGTGGAAGATTTAAACCATGGTTAGCGAATTTCAAGTCAGAAAGTAAAACTTCATATGCCCCACAAGAGTTTCAACATAGTGCTGATTTAATACAGTTATAGTGGCGGAATACTTAAAATATGGTATAAAGTCAATACTTTTTCAAAGGGGAATATATCCTCCTGAGCGTTTTGTGAACACGCAGCAATATGGATTAGCAATTTTAATGTCAAAGGATAGTAAAATCGAAGAATTCTTGAAAAACGTACTCTCTCAAGTACAAGAATGGTTGTCTAAAAATCTTCTTGAGAAAATATTCATAATTATTACACATGTTCACACCAAAGAAGTTCTGGAGTGGTGGGATTTTAAAGTGCAGACAGAACCGGGCGACAACAGTTCTGGTGATCCGAAGAACCCAATATCTAATAAGGAGTTGAAGCGTATCCAGCAGGAGATTGGGGATGTAATGAGACAAATCTCTGCAACTGTTAGCTATTTGCCACTTTTAGATTGCATTTGTACTTTATATATACTCATCCACACATTGCGAGACTGCGAAGTGCCTGAAGCGTGGAACGAAACTGAAGCTGCTTTCATACAAAATAGTCAAGCAGTTCAGTTGAGAGCGTTTTCGACGGGATTGCACAAAGTAGATACAGTCGTCAACTATAAAATGAATTTGTAAATTGTTTTAAATTTTAATTTTTATTATAATTACGTTCCGCACTTTCTTATTTAATTTCGTTCAAGATATAAGCATAGATACAAGTGCCGCTGGGCAATATTATTTCAACTCAACAAATTAGTTTGTGATAGAGCCTACAGACAGCAAGTCTAAGCATTAAATTCTAATTTAATTTTTAACTAGATGGCGGATGCTGAAGCGCTTCATCAGGCCGTGGAATTTTAACTTTGAGTATTATTGATATATTGCACTTTTCCTTTGACACATGTATATACTCCGACTTTTGTAGCGACTTGCACTGTAGAACTTTTTCGTCATTGATATTTTTTTCATATATTTACATAGTTTCAATTTAAAGCTATACTTGCACATATATATGTCTGATTTCATGGTATACTTACCTACACATGTATATTGGAATCCTGACCTTTTAGAATTTTTTTGATTTAATGCTTTATATATAACTAGCTATAGTTAATTTGTTGAATACTACACATTACCGAAAGTACCGAACGGAAAATTAGATCAAAAGCAATTTTTCTAGTTAGATTTAAGTGTATAGTTTTGAACTGGAAGATATGCATATACATAGTAAGCCTGAAGTATGAGTGAAATAACAATCTTCAATCACTAAATTATTGTAAAGTAAAGTTTTCGAAGGAAATTATTTAGTGTAAAATAATCTTGTTTTGTAAAGTACAAGCTCCTATCTTAACTATTAAAATTCTTCAACTTTTGTAAGAATTTAAAAACGCTTTTGTTACGTAGAGGTGTTATTCCTAATTACACAAAAGAAAAGTATCTTTTAAAGAAATTTTTATTTTCATCAGAATTATCAACGTAACGAGAAAATCGGATTTAGTATTAAATACCACTGGAATTTTTTTTTAGAATCTAGAAATCCCCATTAACGAAAATAATATCTTCATATTCAGGAAAAAGACTACTTTTAAATGGAAATTCAAAGCCCATTTTTTTTTTTTTGACAAATTTTATTATACACAAATAACTGATTATTAAGATTTTTGTTTTTGTTTCTGCAAAATCTTATTTTCAATCCTCTGGCATGATTTGAATACATTTATCTGCAGTAGTTAGAAATGCCAGAAATCAATGCAAAATAGATAATGACTTATAATAATGTAGTGAATGAAGAAGTTGTTTAAGATGAAAACTATTGATTTATTGTATTACGACATTTCACTTAAATTGTTTTCCCTTTTTAATATTTTACTATTAAGGGTTTTGTAGCCAAGATCATAATTTCATTAATATATGGTCTAATCTTAAAGTAATGTTATTTAAGTTATAGTATGTTCCCTTTGAATACACTGAAATTATAACGTAACTATGAAATTTTGAAAGTTTTAGTTCTTCCTTTACTATCCTGGAGCCCTCTCACGTAGGATGAAGGTTGACTAGGCTCGCCTAGTCTCTCTCTCTCTAGAGGTCAATAAGGGACTCTGAAAAATCTTGCCCTCAGAGTCAGATGGGTGGCTGGGGCAGGCAAGAAGGCAGATCATCTGCGCCTTCGACAATGGATATAGGTAAGTGACGTAAGGGTCCCTTCAGGACCGAATGTGTGCCGGCTTTTGTTTAGTAGGCACGCATTTTTTTGATTATGGCTGACGGCACCGGCAGGTTTTTCGTGGAACCTCCCCACACTCTCCGCCAATGAGCCGAGGCGAGCTAGCGTGCCGCCCTGCAGTGAACGCTGTCCGTCGAGTGATCTGTCAGCTCATGCTGGCAGTCTGGACTTAACGTCTGAAACAATCACTCAACATAGTTCCATAACACTATAAATAATGGGTTTCGGATGGAAGTTTTAATACAAATAAATGTATTAGTATGGTGTCGCATTGCTTGATGGGTAGGTTCAGGATTTTCAGTTCACGAAGACTTTCTTCTGTCTGGAAAAGAAGATTTTATATAGCCGTAGGAGATTCGAATTTAATTTGTTATTGATTTAGAAGGAGCTTTAATTGGGTTGATGCTAACACGCGCTTGATATCGTATCGTTTTATAAGTAGATCCCCTGCCTTCTCATAATTTGAAGTAGTAATATCGAATAGTCTAAGCATTCGCTCGGCCTCACCAGTGACACTCGTTTTAAGATAGTGTAACCGTTGTATGATTGGTCTTCATATATGAGTGACCTGAATAAATCATAGAATGGTCTCCATGATTTATAGTTACCATCGAATTTTGGTATGCCAATTCGAGGTAATTTATATATGATGTATTGGTATGAGAATGGCTTGATTCTCTGTTTGCCGTAAGCGGTAATTGATTAAGACCATCTTTCAATAGTGTTAAAAGTTTAATATGTAGCTTTTCGGTAGTCTTGAATAGAGTTTGTGTGAAATATGGATTCTCAGTGTTTTCATATTCCTCACAAATGGATAGATGGTTATCGGAGAATTCCTTCCAGTAATTGCCTATTATTTCCATTTTGGCTTGATAATAACCCAGAGTGGGTATATTAATTTGCTGTTAATTGTATGTTAAGAGCTTTCAGCCTTTTAACAAGTTTCTTAATTGCCGCGCTCATCGTCAATGTATCAACAAACACTCCCTAAAACTGAATGACTATATATATATATATATATGTGTATATATATCCGGTTTCGAAGGACCATGTACGAACCTGCGGTTAGGTTGTCTTAAAAAATGAAGTAAAGGAGAGGGTGCTAGTTGCAAAAAATGGTCAGTCAGTTTCAATAAAAGTGTTTAATGCTACATAAAACAATGCATACAACAATACAAAACTTATTTATTCAAGAACAGAAAATAATATATAAAATAACAACATTTCAGTTTTATAACTTAATTCTATTTCTTTGGGTTTAATCTGAAATGAGATAGAGAAAGAAAAGATTAGAATACGTGCAAGAAAAGATCGTCAACGTTATTGCGGTTTACGGTCAATATACAAAATGGGTCAATACACCTTAACGCAGTGTATAGAATTGGGGTATATGTAATGTAACTGTAAACGTTAGTGCGATTTACAGTCTGATGTTTTCTATACACTTTAATGCGGTGTTAGAAGTAAAGAAGATTATACAATAACTCTAAACGCTAGTGCGGTTTGCATTCTAACAATTTTTATATACCTTAATGCGATGTATAAAAGTGGAAAGGAACTTGGTTGTTTAATGGGCTACCCAGGATGGCTGGGGGAGCAATGGTGATTGTTAAGCCTGAAACACAATACGATGCAGTGCAGTGCACTGCACTGCATTGAAATTTAGAGCTCATGTAATGCCATGTGGCAATTCACATACACTGCACTTAGGCTAGTTTCTAAAACACTGCACACTGCATCAGTTGACATTTGTTAAATACTAAAGAATAGAGGAATTGTTCAATTTAAAATTGATTAATTAATTTTAAAATGACATTAGAAGAAAAATGGGTAGAGTTTTTCTCAAAATGATGAATCCACAATACAAAAAGTTTATATATGAAATCTTCCAAAAATGATTGTCAAAGCACTGCACTGCTTTTATTGTGCTTTATAGTGCAGTACACTTCTATAGCACTGCACTGCATCGTATTGTGTTTCTGTGATGCTTTGGCTTTTATAGCCACTCTCGAACCTTACATTCTCGAAGCCTTCATTTTTCATCGAAGTTTCGATAATGCTTTGGTTTTCTGGTGCATCGCCATCTGTTTGCTCATAGAGAAAGTCCTGGTAAAGAATTTAATTTATTTTTATTATGATTTACTGTCAGTTTGATGTACGAATGTACATTCTCCACCTTCCGAAGCAGCGATGCTAGACGTACATGTACGCGAATTTCTACTCAGGTACGATGTACGAGGCAAAATGTATTCTCGTACACGATAGTACGAGAATTTGGACGTCAAATATTTTCCAACCAGAATTTTCACACTGTGAAAATACTACTAACAGAAGTGGAGTAAAAGATAATTTAAGAAAAGGAAGCAAAACCGGGGGTTACGGAATATCGAATGGCTTGTATATTCCGGGGGTTACGGTTCTGCTTATTTTTTTGTTTTAAAGAGACTTGAAAAGAACATAGCGGCCAAAATTACACACTTTTTGTCTTGCCTTATTACCGGAGTTTTCTTCTAAAAATAGCTTGGATTTAGTTCAAACACTATAATTTCCACAAATTGGCCCTACATGTAATTTTTTTAAACACCATTAGAAAAAAAACATAGTGGGCTATAATTTGTTATAATATTATTTTTCTGTGGGAAAGATAGTCTTATACCTTGTTCACATGAAGCGGAGTAGACTGGATTATCGAACTCCGGAGTGAGTTAATCCGCCATGTGAACACCAACTGGAATGGAATAGCCTAGACCGGTTTTAATTCGGTAGTAGAGTGGATTTGGCTTCATGTGAACACCGAGTGGAGTGGAACGGATTAAATTTTGGCACCTAGTCGGCGGTGAAGCTGATTATGTCACATGATATTAAATTCGCGCATAAATTTAATTTTAAACAAATGTCTAATTTAAAAGGGAGATGTGTGTGGGAACAAGTGGAAGTTCAAGTTTTTTTAGAGTTTTGCGAAGAGCTCAATGTCATTAATATGATGGACAAAAGAACTGTACGGCACAAAACTTTATTGAAGGGAGTTACAGACAAATTGAATGAAAGGGGGTTTATAAAAATATCTGAGCAGGCTCAACTGAAATTAAAGCTATTAAAGCAACAATATTATGAAGCTGTTAGGCATAATTCCAAGAGTGGAAATTCCACCAAACGCTTCAAATTTTACGATCTCATGGATAAACTTCTGAATTATAGTAGCTTCTCATAATTATAATAACATTTTTCGGTATACTCTCATTCTTCGCTTCGAACTCCTTTTTGCTTTCATATAATTTGTTAGAAATTGTGAAATTATGATTTTTTCCAAGATCCGCCTTTTATCTAAAAAAAATACTTCAAATGACAGTTGACTTTAATTTGAATTTGAATTTGAACTGTCAATGAAGATGTCTCTGTCGTCGATTTAACCCAGTCCATCGCATGTGAACACTTGGTACTTTGCGAATTAGGACTATTCCAGTCCAGTCTACTCCGCTTCATGTGACAAGGTATTAGGCTCAAGGGCTGATCTCAAGATACCGAAACGTGTTTTTATGTTTTTATGTAGCCTGTGTCCTATGGCAAAACCGCCAGACTCTAATACCCAGACAGCCTGTGCCCATAATGACATAATGTGAAATTCAGTCATTTCAACGAAATGAAGAGGTGACAGACTATGGACGAAAATTATTTAATTTGGAATTTCAGTTCTGCAATGTGAGTAAAGCTCATGGCAGAGTTCAATAATTTAATTAAATGCAATCAAGAAAATTTGCGAGTATTTACTGAAGGTAGTTCAAAGCATTTTGAGTAGAAGAAGATTTTTATTGTTGAGAGAAGCCAAAAAGAGAAGTAAGCGACAAAGAAATTTCTTCCATGATGTCTGTCACTGCTGTCAGTTCATTTTAATTACGGTAGATGGCACTTTTTCTGCACTTTCACTAAATGGAGTAAAATTTGGTCCATATGAAAACGAAGCGAAATGTTGCAAATGGGTCCTTAATGGACTTCATTTGTATGACACACTGCACATGACTGCATTTAATTAAAAATTAAGTCAGAATGGTGACAGTCTGTCTAGGGCATAAGAAACTGTAGCAACGCGATGACGAGGGTCGACTTATTCCCTTGCACCAACTTCCTCCGTACATCACCAAAGAAAAGGAAATTGACATATTTTGATACAAGCTTTCTCGAATCCGCACTGCTGATGAAGACCACAAATAATATAGTTCTACCTCAATTTACGCTATTCGTTTTAACTCTCGCACAGTTCAATGGCAATACCGAGAGAATTTTTAGCAAGAACAACCTGAAGAAAATTAAAAAAGTTAACAGGCTTTCATCAAAAATCGTGATAGGAACCCTCCTTTCAGCTCAATGTGTTAAAAGACAGTCAAAAGAAACCTACCACCCAAATGATAAGTCGCAGAACGCTGGCATCATATAATAGAATAAACCTGCTACTGTGCGACCTGATGATGAAAATTTCGACCAAAATATTAACTCGAACCCAGATAATCCTAGCCTAATCTAGATGTCTTTTAATTTAAGAACAAGGCACGCAATTTTAATCACAAAAAACTGTTTAAAAAATTTATCAAATAAAACTTTTTTAAAGATACCCATTATTTTTATTATAAAAAAAAATGAAATGTTACTAAATAATCCCCAGTTTTAATTAAGCCGCCATTTCTCATTTGAGTACGAGAATTTATTATGACGTACGAAGTTTTTGTAAAGTTGCTACGAGAATCCATTTGTTGCAATCTAGCAACCCTGTTCCGAAGTGAACAGTACCAATACTTACTACGATGTGTAATGACAATTATATAGGTGCCCTGCTTTGACCTTGTAAATTTTATATGGCGGTTATGACCCAGACTATAAAAAAAATACCCCTATGCGGCTGATAGCTTATTCCAAGATATAATTATTATTATTATAATTTTGCAGCATGGTGAGCATTTTCGGGGATGTATGCAAGATATTCCTTATATTGTCCGGAATGTGATAATCAGTGGATAGTGGTGTGTCCTGCTGCTGGTGTTACAATGGTCTGGTTGCTGGTAGTTTTCTTGTGGTAGAGGTTCTTTTGCTGGTTGTGTTTTTATTGTGTCGTATATGTCCCTTTTCCGTGGTAGAATCATTAAATCCTCATCCTCATCCTCATTCTCATCCTCATCCTCCTCAGCATACGTTTTGCCAGTTTTCTTATCGGTGATTTGGCGATTGTAGCTTCAAATGTGTTTTTTTTTTGTGGATGTTGATGGCAATGGCCTTTTTGGTGGTGTAGGTGTTGACGAAATTGGTGACACTGGTATGATGTGAAATGGGTCGTTTTTTAGAAGATCCTCCAAGGAACCAGCCTCAATATCCACAAAATCCATTCTTTTTGGTGATTCTGACATAATCTGTTTGAGAAAATAACATTGTAGATGTAGTATCTATTTTGTTTGTTTTATTAATTCAGCAGTACTATAGAATATAGAATGAGATAAAAAAAAAGGAACTGGCGCTTCTTTTACAGTCTACTTTTATTGAAACAAAAAAACAAAGATTCTATATTTTACTGCTGTTGCTGTCTATATAGTGGTTTTCTCCCTTGTTTGTTTCAACTTTCTTATGAAGAGTGGTAACTTTAAAGGAATGGAAGTGCTGCTTCAGCTTTTATAGCCATTCTCGAGCCTTATATTCTCGAAACCTTCAATTATTTCATCGAAAGTTCGATAATGCTTTGGTTGTCTGATGCAGCGCCATCTGTTTGCTCATAGGGAAATATTTTGATGGAGAAAACTGTCTGGACAGTCCTATTAAAGAATTTAATTTATTTTTATACGGTTTACTCTACGAATGTACACCATTCTTATGTCGTTTTCGTTTGAACGGTTCGCTCTGGAGGCAACCCCGTTCAATCGAACGGTTTCAGAGTGCACCTGGAAAAGTTCGCTTGTATGTATATTAACGTCAAAGTAGCTATGACCTTTTTGCGAAAACTCGTTGGTAATTTGTTTGTAGAAAAATTTTGAGGATAATATAATAATAGTAGAAATTAATTAAATTATATCAAATCACACCTAGACTTTGTTTGTGTGAGTGAACCCATAGTGTACCCGAGTAAATTTTCAGAGTGAAACTGATGCTTTTTGGGTTGCCACCAGAGGCAACCCATGACGTCACTTTTGCTTCAAACGAACGCTTTGACAGCACTTAGGTTGCCTCCAGAGCGAAACTGATGTTCAAACGAAAACGACATTATTTTATGTCAGTGCTATAGCCACACTGACTTATAACAATGGACTGAGCGATTTGCTATTTCATGTGGAACAAAAAATATTGTGTTTCTGTATATCACCATTAGAGCACCCTTTAAAACGTTTACTACGTAAATATATGTAAAACTCAAACAATAAGATGAAATTTTACACCCGTAAATCGAATTAACCTAAAAACAAATATTTTCTTGTGTCCAAGTGATATTTTAATCGTTTATAACGTAGCCCCCGGAATATACAAGCCATGAACAAAGTCGAAAAAAGCGAACAGCGGGCCGGTCAACATGCGACATCCACAGTCTTCTTGCCTTGTCTTACTACAGCAGTTTTTCATATAAAAGTTGCTTGTATTTTGTTCAAACGCTATAATTTTCATAAATTTGTTCCAAATGCTATTTTTTTTTTAACTATTAGAAAGAAAACATATTTGGCTGCAAATTGTTTTAACTTCATTTTGCTGTGAGAGTGACAATTTTGGGATTTAGGAGCTGTTTAAGTTGAAATTTTAGTTTTTCCTCCATGACGACTACACAAAAAGTTGTGAGAGTGAGCTCTTACTGCATGCTGTACCCGGTACGTTATGGCCTTTTAATGGTCGGTGCCTTCGGTGAATTCTTGGCTTGTATCAAGGTATATAGAAGACAAGGTATTCCCGACTCGAACCACGTTCCGCCATTTTTGTTAAAACTCTTTTTCCCTTTTTCTTCATTCACTGAAGTACGTCACAGGGCATCAGCTGTAATGTGTCAAAATTCTTTGCGCTTGTACTGCCACTATCAGATTTCCTTTTTCTTTTTTATTCATTCACTGAAGTACGTCACAGGCTATCAGCTGTTTGATCAGCTGTGATATGTCAAAATTTTAATGGGCATACCTTGTTTCTTCTATATACCTTGGGCTTGTATTATATTCCGCGGGTTACGCTTATAAGCACTCTTAAAAGAAATTACAATAACTCCGACTTAAATTTTCAAAAGTTATTTTTGACTGAATCCTGCGTATAGGCAAGAGAGACGGCGCATAGTAAACACTATCTTTACCTTACTCTTTCTGCAGTGATTTTATCTGCAGCCAACATAAAAACATGAAATGGCATAAGTAAACGTTTAGTAATCAATGGCTTGTGTTGGTAGCTACGACTCTGCCATAGGGCGAAAGAGAGAACTGTAAAACTGTGCCATTCTTTCCTAAAGAAAAATGGCAATACACTCAGTCCATTGTTATAAGTCAGTGCATAGACCACATAGTGGAAGATATTGGCACTTTTTACGGATAAGAATTATTCGGGGGTAGGAAAAAGTCGGTGCTACCAAGTTTCGATCGGTAGTACGGCCAGCATACCAATACAAGCCGGCCATTTTGAAATTGCGAAATTTCTGAAATTTCTCATCAGACGGCTGTACAGATGTTTATTTGCGATTTGAGGTGACAATATAATAATTTAATAATCATTACATGTTGTAAATTTGTGACACAGTAATTGTTTATATCAAAACCTGTGACTAAATTGAACACGCACACAATTAATTTCGGTAAGCATATAAGGAACTACGCGAAGCAACATTATTGTTATGGCACGTCTAAAGCCCGGTATGCTAGAGCCAAGGAATTAGGTCAAGGAATTTTTCCACTTCTTTCGTAAAGAAAATTTGACATTCGGTCAAGGAATTTTTGACAATTTAGATTTGTCAATTGTGTGATATTTCTGACAATAAAGAAAGTGAAGAAATGGATAATTTCCAATGAGAAATGAAGATACACGTAAAACAATTTTTATTCGTCCATTTGTCATTTTAAAATTGATACACCTCTTGCAAAATCGCCGTTCCTTCGTTCAATTTTTCAATTATTCCACCACCGTCAAAATTCCTTACAGAAATAAGTGCATCGGTACTTATTTCTTCAAGAAATATTGACATTAATGGATTTTTCGTAAAAGAGCGACATCTTTTTGTCAATCAGGAAGTAGAGTTTTTCTGTTCGAATTACTTTTCTCTAGCGTACTACTTCAAGGAATCGGTCAAGAAAAAAATTCCTTGAGCATTCCATGACACTTTTTTTACATAGTTTTTGTATAGGAACAAAAATTCCTTGGCTCTAGCATACCGGGCTCGTCTAAGCCAAGGGAGGGAAATTCCTTCCTTCCTTAAAAAGTTCTCGACTGGGCTGGGCCCAAAATATATAACGGGTTTTCCAATAAGAGGTGTTTTTTTAATTAGCCCACTACTTCGGTAGATGTCACTTTTGGAGCTGTCATTTTTGACATTTGACAAGTAGAAACTACGCCATTAATAAAACTGAAACGATACACGATTCAGCAACGCATTGAAATTATTAAAATTCACTATAAAAATGGTGAAAATGTGGGAGGGACGGTTCGTAAAACTCGACCATTTTTGGGTCGTCGTGAGGCACCTTGTCGGACCGCAATACAGAAATTGGTAGAAAAATTCGAGCTGTCGGGACAAGTTAGTGATGTGTTCAAGAACAGCCGAGAATATTGCTGCTGTAGCTGAAAGTGTTGAAGAAAACACAGGTTTGTCCATTCCTCGTCGTTCTTTGGAATTAGGCATTCCACAAACGTCATTACACTGTATTTGGCATAAAGATTTGGGTCTTAAGGCTTATAAAGTTCAGTTAACACAAGAACTCAAGCCGGCCGATCATCAACAACGTCGAGTCTTTGCTGATTGGGTCCTTGAAATGCATGAAAATGATCCGGAATTCCATCGAAAACTAATCTTGAGTGATGAGGCCCATTTCCACCTCGATGGCTTCATCAACAATCAAAATTGTCGCATATGGGGCTCGGAAAACCCAAGAGTTATTGTTGAAAAGCCTCTCTATCCTCAACGTGTGACTGTTTGGTGCGGTTTATGGTCCCGCGGGGTCATTGGACCTTACTTTTTCGAAAATGAGGCTGGAGCAACAGTTACGGTGAATGGATTGCGCTATCGACAGATGATTAATGATTTTTTACGGCCGGAATTGGATGGTATTGATCTGGACAACGTTTACTTTCAACAAGACAGCGCTACGTGCCATACAAGCAACGAAACCATTGATCTTTTACGGGAAAAGTTTCCGGACCGTGTTATCTCTCGAAGAGGTAATCATAATTGGCCACCGAAATCTTGTGACTTAATACCTTGCGACTTCTTCCTTTGGGGCCACGTGAAAGAGAAGGTCTACGCCAATAGCCGAGCGTCGATTCAAGACCTCAAAGATGGAATTCGTGAGGCTATCGAGGACATAGGGCAGCCACTTTGCGATTTGGTTATGGAAAATTTCATGAAAAGGATATGGTTCTGTAGGCATGATCGTAGTGGTCATTTGGCTGATTTTCCATTATTAACGGCATACCTTCCTCTTTATAATGAAATAAAGATTTGATCATTTATCTCAAAAAATGGCATTTTTCTTTGAATATCAAAATAACACCTCTTATTGGAAAGCCCGTTAGAATACAAGTTATTCCCATTACGAGCCACGTTCCGCGATTAGTGACGATTTATCGTGAAGATGTATTAGAAAGCACGGTACAGAGAACACAATACTTAGGTTACTTATACCGATTTCCATTGATAAAGTTTTCTAGCAGAAGTGTTACACTTTTCTTGCAGTGTTACACCGAAATTTTTCCATTGATCTGCACTACTAGAAAAAGTGTACGTCAAATGAGTCTGGTGCTACACCGGAAAAATCGGAGGTGTTACACCGAAAAACGCACACATCTACATGAGAAATGTCACAACTGAATGTCATTGAGCATTACATATCAACCTTCAACTATTGCTCTACCAAATTCATCCGCAATCACGCCAAAATCTTTTAAGTAACAATTTTCATAATTTTTACGTTATTCGTGATGTTATTTTTTCCAGAAAATTTCAATCTGACAAATTACACGGATATGAGCTACTATACATTCTCATCCCGTCAAAAGTTATTCCATTGAACTCGTTTTTTACTGATTTACGTGCACTTTTCTTAAAATATCAATGGAAATCGACATTAGGTTACTTAGCTTAGGTTTTCACCCGATATGCCGTTTCCTTATTAGTTATTTATTCAATGGTTTCGATCCTTTTCTATAAGCACAGAATTCAATTATGACATCGGTATGTCGATTCATATAGGGATTTCTTTTCTGCTACTCGGTGTAAGCACTGCCACCGAAGCTGTCATTTTCGTGTTCTTTTCTTCCCACCACACCAGTAACAAAACCAAACGCGCAATCTTTTCTACCTCTGTTATTTTGGTGCTGCCCTGGTTGCAAATTTCTACACCCAAATTTTTTCCGGTTTCGGGTGTTGACTGGGGTTTGAGGTTATGTTTTATTGTTTTGATTGAGCGGGATTTTTCCGTTATATGTTGTAGAAAAATTAGTTACATCGTTTTTGTTTTAGTTTATTATAATTTATGTTTGGAAAAAACAGTCTTACAGCGTTTGTTTTGATTTTTATTGGTTTGTGCGTGGAAAAAAGATTAGTATTAGAGCGTTTGTTTTGATTTTTTTATAATTTGTGTATGGAAAACCATTATTAAACAATATGCCTAATAAAAAAGATTTAATTTTTTAATTTTTAATATTCATGCTACTATCTGTGCTGTTGTTGGCCTCACCAATACTTGTAATAGATCCAAACTATCAACTAATGATTTATGACTCAATTTGAGGAATCGATATTCTATATACGTCCGTTACTATATAAGCAACTAATTTTTATCTGTATAAGCTGTTTATTTAGGCTAATGGCTGATTTACATTACTCGAACATGCGATTTTACTGACAAAGTGAGTGAGAGGGGCATATTACTTTGCACTATTAGAAGAAAAGGAACAGGTGATCGACTGTCAAAATATTATTTCCCACTCTTTTATAGCGAAGTGTCGCTTGTGACATTTCATCAAATTGTCAATTGCAAACATAGTCAGACGTCAAAAATAGTTCACTATTCAAATTCAAAGTTTATTTATTACAAACGCTGGAATATGCGCCACGCAAACAAGCATTGGGTATAGCGACTATTTAGGGTGAAGTTCCGCTTAACAATACGTTTGGATATGCAGGGGAATTAAGGTAATTGCTGTACATAGCCATACACAGTATTTCAGATTTTATTGTTATTATATATGTTTTTATTTTAAAATTGGGTCTAGTACACAAGGTACAGGTGAATTTACCATGGAAAACAGTCGTTACTCACCATGTCTTCCTGATGTTCAAAATCAAATTATTGGTGGACACCAAGAATTATAAGGAACAACTACAGACAAAAAAAAAGAAGAAAAATTAATGGATGAAGAAATTTCTAGTTAATATGTTTGACAATTTCACATGTATTTAGTTGTATTTAAAAAACAATAACTAATAAAAGCAGATGGTTTTCGTTTTCGAATTCAGTTTTAAATAAATATAAATTTTATTTCTTTATTTACAGCTTTCTAAAAATTATACACCAATTATATATAGACCAGATTCCATGATACACAATTTACAAGCTTTGTATGGCCAACAAATGGATCTTCCTTTTTAATTTGCCTTTGTTGTCCTTTGTTGTTCTCTGGCAACGAAACTTTCATGCACACTACCAAAACAAGAATAAATGGAAAAAGTTCCCTTGTTTTCGATGCCACACAAATGCAATCCTTGAGCTACAATATTTAGAAGTTCCAAACCATCTGCTGAACGTCTTAATTGATGTTGTTCGTGAGATAATTTAAAAACAGATCGAAGATTTTCGAAAGCATACCTAGAAAATAAAAATTAGAGTGAAAGAAATTTAAATTTAGCAATTTATACCCTAGTTATTGATGAGTATCTGCGGCTAGCACAGTTTTATTGTCGGATCTTAACGCTAATCCATTAACACGGAAACCTTCGCTGCTTTCCAATATCGTTCCTTTGAGACAGCATAAAAAAAAAATTGGCCCCGTGTAGCATCAGTAACAAAACGAGTCCCGTCCTTCTTTAATACTCAACATGCTAAATTACCATCCATTGAATGGGGAAATTTAAAAAAAAAAACTTATCTTCTGCAGTTCACAAATGAAATATGAGTATGAATTTCCATCAATTTTTCTATTGAGAGTCAATATTTATTTGAATGAAGTACTTACATCCATCAGGATAACTTTGACACATTCCACCTGATGTGCTGTGACTTTCCTCAAATATTTTTAATTTGTGTGCGTGTAAATAATTATATTCGTACACGCTTGTAGTTATATGTATGAGTTTGCTGCCATAATAGCAAAATTTACTGCCATAAAATATACTTCTGGCTAGAACTTTTTATGGCTAATTATGGCAGTAAAAATTTCCCCTTCGTCGGGGAATTTGACATTTAACTCAGTAAAATTTTGCTGGATTATGTTTTGTCCTTATCGTTCTAAAGTATTTTCAGATAAGGGGAAACTACTTACTCTGTTTTCTAGCAATGTTCGAGTAATGTAAATCAGCCATAACTGATTCTTGTTTAATAATATATTGTTTATTTTGCTATATTTTATATAAACTGTTTGTCATACTCTGTAATATCGTAGAACCCAGCGTTATACGCTGCTTTAATGGCTGATTTACATTACTCGAACATTGCTTGAAAACAGAGTAAGTAGTTTCCCCTTATCTGAAAATACTTTAGAACGATAAGGACAAAACATAATCCAGCAAAATTTTACTGAGTTAAATGTCAAATTCCCCGACGAAGGGGAAATTTTTACTGCCATAATTAGCCATAAAAAGTTCTAGCCAGAAGTATATTTTATGGCAGTAAATTTTGCTATTATGGCAGCAAACTCATACATATAACTACAAGCGTGTACGAATATAAAAAGTTAAAAATATTTGAGGAAAGTCACAGCACATCAGCTGGAATGTGACAAAGTTATCCTGATGGATGTAAGTACTTTATTCAAATAAATATTGCATTAAATTATAGACATCTTATAAAGTGTTCAATTTTCCAAATATATTTTCAGTGAAACAGTGCAGATAGTGAAATAGATAATGGCCTTATTTGAGAAACGTACTTCTTGTATATCCTACTGGCTGGTGTACTAGCCTTAAATAGTACTTACACAGCAATTTTTAGTTGGATCAATTGGCAACGGAAGCGATCTCATACTCCAAGAACACAATCGAAAGTGGAAATACAAATAAGTAAAACTAACCAAGATATTATACTACTGAATTCAACTATCTGGATGATTTATGGAGCATCCTGCTCCTATAAAATTTATGTTTATTTCTTTAATTCGAAGAGATTATGTATTTAAATTCCATAAAATATTTTGGAACTAAAATTATTAACTCTTATTACGATCAAGGAAATTGGTGTGTAATTTTTAGAAAGCTGTAAATAAAGAAATAAAATTTATATTTATTTAAGACTGAATTCGAAAACGAAAACTATCTGCTTTTATTAGTTATTGTTTTTTAAATACAACTAAATACATGTGAAATTGTCAAACATATTAACTAGAAATTTCTTCACCCATTAATTTTTCTTTTTTTTTCTCTGTAGTTATTCCTTATAATTCTTGGTGTCCACCAATAATTTAATTTTGAACATTAGGAAGACACGGTGAGTAACGACTGTTTTCCATGGTAAATTCACCTGTACCTTGTGTACTAGACCCAATTGCAAAATAAAAACATATATAATAACAATAAAATCTGAAATACTGTGTATGGCTATGTACAGTAATTACCTTAATTCCCCTGCATATCCAAACATATTGTTAAGCAGAGCTTCACCATAAATAGTTGCTATATACCCAACGCTTGTTTGCGTGGCGCATATTCCGGCGTTTGTAATAAATAAACTTTGAATTTGAATAGTGAACTATTTTTGACGTCTGACTATGTTTGCAATTGACAATTTGATGAAATGTTACAAGCGACACTTCGCTATAAAAGAGTGGGAAATAATATTTTGACAGTCGATCACCTCTTCCTTTTCTTCTAATAGTGCAAAGTAATATGCCCCTCTCACTCACTTTGTCAGTAAAATCGCATGTTCGAGTAATGTAAATCAGCCATTAAGCAGGGGTTTATAAATAAATACACTTTGATTTGATTTGATTTGATTAAATAATTTAAATTAAGACTCGACGGATACTTCAGAGGAAGATAATGTGGAAACGTTTTTATAACTAGTGCAAATTTTCCGTAACTGTACTCTTCTTCATAGTGCGTCCGCGTCGTAATATTATTTGGTTCTTTCTGAATAACCTCACCGTCACCACCGAACACACACCGGAATTGCCAACCCACCTAACAAACTCTCCAGAGAAAGACTCTTACAAATTGCAGAAGTATCTCATAAAAACCTCTTAACACTCTTGGATAGTCTCATAACATAATTCTTATAATAAGATTTAAATATGTCTCATAGTACTATTATTATGAGAGATTAATGCTACTAGAACTTTTAAAACTTTTACTCTTATATTAAGATCATCTTTCTAATCTTGTTTTGAGTGCCAGAAAACTTATATGTATTCTTATTGAGTATTTTTTATGAAATGTTAATTTTCAAAGAGACATACTCTAAAAAAAATGTACTTATGAGTACTTAAGTGTTATTATACTTATATGTAAGTTATGTAATAGTTCAAGTATAATACAACTCATAAAGATGCTCCTATGAGTGATAAAATATTAAAACACCTATATGAACACTGTTACTAGTGCAAAACGATTGTTATTCTCATTAAAATTACCATAGACGTCACTCGTTCATCAATTTCGGTATTGATTTGTCAAAATGGATTGGAAGAAAGTTAAAAGATCTACTAATCTTCGAAGGAAAATAAATAAAATTTATCTTGAATTAAATAAGCCCAGGAATGTTGCAGTAAAAAATACAGTTTCTGTGAATTTTAAAAGTTATCCCAATAATACTAAGCAGTGTTCGGGAGTTTTACCTAAAGGAAAATATTAACTATTTCATATGATGATGTACATTCAAAATGTATTTCTTCAGAATATGACAGCAACATTGCTATTCAAGACATCTCGAATGAAGGTCACGATGCTGCGACTTCTGCTGACAACATTATAATACTATCCACCCTTCGGTGTCATAGTTATCCTCCATTAATTTAATTTCTTCTTCAGCAGCTTCAAAACTTATTAATTTTTCTCTTTTTTTGGTGCAAGGCTGGGTCGTCCACTTTGTATCCGGTTTTGAGTTCGCATCTCTTAGCAATTTTTCTCCCAAGCGTAAGGCGCAGGCAATAAGACATACTTCCACACATTCAATCGTTTGAACTACTTTCAGAATATCATGAAAAATTAAATAGTTATAATGCGCTACAAAACGTCAGAAAAAAGTTTGCTTCATTACCTTATTTCAAAGTTCTAATAATTAATGCGCAATTATCTGTCTTTCGATGACTCTTCATGAATGACAAATGTCAATTCTAGTGTGAAACGCTCATAATAAAGGCTCCATGTTTATTGTGAGAGTTGTAATCTCATAACAAGAGTTAAAATGTCTTATATTAAAACTTTAGTTCTTATAGCAAGAGCTATGTAGAGTATCACTCTCATAAAAATAATTGAAGCTCCATATGCAGAATTTTACTCTCATATAAAAACTTTAGTTCTTATAACAAGAGTTATGTATTGTATCACTCTCATGAAAACCATTGAAGCTCTATACGCAGACTTTTGCTCTCATAAAGAGAATAGCACTCTTATATGGAGAAAAAAAAGTGTAGAACACTTGTAAGGAAAGCTAAAGTTCTTATAACAAGATTTTATTCTCGTAAGAGAACTTAGTCGAAAGCGGCCATATTTTCTTTTGATATGGAGGTTTTAGGGAAAAACAAAATTCCATAAATGCAGCTAATTTACGCAATTTAGTATTTATAAAATATAAAAAATTACGTTTTATAGCAAATAAAGTGTTTTATATGAATTTAAACTAAATCATGGAGCATTACTGACGTTTTATTTTCTCCCATATTATAAAACAATTCATATAAAATTTTAGATTTTGATTAATTATGAGGCGCCTTGCTTTTTTTCGAAGTGAAATGTCTATTATTACCAATAAAATGTAAATCCCCATAAAATTTTGGGTTATATATGCGAAAAAATTATTTTCATTATTTTCTAAAGTCCATAAACACATGCTTGTATTAAATTCTAGTCCACTTTTATCTACACATATCATAGAAAATGTAATATACCGATTTTCTAATAAATTAACTCTCATGAAGTTTCGTTTACTCTGCTTTCTTTCTAAGAGTTCTAGTAAGGAAAGTGTAGCTTTTATAATAAGATTATACTAATTATAATGATAACCTTATGAGAGTACTTAAATACTTTCAAATAGTGTTCTTATGAAACTTACTTAACTCTTGCACAAAGGGCTAACGTATTTTTATAAGAGAAAAATAACTCGCATAAGTGCGCCATTTAATTCTGATAACACATTCACAAAGCACTCGTAGAACTCTTCAAGACTGAAAAAACAAGAGCACTCAAGTGCATATATCCTCGCATAAGACGCTTGTAGACCTTCATGAGATGAAAATTGTTAGTTAGGAATTTCACATTTGACAGCTACGAACAGGAATGGTGTCAGCACATTTCTGGTGCGTGTGTGATTCCAAGTTCAGAAAAGAATTCACTATTAGTTCATACATATTCATTCAGAACGAGAAAATGGAACGCAGCATACAGCGTAGCAAAATTTAATGACACGTCTACCTCTGCAGTGTAGCTAATTGCGCGTGCAGTACGCTACACAGTGTATATCACCCCTCTGAAATTGTTGTATCCATTTTTGCTTTTCAAATTTTAAGAATGGTAACCCTGGTATCATATCGTATCGTCGAATCGTATTGCTGTCACATGGAATGGTTTTATCGTCATTCGTCGAGACTTCGTCGTCCTTTTCTTTAATTTGGTTTGTTGTACAGCACAATTCTAGTTTTGCTTCGATTGATAAAGTTCTGTTGATAATATAAAACAACTTTAAATTTCGATTTGTTACAACTGAAATATGGATGCATTTGGAGATAATTTTGAAAATACGGAATTGGACCCTGCAGCGGAGTTCTTAGCCCGTGAACAAAATGCCCTTGCTGGATTAGAAGACGAAGTTCAGCCTGCAGTAACTGGAAATTTCCAAAATGGTAAAAGTTTTTACTTTGATGGGCGTGTTTCGCAAATCTTCTATGATAGGAAGTGATACGTGAAATTACAAATTACTTTTATGAGTTAAAAACAATCTAGTTTACACTTTTGGAATAGAGCATAATAGAAAAGTATTTAATAATACGCTTCGGGTAGAAAATAGATAATTGCAATGTCGATTGTGTACAAAAAAACTGTTTAACAGTACTAACAAAGGTGCAACGCACAGACTCATTGCAACATTAGAGGACTTTAAAATTTATTAAGACTCCGGAAAACATGCTACGTAAATAAACATTGGGTACAACGATAGATATTAGTACAGCTATAGTAGAGTTTATTTACACGGCAACAGTAGCTTACATAAGCAATTTAATTTGGACATTTAGAGTAAAATAGAAAATTTACATTTAACGATTCCTAATAATACTGAATTCAATAACAAATGGTTGGAGGAATAATAAAAAAAATGGTATGATTAAACGATAGCATATAAGATTTTAGTTGTAGTAGTAGTATTTATTAGTTTAAAGAACTTTCTAATAACATTTCAATTACTTATAATTCTTAGTTCTTAAGACTTAATTATTTTAATTTAATTTGAAAAGATACATTGAATATAGACTAAAGAAATAGTAAAATATATAAGATATGCATATGTAACATAACATAATGTTACCAAAACATTTGCAACTCGAAAGCGTATACAAATTTACTTCCGTACGTAAGTGTCATGATAGTTGTTGTCGGAAAGTTTATTTCAAACTGAAAGTAAAACTACATTTACAGTCGACAGTAACTTCCGTAAGTAGTTTCTTTTTGACGATTCCATACAGCACTGAAAATTATTATTTATTTATTTATTTCAATTTCAATTTCCATACTTAAATATGAAACATCTCATTATATACTTATAATTAAGTACAACTATCAAAGACTATTTCATGACACTCAATCCCCCCTTTCAGTCAGCATTGCAGGTATAAGAAACAGGTTGAATGTGTTGTGAATTCTACAGTATATTTATATAAAAAAAAAAAAAAAAAACTAGGCACACTTACACACCACTCAGAAATTTACGATTTATCATGCTGCTAAGGTACTTCGGGCCTGTCCGGATCCAGGCCTTCGTCTTCGTTTTGTTATTACAGCTAGTGACGTAACATCGAGACAAGCTCTATCCGAATCCATGTATATGCCACCGAGCTTTGCTACTTTGTATAACAGTTTTAACATCTAGTTAGCTTGATCACCGAGTCAAGGTTCGAGTTGACTTATTTAAATAGACAACGTATTGAGGTTATGTTTGTTTGCTGTTTGTGAAATCAAGCTGAGCAAATGAACGAATTCGGACAGGATAGCTTTGTCTTCGTCTAACTATTATAATAGCTGAGCTTGTGTTACGTTACTAGCTGTAATAATAAGATGAAGACTTGGATCCGACAGGCCCTCAGTATCAGTATTCTAATGTCTGAATCTAAAAGTTAAATTGCTATTTACATAGACCCTACTACCATAAATTCTTTGTAAGTATCAAAAACACTACTATTACAAGCTAACACTTATAGACAATCAGTATTACATACATATCTTTGACTTTGTTTGTAAAAATGCCTAAGTTCCTTAGTTTTTTTATGTGTTTTGGAAGGCCATTGTATACATCACTCGCTGTTGACAGGAGTCCTGTGCGTAACCCCTCTGTTCTAGCTGCTGTTGTTCTTATGTTTGCTTTTCGTCTTGTCTTATAGATGTGAATTTCAGCCGCAGTAGTGACTTTTAAGTTTGTTTTAGAGCATTTATGAATTAGCTTGTAAATGAACTTAGCTTTCTCCACGAAGACAATTTGATTAAAATTGAGCTTGTTGGTTCTACCAAATACATCTATTGTGGGTGTTAGTCGAGGCATATTATACAATGTTTTTATAGCTCTGTTCATTGAGCGCGTTCACTGCCACCGAAATAGTGAATTTTTGTCGACTACGAGTCACTACCGAGCGTTCACTCCGCCAATTGTGACAGTAAACGACTACGCTTGACACGACCATCGTTCACTCCGCACATTGAATGTACCAAATAGTCGACTACACTACATTCGACTACGCTCAGGAGGATAGTCGATCGTAGTCGGTTTGACAGAACTACACTACGACAACTACTACGCTAGCGAAGTGGCAGTGAACGCAGTTCCACCACCTCGACTCTCCCCTCTGCAGTTATAGATCCCTTTGTAGCTACTTAGATTATAATAATTCCTCATTGATATGAAGCCAGGTTTCATTAAGTATTATAATATCTATCTTAGGATTCTTTGCAACCATTAGTTCAAGTTCATTAAATTTATTTCTTATGCTCCTAATGTTTAAAAATAGCAGGTAAAACATGTTAGGAGTTTCTATAGAGATTCGACAGAGTAATCTGTTTTGTTCATGATTATCTCTACTCGCTTAAGATATTCCGGGCATTTTTGCTGTCTGCTGAGTGATTGCCGTCTGTTAGGGTTGTCATATTTTTTTTTTACTCTCATTTGGCAATTTATACATGAGGCTTTATTCCTTGTGCAATTTGAAGTTTCATGTTTTTCACCGCAGTTTTTACAACTTTCATGATTTACACAATTTTTTGTCATATGTCCATACCTTTGACATTTAAAACATCTCACAACATTGAAATCCTCACGGACATAGTGGGAGCTCCAATCTATATTGACATACTGTCCAACCATACGGTAGTATGTAGATGCACAAACCTCAAAGAAGATTGTCCATTTGTTGGTGCGTTTATTGAATTTGCTATACGTAACTTTAAGTTGCTCTTGAGGATTGAAAGAACAAGTTAGCTCACGTAGTTTTGTGAGTAGCTCATTCGATGTATAATTTGTATCTAGATCTGTAATGAATAAAACAGGAACTCTTCTCTTGCTGAGCGTAACGCTATACTTCTCACCCAGTACTTTGTTAGCCCCCTGAAGAAGTGTCACATTATTTGTTATTGAGTTGGTTTTAATTAAAACCCCACCCTTAGTGAGGGGTTTCACTTCAGTAATGGGAACCTTTAGTGCACTAGGCTTCATTTTTTCTTTGATGTGTTTTTTAGTGATTTCAACGACCTGTTCGCTGTTATGGGGTGTAATTATTATACCCTGGGCCGGTAGTGCTTGGTATCCTCTTTTTACTACTTCCAGATATGTTTTTTTATTACTACATGATGAATTGTTTCTACTTACCTCAATATCCATTTAGTAATTGTTTGATAAATCTCTTTCATTATTGCCCTCTGTTTGTTCAGGTCATCGGTGTGTCTTTGAGTCACCTTTAGTACTTCCTCAAACTTCATAACTATGATGTCTTTGAGTTCAAGACATTGATTACACATATAGATAATATTTTTGTTCTCTGCTAGTAGATTTTTGTTATTTTTTTTCTTTTACTATCTTTTACTATCAGAACCAGCTTAACACAAGCTCGCTGCATGGACACGTTTAATAAATAAACTGTCAACAATACATGCGTTTCATCACTTAGTCGGTGTTAGTATTAGTATGTTAAACTAAACATAAACCAAACACCGGATGAAATGATATGAAATGTGACATCGAAACAGTATTATATAGACGTTTTTTTAGAACATGCTTAGAAACATCAACGACAAAATGCTCAGCCTTAGTATTAACAGTAATGCACATGCGATTAATAAGTTCGTACATGCAAAAGTTGGATCTTGTAGAGTTAACATGCAACATAGGTAGTCTTCTCAAATTATGTCCACTATCGCGGAAAGAGATTTTACTAAGTAACAGCGGAGAATCAACATTCGCGTTTATTAGTTGATGCGCAAACGTTACATCGGCAACCATGCGACGTTTTTGAAGCGAGTGCATATTCAAAAGCTTCAAGCGATCCTCATAGGGAGGAAGAATTAATGAATTATTCCAGGGTAGGTGTCTGAGAGCAAATCGTAAAAATTTTCTCTGAACAGACTCGATGCGGTCGATGTGTGTACCGTAAAATGGAGACCAGACCTGGCTAGCGTATTCAAGAAGTGGTCTTACGAAGCAAGTGTACAAACGCAATGTTATGGTTGGATTTGAAAACTCTCGGGACCAACGTTTTATAAAACCCAGCATAGAGCTACTCTTTGATACCATATAGTTTATATGGGAGATAAAATTCAATCTGTGGTCACATTTGACACCCAAGTCACAGACTGAGTCCACACGGCGAATCGAGGTATCCGAGAACTCATAACCATAAGTGATTGGTGTCTGATTCCTATGGAAAGTTATAACTTCACATTTGTCGATATTGAGTACCAAATTATTGCTCTCGCACCAATTGTAAAATTTTTGAAGGTCAGCCTGTGCCTGTTCACAATCGTGAACAGATTTAATCTGAGCGAAAAGCTTAACATCGTCAGCATAAATCAAGACCTTACAGTACCTCACCACAGAGACAATGTCGTCAATAGACAGAATAAAGAACAATGGGCCCAAGTGAATCCCTTGAGGTACGCCTGACGAAGCCTTCAAGACTCTAGAGATGGAATGGCGGAATAAGATTTGATATGTTCTGTTATCTAAGTAAGACTCTGTCCATTTTAGAAATGTTGGGGGAAACCCATACTTTTCCATTTTAAAGAGTATCACGGAGTGAGATAACTTGTCGAAGGCTTTACTAAAGTCTGTATAAATACAATCCGTTTGGTAGCCTTTTGCAAACCCGCGAATGGTCTCCGAGACAAATTCCAACAAGTTAGTGGTTGTAGATCTGCCCGAAATAAACCCATGTTGGTTAGAAGAGAGCAAATTCTTACATGAAACCGATAGCTGAGAGTAAATGATAGATTCGAATAATTTGGGCATACAAGAAAATTTTGCAATAGGCCTATAGTTAGAAATGTCACTTTTACTACCTTTTTTGTGAATAGGTATGATGAAAGAGTTTTTCCATAGCTGAGGGAAACAACCACTATCGAGCGATTTTTGAAATATTATTTTAAGCGGCGTTGCCAGGGCAAGGCAGCACGACTTAAAGAAGGCTGGAGGGATCCCATCAGGACCCGTTGCAAAGTCATTTGAAAGCCCATTAATATGATTGAGTATATCCTCTTGTGTAATTGTAGGAATAGTGAATGAAACGATATGAGAATCGTTCATATGACTAAAATTGTTATGTCGAGGATGGAAATTCGACGAAGAAAAAGCATTGTCGAAAAAAGAAGCAAACATATTGTAAATGTCAGACGGATCATCACTAGCGAAATCCTTATACCTCATGGTATTGGGATAGTTGTCAGTTTTTTTCTTCATATTAATAAACTTGAAAAAGATACGTGGGTCACTAAATAATTTCGCACGCATGCTTTGGATATACTCATCATAAAGTGAAGAGGAAAGTTCTTTGAACTCATTATAGGATGTGAGGAAGTTGTTATGACTTATAATATCTTTGTCCCTGATATAACTTTTCCACAATTTATTCTTTCTATTTTTAAGCCGTTTCAGTTCTTTATTGAACCAAGGCGGAGATGTTTTAGAGAACCGCTGTCGCACGCGGGGAACATGAGATGAAAATAAATTGAAAAGAATTATGTAAAATTTAGAAATGTCCTCGTCAACATTATTGCTAGACAGTAATGTGTTGAAATCAATAGAGGTAAGGCTACTGGAGAGTTCCGAGCCTTTCTAAAATTGAAGAAGAATTGAGTTTCGTCACAATTTGTAATGTTTTCGGTATCAAAGCAATATGTAATTAGTAGAGGGGGATGATATTTGTCAATATTAGACATTAAAACTGGTCTAGGTTCAACTAACAAGTTAATATAGGCAGGAATTTCCATACATTTATCATGAAAGACACTGCCATAGAACCCTTAACATGTAAGAATAGGCCCATTTCTTATAGGTTTTTGGCACTTTTTACAGTCCATTTTTCTCACATCAATTTTATGAGGCTCAGTTCCTCTATATTAAATTAATATGACACAAGGTTTTAATTCACTTCTCTCAATATTAAATTTACGCGCGGTACTTTATAGTATGATTTTATAATGATTATCTTGCCATGTATCAGAAATTACATTTTTATAATTTTCGTTTGCACACAAATTTATAGGCTTTTGGGGAATGAATAAAACAATTACTACTCTCACGTAATTCAGGTGTAAACACATACATATAACCACTGTCGCGTTTTTAAATGATTTATTTGCATATGTAAAAGCAGGACAGGTAGCGCCGCCAAAAACTGAAAAACCTGCAGTTTTAGGAGGGAAGCATCAGTTTTTCATTACTTTATGCTGTAGTCTGTGGGGAGTGTATTCGATACTTCTAAACCAATGAAGAGAAGCGCAATATTCAGGCATTTTTCAGTAGTTTTGAACCAGTGAAGAGGTGCACACTATTTAGGCATATTTCAGTAGTTTTGAATTAATGGGAATAATTTTACTTATTATCTCAGAAATTTTTTTCTTTATTTCATTTTTCTGGGCTTTTTTCATATAAGATTATCTCCTAATATTGAATTAGGATCACTTCGTAAATGGCTTGCCAATTGACTTTGATGAACCTCTAAAACGATAGATTGTCTGTATTTGTAAAACTTTTTTTTTTTATTATAATTAAAAATTTGTTTTACAATTCTTACCAATTTATTACTGATATAATAAATAATAATAAATAAATTTTATTTGCTTATATAAAAGCATATAAAAGCTTGTACATTTCCAATGATTTGCTTCATTAAATCGATAATAAATCACTATTAAATAAAATATTCAGAAAAAAAATAATAATGAAAAAACAATCTAGTAATTAACAAATAACATCATGCCAATAGGACATCTAATTTAGTTTTTATAAATTCAATACAATACCTTTTAAATGCTCCAAAGTTTTCATCATTCCTGCAATAGTTAAGCTTATTATACATTTTTAAACCTTTATACAGCAGTGAATTTTGCGCTCCTGTTGTATTATAATTGTTTAATCTGAATTCATTTACATTCCTGAAGTTAAATGGTTGCGAGTCTCCAACAAATCTTAAAAACTTATGTAAATATTCTGGTAGAATCTTACTTTTTATCTTAAATATAAACAACAACACATTCAAGACAATTCTTTCCCTTACGCTCATGCACATTAATGCATTAAGCATTGATAATATCGGTGTAAATCTACTGCAACGTAATATCACTCGCATCGCCTTATTCTGCAGCTTTTGCACTCTCTCTAACATCTCTTTTATCTTTTATCTGTCGAACAATACTCACAATGTGGTTTAATTATCACGTTATATATGTATAGCTGTCAGTAAGGACATTTTGCTTCTGACTCTTCTCAGAAAACCGATTTTCTTTCCGATTTTTTTGCAAATATAATCAAAATGTCTTTTGAAATTGAGTTTTCTATCAATCAATGAACTCAAATCTTCTTCCATTCGATTAATACACTCCTGAATATCATCGCGCGCAATGTGAAGAAGTGCATCATCCGCGAACAACACAATACCAAAATTTTTTAAAGTATCTGTTATGTCATTTATAGAGGGAAATTTTCAGCTATTTCATTATCTTTCAAACAGCATATAGATCCAAATTTTACCTTTTTTATTACTTTTTTAGAGTCCTTCATTACATACGTTTTAATTGATCTCCACATTTCCTTCGGGTTGTTTGCTTCATTTATAATTCCTTTAATATAATTGTTCTTGGCTTGCTTTATCATTTTTGCATATTTATTTCGAATTAATTTATATTCGTTCTAATCCCTGTCACATTCCAATAGAACAGCTTTTCTGTAGTTCAGTTTTTTTTTGTTCTCATACTTCGAAGTGTATTATTGAACCATCCGTTTTCTCTCTCTTTTACCAGCTTTCTCTTTGTAAAATCATTCACCACACTATTCCATTTATTCTTAAACTTTCGCGCACTCTCGTTCAAGCTCTCCAAGGAATTCACTGATTGCATGTCAACGCTTCTTAACTTAATACCAAAATCTCTCTTATTGTATCTGAAACAATTAACGAAAGTTCCCTTTTCGCATATACGGACCTTTATATCTATATTTATTATTAATGTTTCGTGATCACTAATCTTTAAGCTACAATCCGATTTAACTGTAATACGACTCAAATTTGTCACTACATAGTCTATTAACGTTTTTGATAGCCGCGCTATTCTAGTATATTCATTAACAATTTGCTTAAAGCTATTGTCCACTATTATTTCTTTAACAATATTTGAATACGTACCATTTTCAAGGTAATTGATGTTAAAATCACCCGCCAAGACTATGTTTTCATTCATATCTGCTAAACGAGCGCCATATTCGGCAAAAAACTCAAAAAGTTGTCTTTCGGATGAACTAGCAGATCTATAAGTCAACGTTACCAAACAAGATCATTTATGAAACCAACATCTAACCACTATCCACCATATATCTTTATTAACCACTATCTTAGTTACCTCTTCAAACTGCCATTCATTTTTTAAATAAATCACTACTCCGCCCGTTCTATTAGACATTGAATCACATCTAATCAAATAATATCCATTCATATCCACTTCACCATCTTCGACATCCTCCGTTAAATGGGTTTCTGATAGCATGACTATATCAAATTTATTATTATTCACAGTCTCCTCCAATTCTTCAAAGTTATTTATTAGTCCTTGATTATTTAAATAAACTCTATTTATTTCCTTTAATTGCTGTACGCTATTTTATTCTTTTCCACCTTAAGTTATCGTTTATATACTTTACATTCCCCACTTAGTGTATTATGATTAGTATCCAGATTAAGTTTCAACTTTTCATTACTTTTAATGCAGTTAACACATTTGTTTTCTACATTATTTTTACACTCCCTTGTATTATACATCTAGTGCAGATAGCTTTATTGGTGCATTCAGTCGATTTATGGTTAAAACCTTGACACTTGAAACACCTCAAAACATTGACAGATTCAAAAACGCTACACTGGTCCCATCCAATGTTAAGCTTATTTAAACTCATTACTTTATGAAATGGTTTGGTATCCAATTCAATTACCGCATTAAATCTGTCGAATTTCTTTTCCCTTAACTGTCTAGAAACTTATACTATCTTTAAACACTTAATCTCACTTTCACTTGATAATTCGCTCTGCAATTTTAATTTTCTTGCCAAATCGCCCGCATCTAACTCTTCCCTCATTCCACAAACGTACACTTTGGGTTTCCTCAGCACTGGCAGCTGGATATCATATTTTCCTTTCATTTGCTCTTCAACATATAATTTCACCTTATTCCTTTCTTGATCATTTTCACACATTATTGCAATTACACCGTTTTGCTTTTTAGATAATCGGTAATTTTTAATGCCGTTGGATCAACTTTGTTTCTTAAATCTTCTTTGGTTTTTTCACTATTGTGCTTAGATTTTGGTTTTAGAAACACTGACGCAGTATTCTTTATTATCGGAGACGCATACCTCAATTTATCCGCATAACATGCTTCATTTTCATCTCCTTCATTCACCATATTTGCCATAAAAGCTCTAAGCTCTTACAGTCTTTAATCTCTTCGAGCACACATTCGAATTTTTCAAATACCGCTTTTTGTAATTCAAGCAATTATCACACATAAATATAACGTTATTTTTTCTTAAAACCGTATTAACATCATACTCAGATAAATCGCTACATTTTGCACAATATTTTTTATCACAAGTACCATTACATAATATACTAATTCCTTTTCTCAAACTTTGCGAGGACTTGCCACAATTTACCGACATTTTCACTGTTTAACATTCACTGATCTTGTAATAATCACTTATTATTGGGTCTATTTCCCTTATCGTAAAAAAAAACATCTGTATAAACTGTAATTATTCTAAAGGGTTTTCCAATAAGAGGTGTTATTTTGATATTCGGTCGTATCCATTGGTACAACTGCGGATGCTTCTGCAGAACCCCTACGAGCAGCCTCAGAAATATCACCAGTATCAATATTACCAAGCAAGTCTTCAAGAACTCTAGCTGATCCAGGTGTAAGTGGAGGAGAGACTTCACCTGTATCTGTACCTCCGCTAAGGTCTTCAGGTCAGAGTTGTTTGGCGGTTGTCGTCGGCTGATCCGGTATCGGCAGGTCGCTTGCTTGGTCCAGGTTGAGGTTGATTAATATTATCGTCTGCAGTAACTAGTTCACGATCTATTATATTAGTGTTACTTGCTTGCCACTCTTATAAGAATTGTTTATAATATTGTCCATCCTTTCTATACGCTGCATAAATTTGCTTTGAACGTCCGAAGTTTTAAAATCGTTATAATTAATATATCTAGCTCTATTTTTTTGAAAAATCTGAGATAAATGTTTTTCCCGTAATCCAAATAAATACTGAGAAAAATTCAGTTTGTTTTTACTCATATTAGGATACTGTACCCCGAACACGCTTTCAACTTCATATTTAACACTAAGACAAAAAAGCTTACCGTAGCGATCGGGCGATCTAGTACTTGTGATGATCGGCGATCTAGTACTTGTGATGATCGGCGATCTAGTACTTGTGATGAGTGCTTCCACGGCACCCAGTCCGATATCCGAGCTCTCTCAACCACCGTTTCACCGGGAGATTCCTATTGTGATCCTTTTCGTTTCTTTCTCCGCTGGCACAAACTTTTGCCCAGTCGCGTTTTGGATTTCGCCATACGTGCTTTCTATCCTTCCTTCGTTGATTTGTTTTTTTTTTTATTGCTCTAATTATGTATTCTTCTTTGCTGTTGGATTTGGACAAAAGAATGTGGAATTAAATAAAGGGTGTACTACTTATTTCGGGTACTTACTTGTTCCAGCTTTGGATGCCATTTACTTCCCTCTTTTTCTGTTCAAGTTCGACACTAGGATCTCTGAATCGACAGATACAAGTCCGTGGACCCTCAAGACAGTTTAGCGGCTCTCCGCCGACTTCCTCAGCCAATTCGCACATTCGCGGAAATCTTGACCCTGATATGATTTTTCTTGCTTTTTTGAGCGCCTTATATAACCAAATGATATCAGAGATGACGTATCTTGTGAGCTTGTCCACCGATGCAGAGGAATTTACTGTCTTCTCATAGATTTAAAAAAAAAGTTTTCTCGACACTTCCGTGCATTACATTACATTACTTTGATAAGTACTATTGTAGTGAAAAATGAAACTGGCAGGGTGCGTTGCGTATTAAGTGTGGGAGCAGCTACAAAAGCATAACTCCTCAGATTAATGGGAGGAGTAGTTTAATTAGTTTAATTAATTAAAATGGATGGGAGTAGCTAAACAGCATAGCTCCACTGAATGAGAACTCAATGATTGCTAGATCGTACTGTCTCACACACTGTGTCATTTAATTGATTTTCTTAGGTTATTTATACACATTCAAATTAGCTTACGATTACTTTTAATTAAAATAATTGGTTGTTACTATTTCTACATCGAAGCCCTCATGGTAGATCGCAGTCGTCGATCGGTATTGCGTCACTGCTTGTTGTTTGCGCGCAGTGTACACCGTAATTGGCTGTGTCTCATGTTTCTTCATTAGTGTTTATTGTACATTGGAAGTATTTTGATGTTATGATTACTTATTGTGCTTGGAAATTAAGTGTGTCATTAAGGTGCAAATGCATTTTGTAAATTTATTGAAATTATTTTCAATAATTTTCAGTCTGTTAGACGAGAAATCTCCTTCATATAATTTCTACTTGATTTATCCATATGCCGCCAGGCAAAAAGGGGGGAACAATCACCCAATTTAAAAGTGCAATGAGAAATCTTGCCACCATATAATTCACACTTAATTTTTATAAAAAGTATTTATATGGGCAATTGGCGTGACCTGCATCATTGAACTTCTATGGTAGGCGATCAGAGATAACCATACTGATAAGACCTCTCTGATCGCTGTATGGAAAAGTATAATGAAAATGTCTCATATGATTTATGCCTCCAGCGGCTGACGAAAAGTATATATACTATGCCTCCGATGGGGCCACTATGTTGATCGGTATTATATAAAAAAAATTAATATGATTTATGCTTCAGGCGGCCGACGAAAAGTCTTTGCATTGGTAATTACGATATATAAGGCGTGTCGCAAAAGTTTTGAGACAAATTTGAATTGTTCAGCCCTGCACACTGTTGCATGAAATGAGTTGAACCATGCACTTAGAAGATGTAACGGTATCTATAGAGCATTTTCAAAGTCAGTGTGGCCGGAAAGTTGCATTAGCAATGTCGTACAAAATAGATTTGCGCGCGGCTGTCGCCAAAGTTTTTGGAAGGTTAAGTACAAGTGAAATTTTGGAAGTGTTCAAAGACAAAGATATTTCCCGTGCAACGATATATCGAGTTATAAAAGATTGTAAGGAAGGCAAACAACCAGAAAATAAGCCAAAAAGTGGTCGACCAAAGAAGTTGAATGCTAGAACAACGAAACAAGTGCTAGAAAATGCAAAAAACAAGGTCGGATAGTCAACCAGGCGATTGGGGCGAAAATTTGGTGTTGGCAAAGATACAATTCATCGTATTTTACGGGAAAATAAGTTCTGCAAACGAAAACGTAAGCGAGCACCCAAATACACAACAAAACAGTTAGAAAGAATACCGAAATGCTGTCGTGCACTGCGTTTGAAACATTTTGCGAACAACACATTCATCATTTTGGATGATGAAAGTTATTTCACATTTTCGTGTCACAATTTGAGCGGTAACGATTTTTTTTATACCGATAATATTGAAACAGCACCCGATAATGTCAGATTTGCTCCCATAGAGAAGTACGAGCCAAAGGTGTTGGTATGGATTGCGATTTCATTGAAAGGAATATCAGCGCCGTATATTCGACCAATCGGTGGCCCAGCAGTTGATTCTGATGTTTATACCAGCTAGTGCTTGCCGAAATTGAAAGAATTTATTGCAAAACATCACGCTCAAGACAAAATAATGTTCTGGCCGGACTTGCACGGTGTCATTATTCGAAAAAAACTATCCTCTGTTTAAATAAGCAAAAAGTGCCATTTGTGCCCAAAGATGACAACCCACCAAACGTTCCACAGGCACGTCCAATCGAAAGATTTTGGGCTATTCTCAAACGTGCAGTCTACGATAGAGGCTGGGAAGCTAAATCGGAACAACACTTAGTCGGTAGAATTAAGCGAAAATTGAAAGAAATTGACATTTCGGTCGTCCAAGCCTTGATGAAGAGCGTTCGCCACAAGTACCACGTATAATCGAAGGTAACGGGCCATTAGCCACAGTTTAAATGTTTAGTGTGATAGTTTCTGAATAAAAGTAAATGATTTTGGCAACTGCTTTCAAATATCTTGTTTCTATTCCAAACACCAAACTTTTGACTTTGCCTCAAAACTTTTGCGACACGCCTTATAATGAAAATATTTAATATATAATTTATGCGTCCAGCGGCCGATGAAAAGACTTTGCATTGGTAATTACGATATATGTAATGAAAATATTTAATATATAATTTATACCTCCAGCGGCTGACGAAAAGTCTTTTGCAAAAAAATTTACAATCAAAGAAAGTCAATATTTTGCCTGTTGAGGGTCGTGGCTTCGACACCCTCTTCTTTTCCTGATCTAAAAAAAAAAAAAAATCTTATCCAGAACTAGTTTTCACTATTTTCTGTTTTGTTTTTTTTTTTTGTTTTTTTTTTTTACATTTCTTGTTACCTTCACTTGTCCTGCCACCTTACTCATGCAATACTTGATACTTGTACTTCTTCCGGCATCTTCCTCGGTCCGATTTTCTTCCCCGATATGGTGCCGGTCGTTTCGCTGACAGATCTGAGTAGCAGATGTCGGGATAGTGGATGTGGCATGCCATACTTACACATGGCTATTTTTGTGCTACCGTCATGCCCATATGCGACCATAACATGGCATATGATGATTGATTAACTCTTCAAATATTATTTGTACATAAAATTTCAAGACCGAGAAAGTACTTAATTTCGAGTACTTTGATTTCAATACTGCACTAAATCCAAGATATCTGATTCTTTAGTTGCAGCTATTAAGCCGTCGTTAATATAAATTTTGAATATAATCTTCCTGTTGTTTTGATGACTAACAAATACACAAGGGTCCGCATCGCTAACTTTGAACTGAAATCGTTTAAAAGTTTCTACAAATTTTATGTTCCAGCATCTTGATGATTGCTTCAGCCCATACAAGCTCCTTTTTAACTTGCATACTCGCCTTGATCCGTCGTCGTAACCTTGAGGTTGTCTCATGAATATTTCATCTTGAAATTCACCATACATTAAACTGTTTCATATAAAGTCTTTCCAAAGCGGATACTGTAAGAGTCGTTCTTATTGATGAAAGTCTTGTAACTGGACTGAATGTCTCCTGAAAATCAACATCATACTCTTGAGTGAAGCCTTGAACTAGCAGCCTTGCCTTATATTTTCCTGGTTGATTTTCATTTGCTTCCTTAATTTTGAATATCCACTTGTTAACAAGGATTTTTCTACCCTTTGGGCAAGACACAAGATCCCAGGTTTTGTTTTTGTGTAAACTATCTATTTCTTCCACTCCATATGACTTGTTTTTATGTCACAATAGGAGAGTTGGTGTTTAATACGGACTTTCAAAATTTCACCAAGATTTTTCCAGATGATCTCAACTGATAAGTTTTAACGACAATTGTACATATAATTACAGCATTTGTCCTGATAAATGTATTTCTACATCTGGTTGTATGAAGAACTTAAGGGAGTTGAAAAAAGAAAAATTTGTAAAGTTCAATATTCAATTCTTTTCCATTTGTCTCAATTACCGTATTTTTCTAAAAGAGAAGATTTTGCAATAAATGTGTAGCTTTAATTTGACAGTTGTCGGTGTCGCTCTATAGCCATTTTGGAAAATTTCAAAAAGTTCATGTCGAAATCGTACCTTTTTATAGATTCCTCGGTAGAAAATGATACAGTAATTTTAAATAATTACGAATTTTGCATGAAATGTATTTCTGTCTTTATTATAATTAATATAATTAATTTAATTTATTCTTATTAATATCAAATCATAATAGAAGCTAGCAAATTTTAATTGTCAAGGTGGCGTGTCGGCGGTAAAATTAGACAAAGAAAGCTTCTACAAGATTAATATAGCAAATCATTTTAAGTAAATTATAAATATTTGTACTTGAATGAATTCATATTTTTTATTTAATTTAATTTTCATTTTAGACATAACTACTTTGGAATCTTCCGGCAGCTTTGAAATGATTAATAACTCGAATGAACAAGTGGATTCTCAGGTATATTCTCAAGGTCCGTTTATTTTTGAATTATTTTATACAGACATATAATTAATATCCAAGTTTTTCTTAAGGACCTACTCCAATTATAAGAGAAGAGCCGGAAAAAATTCGGAAATGGCGAGAAGAGCAAAAAGCAAGGCTTGAAGAAAAAGACCAGGAAGAAGAGAAGAGGAAAGAAGAACTTCGAGAACAAGCCAAAAAGGAACTCGAAGAATGGTACAAGCATCATGAGGAAACCATAGCAAAAACAAAAGCTTCAAACAGGTAGGTCGAAACTTCATCTATTGAAACACATACAAATAAAGCATTAAGAGGACATTTTGTTTGCTTAAACAAAAGAAATACATTTTTGTTATCTCTGAAAATGTATTATAAAGAAAATGTTGGTTCGGAAGCGCCCCAGTGTCCATAAGTCGGAGGTTCCTGTCATATAAACCATCCTCAATTGCTCTTACGGCTTGAGATTCATTATCTTTTAACAGAGAACTCAGAAGAATTTTATCGTTTGTGTGCGAGTATGTCTTTTCATTTTTAGAGAGATTTGTATTAAGTCAACTGGAGAAAATCCTTTACATTTTCTCCTATTCTCTGCTTTGAGTTATTAAATTGTGACTGCAGAGTAGTTCTGGAAAAACAGAAGATGGTAAACTGTTCCACATTCGCACTGTTCGGGATAAAAAAGCCTCACGGAATTTTAATGTACGGCCGAATTTGAAGGGTAAAAAGATGTGCGCGGTTTGTAGCGCGAGTATTGCGTGCAGTAATCATTCCACAAGGGTTTAGACTAGATATTTCATCAGAAAATTGACCATGCATGTAGCGATAAAGGAGCGAAAGGCATCCAACATTGCGGCGGTGTCCGAGTAAGTCGATATGACAAGTTATTGCCACACCGCCGATGAGCTTGAAGGTTCTATTTGTCACAATATCCAATGAAGCTAAGGCTGTGCGACCAGCTCCAGCCCATATATGGGAATTGTATTCCATTCTAGGTCTAATGTAGGACTTGTAGAGGAGCGCCAGATTTGACGGGGTGAAATATTTCTTATACATTTCAGAAATTCAAGATATTCCGATGCTTCTTTGGCAACAGAGAAGATGTGATCTGTCCGGTTTAACTTACTGGAAATATTAATGCCGGGGTGGTTAAGTTAAGGTCTTGTTTTAATGAGATGAAGCAGCTTTGGGTCTTGAAGCATTGAATTCGACGCGATTCGCTTTGTCCCAAGCGGGGATATTGTTAGATCGTTATTCAATGATCTAATCATGCAATCTCGTTTAACACATGCGGCATTCCCCCTGGAGTCCGCAAGAGTGTCAAAGGAGTAAGCTAAATCAAGGGTACTGTCATCAGCGAAGCTATGGATGGAATTGAAAGTAAGGGAAAGCAGATCAATAATGAAAATTAAAAAGAGAGTTGGAGAGATAACAGCGCCTTGAGGAACACCGGCATTTACGGGATGAGGTTCAGAAGTAATGCCATCTAATACAACACGTATTTGGCGACTAAATAGGGAACTAAGAGGAGGGAAAGACCAAGTGCTTTAAGTTTGGCTAAAAGGGCTGGATACCAGACTCTATCAAAGGCTTTTGAAATATCTAGGGCAACGATTATGGACTCACCAAAATTGTGAAGACTACGGTTCCAACGTTCCGTAAGAAAAGTCAGGAAGTCTCCAGATGAGCGTCTAGCTCGGAAGCCATATTGGCGATCGTTGATGAGATGATGGCATTGGGCGCCAGGTTTCGTAAAGAAAATTAAATTCCCCCATTTTTAAGCTATGACCGTACTGAGAACAATAATCAGCATATGTTGTACTTTACCCAGTCTTCCTACACCTCCTTTTTCGATGCCAACTAGTACTCATCGGTGGACGTGGGAAGAAGACTGGGTAGTATCATAGATTAATAAAGTATTTCATACGTAGATAGGAAACGCTGAACAAAGAAATGGAACGCTTTTTCTATAAATTTCAACATGAGATTGCCTCCCATACAAAGTGCACGCTCACCCTGTTGCTTATATGCCTAAGCAGACTGCGGTTAACTCAGCATGAGCAGTGGCTGTGCTGGCTTCTGTGTGATTTTGCGAAAGAGGCAAGAGGTAAATGCGCAAACTGCTTTGCTTTATCTGTCTATTTGTGATTTAGGGATATTCTAATAAGAAAGAATGCGTGTGTTCCTGAGAATTTTTTGAAGTACATCCCATTTTAATTATGTTCTTTTCTCTTCTCTCGTTATATATGCTGGCAGCAGTAGGTGTAGGTGCCCGTTGGTTGTAATGTTAGATGGGAACTATGTGATTTATGGTAGGGGACACAATGCTCGTTGTCGTTGCCATTTTGCTTCTGGTATTCCGTATGGTTACAACTGCGATCTTCCACCGAGTAGCGAAATATTACCTGTTTTTTTTTTTCATTATATTGATTGATTAATTAGAGTTTAATTTGATTTATTCAGATTTTGGATTTAAGGAACCTTTTGAATTTTCTCAAGGATTGTATTGATTATTTGTTCAAACACATAACAAAGATGACAATGCAATTTATGCAACAATCAATAAATTGCATTCATCGGTCAATAAACCGATCACCATGCAAGCACATTTGTGCTCAATAGGTCACAAAACATAATTTGCTGAACCTTGTAGTGTACGTCTTAAGAAATTATTATTATTATTGTTAAGCTAAGCATTTTTCTAATTGTATATAAACGGTGTTAATATATTAATAAATCAGTTGCTAATTATCAGTCAACTTTTAAATCAATCACCTTGTTCACCCCCCACCAGAGGTATTATGTTATAGGAGCAACTCCCTATCTTTGCAAACAAAATAAGTAGGAGACAAAGAATGGTTGGGTGTGTTGTTGTCCACCCTCCTCCATGTCCTCCGTGATTGATGGAACTTCTATACTTCTCGGAGTAGTACATCTTAGCTAACTTAGGCAATTTGTAACGTTCTTCGTAAGTCTTGACTGCCTGTAACTGTTTTTCTATAGGTACTAGTGTTTTGTATCCTGTTACAGGGAATATGCGAATACCTTTACGTTTCCGTTGCATGTGTTCGTGTCGGAATTGATTTAATTGTGTCTTGAATTTGACGGCGCGTTTGGGCAAGTTTCCCTTACCGGTTTCTCAGATCGTTTCTCAATTTTGGCTTTTACGTTCTTGGCTTCGTTGTCTGTTAACTTATGCTTCCTGTTATTTTTTGGTGTGGTTTCCTGTGTTGGAAGCCTCTGTACTAAAACTGTTGTAATATTCGTGTATGGTTTGATTGCTGCTGGAGGTTCAATACATTCTTGCTCATTTTCTATGGGTAATTTGCATAATTTTGTTATTGGTCTTTTCAAAATGATATTTCCCTTGCATCGAAGACTCGCTACTCGCGTGAGTCCATCCTTGCCGGGATGTGTCTCAGTTACACGTGCAAGGAGCCACCTTGTTGGTGGTAGGTTTTCGTCCTTGATTAAAACAAGTTGTCCAGGCTCTATGTTATCTTGTTTTGTGCGCCACTTGGGTCTCTGTTGTAGGCGTGACAAATATTCTGTTGACCATATTTTCCAAAAGTCTCTTTGAAGTTTGCTTACAAGTTTCCATCTAGTTAAACTGTTAATATTTGTTTCCTTTTCAGCACAAATGGGTGTTCTCAGTGGTGCTCTGCCCATCAAAAAATGACCTGGTGTTAACGCAGCGAGATCATTTGGGTCATCACTGAGCGGACAAATGGGTCGAGAGTTGAGACATGCTTCTATTTGGTATAGTAATGTCGTTAATTCTTCAAAGATTAAAGTCGTTTCTCCAATAATTCTTTTAAGGTGGTGTTTGATTGATTTTACACCAGCTTCCCAAAGTCCGCCCATGTGGGGTGCTCCTGGTGGGTTGAAATGCCATTGTGTCCCGTCAGAGGCTAGTAGATTCACTACCTCAGGCATGTTATCGGTTATCGCTTTTCTGAATTCTTCTTTAAGTATTTTTTGTGCTCCAACAAAATTAGTTCCACAATCGCTATAAAGATGTTTGCAGAGGCCACGTGTAGCAGTAAATCTCTTGAATGCTGTTAAAAATGCTTCAGTGGTTAAATCACTGACAACCTCAATGTGTATTGCCTTTGTTGCTAAGCATACAAAAACGGCTATATATCCCTTATAGGATTTATGTCCACGCCCCTTTGATGCTCTTAAATGAATTGGACCAGCGTAGTCGACGCCTGTGTGAGTAAATGGTTTAGATGGTTTTATTCTTGCGGCTGGTAGGTTGCCCATTAGTTGTTGAGTTACTTCTGATTTAAATCGAAAGCATCTTATACATTTATGAATGAGGTCTCGTATGATAGTTCGTGCCTTTAGGATCCAATATTGTTGTCGGACGTATGCCAGTGTACTTTGGTTACCCCCATGGAGTGTTTTTAGGTGAGCCTGCTGAATTATAAGGTTAGTCAAATGCTTTGTATTTCGACAATTCCGAATGAATTTGTTGCAAATGGCTAGTACTCGAATTAGTCTGTGCATGGTTGAGAATCGTTCGATTATATTGTCGGTAGATGTTACTGTTGTAAGTGTTGTATACGTTGTTTTAATTTCCAGTTCAGTTACACTACTTTTTATGTTAGTTTGTGGCCACCGTTCCTTGGGGTAATTTAGCCACCTTGGACCTGTCCACCATAAGTTATGAGAGTTGATTTGGGTTGCACTTAATCCTCTTGAGGCACAGTCTGCTGGATTCTCGTCCGACTTGATGTAGTTCCATTGGTTTGGGTTAAAAATTGATTGTATTTCTTCAACTCTATGTGCGACAAAGTTTTTCCATTTGCCTGCATCTCCCTTTATCCAAGATAGTGCGACCATTGAATCTGATCATAGAAAGACCCTTGCGTTATCGATTTTCATGGTCTTCAATGTGCTCTTCATTAATTTTGCAAGTAGTAATGCACCACACAGCTCTAATCTTGGTATTGTTGTCTTTGATTTCACGGGAGCTACCTTTGATTTGGCTGTAAGCAATGTGACTGTTGGACTCTTGGTTTGAGAAGTCACCTTGATGTAAATCACTGCCGCGTATGCCCTTTCAGATGCATCGCTGAAACCATGTAGCTCGACTGTTTTTGTGTGATGGGTTTGACAAATCCATCTGGGAATGCTTAATTCTTCTATTTTTGGTAGATCGTTTCTGAAGTTATTCCAGTCTGTTTTAACTTGAGAGGGGAGTTCTTCGTCCCAGGTGACACCTTGTAGCCAGAGTTGTTGAAGCATAAGTTTAGCCTTTACTGTTACAGGTGTAAGCCATCCCAACGGATCGAAAATCTTTGCTATATCTGATAGCAAGATTCTTTTTGTTACCATCGCTTTATTTGGTAGGTTTACCTTGAAGTTGAAAGTGTCCGATTTCGGAGCCCAATGGACACCCAGCGTCTTGATGGTATCTCCATCCTTTATTTCGAGGATATTCTGTTCTCTTAAATCCTCGGGTATTCCTTTTAACAAACTTTGTTTGTTACTAGCCCACTTTCGCAGCTTGAATCCACCTGCGGATAATAAGTTAATTAATTCATTTCGTAATCGCTCCGCTTCTTGAACTGTATCTGCTCCGGACATCATGTCGTCTACATAAAAATCTGTGATGACGATTTTGGAGGTCTCTTGCTAATTGCTGCATAGTTCTAATTGCTAAGTATGGTGCAGACGATGTGCCATATGTAACTGTTGTTAGCTTGTATTCTTGTATTGGATCGTCTGGTGAGAATCGCCATAGTACTCGTTGCAAATCTTGATCTTCTTCGTCTATTTTTATTTGCCTGTACATCTTTTCTATATCAGCTGTAAAGGCGTATTTGTGTTTGCGCCATCGCAATAGGATAGCTGGTAAGTCTTGTTGAAGCTAAGGCCCTGTTAGCATTCTTTCATTCTCCTGCAGTTTTTGCTGAGGCGTCAAAGACCACTCGCAATTTAGTGGTTGTGCTATCTAATTTGTTCACCGCATGATGTGGAAGGTAGCATAAGTTGGATATGGACTCCATGGGAGTTTTTGCAGGTACCATATGTTTTAACTTGATGTATTCCATCATAAAATTTTTGTATTCTCTTTCCAATGTCTTGTCAGTTTTGAATTTTCTTTCAATCTGAAGTAATCTACCTAGCGCTATTTTTCTTGAAAATACCAAGTTTACTAATGGTTCCTTAAAAGGAATATTAACTGTGTACGTTCCATCTTGGTTTCGGTTATAAGTTGCTTGGTAGTGTTTTTCACAATCGTGATCTTCCTTAGACATCTGATATTCTGTAGATACCTGTTCTAATTCCCAAAATCGTTTTAGCTGGTCATCTATTTCAACGTTGGAGATCATACTGATAATTTTCGGTCGCATTGTATTGGTATGGGTCTGTCCTGATATAATCCATCCCAATTCAGTATTCTGTGTCAGGAGTCCGCGATGATTTTTTCGAACTCCTTCTAATATTATTGAGCTGTATACGTCTGCCCCTATAATGACATCAATTGGCCCAGGTTTGTCAAAATTTGGGTCTGCCATGATAATATTCTTCCATGGTATGTCCAGATTTAGGTATTTGTCTGGTAGAATGCTAGTGAGCCTTGGTAATACAAGAGCTTCGACTTGGTGTTTAAATGTAGATGGAATTCTTGGTTGTATTTCCATATGAATTTTGCTATGAGCTATTCCTGCGTTAGCTGCACCTATTCCTGCTATTTCGGCAAATATTTTCATTCTGGGTAGTGATAAAAGTTGTGCGATATTCTCTGTCACGTAAGATGCCTGTGAGCCGGGATCAATGAGTGCACGCACTGTTTCTAGATTTCCAGTCGCCGATCGTACTCTAATTAATGCTGTTGCCAGAAGAACAGTATTATTTTGTTGTGCTAAATGGTTTTGTACTTTAGCGGCTTTAATTAGCGGTTTCACTTGTATGTTTTTGTTGATAATGCCTTTGGAATTGTTATCTTGATAGACTTCGTGTAGTAATGAGTGGTGAGTTTTGCGGCAGATATTGCATTTGTGTTTGCTTAAACATTTCTCTTGTTCATCATGATTTAAGCAGTTTATACAAAGTTTAGCTCTTCTTATAAACTCTCTTCGTCGCTGTACTTCGAGTTGCTGGAAATCATGGCAATTATATATTGCGTGATCATTTTGGCAGTATTTACACTGCTGAGTTCTCTTCGAATGATAGTTCTTATATGTTATGCTTCTTGGTTGTATTTTATCATATTTCCACCTTTGAGGCAATTCACGCCGTTTATTGTCTCCAAATGCTTCAAGCGATTGGAATCTAGACTCCAGGAATCTGTAGAGTACATCAAATGTCGGAATCTCCTTTGGTTTTTCTAAGGTCTGTTCATAGAGCCTGTGGGTTTCTTGGTCAAATTTTTGTATGCATATGTGTACTATAATTGGTGCCCATGATCTAGTATCGATGTTTAGATTGGTTAGCGCATGTAGACACTCTTTTATAGTATCGTGCATTTTCCTTATTCCACTTGCAGACGCAATATAAAATGTTGGTAGTGATAATATGTGCTGAATTTGAGTAGCCACAATCTTTCTTTTGTTTTCGAATCGTTCTTTTAATATGTCCCAGGCACTTGTGTAGTTGGAATCAGATATTTCCAGGTGGCACAATATCTTTGAAGCTTCACCTTTTAAATGCGTTTTCAAGTATTGTATTTTCTCTATGTTTGATAGCCTTTTGTTATCATGTATGAGTTTCACAAAAATATCGTGAAAGCTTCGCCATGCCTCATATTTTCCATCAAACGTTGGAATTGTAAGTCTTGGCAATCTGATATCATTTTCTGATGGTGTGCCTTGAAGAGACAAGAGATATCATGGCCTTGTTGTAATTATGTTTTGCTTGCTGAAAAAGCTCTATTAGGCTCTCCATCTCTTCTTCTTCATAATCGTCTGTTTCGCAGTATAGCAGAACTTCTTCATGCATTTGTTGAATGCTTTTCCAATTCTCGCTGAGTATGCGGATGTAGAACTCAATTCGTGTTGAATTGAGTTCATTGTCATTGTTTACTTGATGTACTTGCTCCGTGAAAGCTGCAATGCGCAGTCTTTCTCGTTTACGACGGACCTCATTTTCATTTTCACTGGTGATTATTGAAAGCTTAAATTGCTTGTTTGAGTGGCGTGATTCATCATTCGGGTTGGTGTCTGCTTCATCTGCCAAAGCTGCTTCGTAGCTTTCAAGCTTTCTTTTTATGAGTGTTGTTGCTTCTTTTACCTGATCGTAGTAAGCTTCCGTATGGTATTGGTGCTCAGGTTTATTAAGTGCAGAAATCTCTTCATGGCGGGCTTGAAATTCTTCCCAAAGTTCCTCGTATTGCTGCTGTTTTTTTATGATAAGCTCTTTTGTTCTCCTCTCTATGCGTTCTCTTCTGAGGTTTTCCAAGAGTTTGGTCAATTGATCACCGACTTCAATTTGTTTGCTGGTTAACTCGTCCATGACGATGGTTCTCTCTCTGCAAGAAGTTTATACTTTTAAATTAATTTCAGCGCTTACTGATATTTTTTGGGCTGATGACTGTCGCAGAATTTGCTCTTCAGATTATGTTATGGCTGGTGACTCGTAAATGCAGATGATGGTAGTATATCGGTGGTAGTATGGCACCTAGACGTTTAGTAAGTACTGTTTATCCCTTCTTTGAATGATGAAATAGTCGCGGTTCAGTTTTTGCACCGGCACCTGTCCAGTGACATCCATTGTGATCTACTACTTCAGCATTTAAAGGAAAAAGGACGAACGTTATCCCATGAAATGACATTGCTAAAAGATCTAGATACCAAACGAAAAAGGCGAAATATATTTGGCAATATACTAGAATACGTTTTTGGAGTCAATGAAGATGTGTATACAGACATTAACACTCTTCGTCAAAACCAACAAATCTTACAACAAGCAGCCCAACATCAATCAAGTCTAATGCTCTCTACTATAGCCGTAGTCAACGACACAGAAGCCCGCGTAACTCAAAAAATAAACATGATTACAAACAAACTAAACAAGGCTCTAGAGGAAATCAACAAAGTTCAAGGATGGTTCTCCCAAACTGACACCAACAGGATTAATATCAATATCATCGCCGCATATCAACTTGCGATAAACTTCCTCAGTGACCTAGAAGAACATTATATAAGACTCGCGAGGATTACCATGAAAAGGGGAAATCTATTTGAATTCATGTCACCGGCAAAATTAGCAAATATCACCATTAAAGCCTCCGATCAAATTCCTTCCAACTTAAAGGTCTCTGGCACACCAGAAGAAAGACTAGAAATAGTCAGTGACAACGGAAATATTATTATTTATGGATATCTTCCCATTATGGAGAGGGATCAATACACGCTAATGAAGGCTACCGCTATACCCTACCACATTAAAAACAATACATACATACATAGCACCAGACATTAGCAGATCCATAATAGGTACAAACTATAACACTCAAACCTACTTCGAGCTTACTGAAGCAGAACTAGCCAATTGTATCACCCAAGCAAAACACTTGATGTTGTGTACTCCAACAGTTGTCAGCAGTATCGAAACAAACCCAAATTGTATCATTGATGAGATCTACCAGCGCCAAGAAAAACAACACTGCTCCTTGAACCAGTTCTCTTTATCAACCACATTATGGAAGCATCTTTACATGACCAACACTTGGCTATTCATCAGCAGCTCACCCACCACCGCAGCGGTCAAATGTAATGGAGTAAGAGAAGACATCATTCTCGATAAAATAGGAATAATTCAGATCAGCAACAACTGCCTCATCCAAACTAAGAATAATACACTAACATCAACAATAACTGCTAAAATACCAGTTAAATCGACATTTAACAAGGCAATGAATTTCAACATAAGCACCACTATAATGACAAGAAAAATACACAGAGAAATCATTGAACGTGAACCAATTTTAAAATCATCCGACCATTTATTCGATGCAATTAGGGATCAAGAAGTACTACAGCAGGACCTAGTGTCAGCCTCAACTATATTCAAATCAATTGGCCACCACACGGCCTCAGCAGTCAGTGCAATCGTAATTACCATCCTACTAATCACACTTGCATATAAGTTAAGGCGACAAGTACAGACCTGCTGTCCGCTAACGCGCAGGAAGGTTGAAGGCATCCCCGACATTAAACTTAGCCAAAGGACTCCGCAACCCGCTAAGCGAACCAGCCTAGTTCAACATGCAGATTCAGAATCATCAACAAACCCGAGATTCACCTTATTCACCATATTGCGACTGCAGTCACCAAGGGGGAGAATGTTCAAACACATAACAAAGATGACAATGCAATTTATGCAACAATCAATAAATTGCATTCATCGGTCAATAAACCGATCACCATGTAAGCACATTTATGCTCAATAGGTCACAAAACATAATTTGCTGAACCTTGTAGTATACGTCTTAAGAAATTATTATTATTATTGTTAAGCTAAGCATTTTTCTAATTGTATATAAACCGTGTTAATATATTAATAAATCAGTTGCTAATTATCAGTCAACGTTTAAATCAATCACCTTGTTCACCCCCCACCAGAGGTAAGGGAACAAGAAAAAACATTATTTCATTCTTACTGAATATCAAGAATTATTTTTGTAATATGGATTACAAAGGACGACTGTGGGGCGTAAGATGTTCTGTTTTGGGTTGCGGGACCACTAAGCGTCAGGAATCTAAAATTAAGTTCTTTAGGCTGCCTAAGAAAGAACATGTAAATTTTGACAAATGAATAAAGGCATGTGGATTAAGTTCGCCCAACGTCAAAAAGTTCATATATTTGCTCAAAACATTTTGATGTCTTGTTTTGAAAAAAAAAAATTTATGAAGGGTTCTGTACCGACACAACTTACCTTCATTAATGAATATGAATGATGCAGTTGAAGAGAACCATCTCAATAATTTTCCTAGCAGAACTTATATTAGGAATAATGATGAAGTAGATCGACGAAGTGATTTATTGCTTGCAGACTTGCCGAGCTTAGAACCAGAATATTCTGGAGTGAACTCTGAGAGCATACTTGAAGATGTAAAATGCAGTTCTTGCTTGAAAAACGAAAAAAATGTTACTTTTTACCGCAAACGTTACAGCGATATTTTAAATCTCCAACCGGTTACAAATATCTTCGAGAAGCTTTGGGATTACATTTGCCCACTACAAAGTCTCTTTATCGTTGGCTTCCAGTTAAAATTATTCAGCCTGGTATAAATTATGATATAGTACCAAGCTTACAAATGCTTTTGGAAAACTTTTCCGACGCCCAGAAAGAGTCATGCTTGTTGTTTGATGAAGTTGCCATCAAAATAGAGCTAACTTATAACGGAACTCTCGACAAAATTGTAGGATTTGTTGACTTGGGAGACTATCAAAATAATGCAATTGGAAAAGACATATGTGTGTTCATGGTTCGCGGCATAACATCCAACTGGAAATTTATAATTTCTTTTTACGTGACGGGATAATTTGGTTTCAAAAATTAAACAAGCTATTGATTGTTGTATAACTATCGGTTTCAACGTTCGAGCAATTGTTTGTGATCAAGGATCAAACAATAGAAATGCTTTTCGTCGCCTTAACGTAACACCACAACGTCTCACAGTGGGGCGAAACCCCGAAAAAGTGGCCAAAAATCGGAAACATGAAAATTCGATTCGGGGTATTTTGACCAGTGGGTTGGGTAGAGAAATGATTGGTGCATTCAAACCTCGAAGGGTAAAGCCGTCCCTTCTATACCTAGCTCAATACGTTAGTTCAAAGTCAGCCTTCGTTCAGAGTGCACACGTCGAGCGAGTATACGAAGCAAAAACAGCAATCTTTGAAATTCCGTATCTGGATAGTGAATTGACCGATTTCAATTCTTCAAAATGGATTCTATTCCTGGAGGTATGTAGAAAATATTTCTATATTAGTTAAATTGAAAAGTCATGTTTATCTGCTTGAAATACGGCCATGTTCGGTACCATCGCGAAAACGATATGATTTTAGAGACTTCTACTTTCAAATAGACAAAAAGTATGAAATTGTTCACTATTGTCCAAACTTCTAGGTGAAAGGCTTTAGGTGAGTCTATTAACAATTGAAAATGCCGAGGAGTACCTGCGGGATCCTGCGCAAAAGTGTAGTTTTGGCTGTTATAACATACCTTGAGCAGGTACCCGGGTAGAACTAATACCGATGGCGGTCTTAGAGTATATAGGGTGTCCATAACAAAGTAGTACAGTTATTTTAGATTCACATTGTTTATGAGAATTGTTATTCATGATTTGTTTAAATTTTAATGTGTTTTAGGAAAAAATTGGTTTATTCAATGAGTTTTATGGTGCTTTCAGTTGCTTCAGTTGTGCCATTACAACTCGTATGTGTCGATCGTAAATCGAATGCCAAAATTGTGATTTGGAAGAACCGTAGGCCTTCGTCTCACCGATTCTGTAGGCCACTAAGATTACAGTTTCTGCACGAAAACACGGAATCGACAATCAACGAAGAACGCTACATCAATGACCAGATAAAGGCACTTGTTCCTTACGAAACAATTGTAAATCAAAACGAAATCTCAGTTGAGTTTAAAATGATGTTAACAATGATCGATGGGAAAGTTTGTAACGCATTGACATCTACGAAGTCTGCTCAACGTTGTTACTTATGTGGAGCTACATCCAAGCATTTTAATGACATCGATGCTCTTCTACAAAGAAAAGTCGACGAAGAGAACTTCAAGTTCGGATTATCTACATTACATGGGTGGATACGGTTTTTCGAATGCTGTTTACATTTGTCCTACAAATTAAAAATCAAAAAATGGCAAGCACGTACTGAGGAAGAAAAGCGGATTGTAGAAGAGAGCAAAAGGGTTGTTCAAAAGGGCTTTCGTACGCAATTAGGACTAATCGTCGATTATCCGAAGCCTGGGTACGGCACCACTAATGACGGAAATACAGCTTAGGCGCTTTTTCGAAAATTCGAGTGTGTCTGCTTTGATAACGGGAGTAAACGAAGAATTAATCATACGCTTCTACGCTATTCTGCAGGCTATTTCGAGTGGCCATGATATTAATACCGACAAATATCGAGAATATGCAATGGAAACTTCGCGACTATTTGTCGAACTTTATCCGTGGTATTTTATGCCTACCTCAGTGTACAAACTTCTCATCCATGGTCCACAAATAATAGCTCATGCGTTATTACCAATCGGCCAACTATCCGAAGATGCTCAAGAAGCTCGGAACAAGGACATTAAAAATATCAGAGAAAATTTAGCGCGGAAGTGTTCGAGATCTAAAACAATGGAAGATGTTTGGAATCGGCTCATGGTAACATCTGATCCGTACATTTCCAGTATACGTAAATTGCCACAGAAAAATATGCGTAGTTTATCTCTGGAAGCTGTAGAATTGTTAATCCCACCTTCAATAACAAGTCAATCAGCAGAAGATGATTCTGAATTTCACGACGATGATGACGAATCTGACGAGGAAATTGTATTTTAGTAATATTTGTAAGTTAGAAATTATATTTTGTGTAATATTTGTAAGTTTTGACAATGTTTTTGCTGAAAATAAAATGGCTTTTTTCCTTAATATGTATGCATTTTTGTTGAGTATTTACGAATAAACTGTATATAATGCACATTAATAGTCTTTCGCCATTTCCTGCACAAATAAAATTCTGGTAAATGTTGACCTCATATTCGTGATTAATAACCTCGGAAACCCTTCATCATTCTACCACATATGTCCACCGTTTTGGATCCGCCATTTTGTTTTTTAGATTTTTGGCTTCGGATTCGTGATCAGCGACCCCAAAAACCCCTGCGTACAGACTTTCACCCAAATTCCAAGCGTTTTTGTTTTTTGGCCGCTTTTTCGTGGTTTCGTCCCACTGTCCGTCTGTACTTTAACTATAAAGATAAGAAATATTATGCTATACTTGATGTGCCACATTTATTTAAATCTATTCGCAACACACTGATGAAAACAGATCTTATCACGCCTGATGGCGAAGCTAGTTGGAAGTGTGTTGAAGAATTGGTAGCTCTAGAAAAAAATAATGTGACAAAAATGGGTCACAAACTGACAGAAAAGCATGCCTTACCTAATAAGTGGCAGAAAATGAGCGTATCTCTTACCACTCAAATTTTTAGTCGAAACTGTGCTGCAGCTATTGAAAGTGCCCATGATATAAATGTATTTACTTTGGAAACTTCCCAGAAAGCAAGGGCAACGGCTGCTTTTCTTCTGGTTATGGATAAAGTATTTGATTGTTTGAATAGTAAGATGCCATTTGGAGGGAACATATACAGGAGTGCATTGAAAAGAAATGGACCAGTTAGGCAATACTTAATTGATATTTTACCTTAGATTGAAGCAATATCGCTAAAGAAAAAAATGCAAAACTATTGCTTACAAGGGCTTTGTCAGTCTATATCAGCAATTTTGAATATGTCGGAAGAAATATCCGGAACTTAGTTTTCTTTTAACATAAAAATTTAATCAAGATCCCATTGAAAATTTATTTGCTTTAATCAGAAACAATGGAGGTAATAACAAAAATCCATCAGCGAACGATTTTATGTATATAGTAGCCCGTATAACTTCAAATAAACTTATAAGCTTAAAATCAGTAACTGTTAACAAAAATTGCGAAGACGATGACGAAGAATATCTTGTAGACGAGGTTTTTAAAGAAGTTGAAACTGATAATAATCAGTGCTCCTCTAATAGTTTAGTGTCTGTAGAAAATATGAACAGTAATACCACAGATAATACTTGTGCTTTACAATTTGATGAAATTAAATGTCAAGAATATGACGTGGTACTGGACAATATTTGCACTTCTAATACTGAGCATGTTGGTGCAGAAGACCTTTCCACTCGATATTTTGTAGGCTACGTAATTTCTAAGTTACTTTCTTCCATTAATAATTGCCAAAAATGTTGCGTAAAGATGTTGTAAAGATCTGGGGAAATAGTTAAATTTTCGCACTCTTCAGAATTTTTAATATACCATAAAAATTACTCTCATAAATCGGATTTTGGTAGTCTTGTTCCTCCTAGTGATAAGTATTTTGAGATTTGTAAATTGCATGTTGCAATTTAAAAAAAAAATATTTTCCGAGACCTCTCATATTAAAAATATTAAGCATACCATAACTAAATATTGTATTGATAGAACCAATATTATGAGGGAATTTTAAACCTGGTTTTCAACTAACGACCCCTGTTACGCACATCACATTAAAGCTCTCGACATATTAATTGGTATCCTTTTGAAAAAGAACTGTTTATGGAAAACGAAAAATATGCAGTCTTTTTTTTACAAAAAACCAATCTAAGAATACCAGATCGAAAGCTAAAAATTATAAAATCGTAATTTTAAAACTCCAAACAATTTGAAATATGAGATGTTTCTCTTTACGTTTTAAGAATTTTTTAGTAAGTAAATTACATTTTAATAATTTCATTTACCAAAAACGGATGGACAGACAGACGGACGGACAGACGTACGAACAGACGGACATGCAAAAATCAAAATAACTTTTAATATTATGCGTGGGTGTCCAATCCATTTTGCTCTACCATTATTATTTCTGTGCGTTACATATGAAGGAAATTAACATTCCTCAAAAATTCTCAGGAACACACGCGTTCTTTCTTATTAGAATACCCCTAAATCACAAATAGACAGATAAAGAAAGCAGTTTGCGCATTTACGTCTTGCCTCTTTCGCAAAATCACACAGAAGACAGTACAGCCACTGCTCATGCTGAGTTAACCGCAGTCTGCTTAGGCATATAAGCAACAGGATGAGCGTGCACTTTGTATGGGAGGCAATCTCATGTTGAAATTTATAGAAAAAGCGTTCCATTTCTTTGTTCAGCGTTTCCTATCTACGTATGAAATACTTTATTAATATATGGTAGTATGCAGCTGCCAAGAGAACGACTTCTATCACCCAAGGTTCACATCTCGCTCAAGACCATCCTTTGTATCGGCGACGCGGCGATTTCGAGACACAACACTTCTAATGCATATACATATATATAATTTCAAAAACAATCAAGCACTATGGATAATAAAAGAATGAATTCATATCGAGTTACAAATTTTATTTCCTGTTTTGCGACTAAGGGTAATTACATTATATGTATATCTATATATTTATATAAAAAAAATTTCAGAAGAAAACTTAATCACTAGTACTCCGATAATCTCCAATTGCGCAAATGGTGATGACCGACGGATGCTCTTAATTTAGTAATAAAAAATTTATATTTCTCTAAATGGTGGCTAATACTAAATGACGAGTCTATCACGGTGCTATGTGGCATCGTGCATATTTGATAAAGTTGGCTGCTGACTTGTACTGAGACGGCCTAGTCCGGACATTAACTACTCTCGGCGCTAAGGTGACTTCCTTAGTGTCCCTCGGCTTGTTTTTCCTTTTTTAACTGTATGTTCCGTTCGCAAGTGTAGGACTCCCACCGCAACTTTATACTACGTGGCCTTGCCAGAGACACTCCTTCGTTAAAGTATTCACCCCGACGCAAAGCTACAATAGAATTAAGATCAGTTGCAAGTTACTTTCAAGACCGATGATATTATTTTCGTGGGTTATTTCCGACTTGTCTGGTATGCTTATTACAACCTGGTCAGACACCTAATCGCAATCTATTACTTGCTCCGGGTTCCTTATTGGAAAGTAGTTTTTTTTTTTAATAAATTTTTCTCTCTTTTTAAACTAACACAAGTCTCTCTTGTATCGCTTTAAAATTGGTTTTCTTTATATATTTGGATTTAAATATACTTTTTTTCCTATTTGAAATCTAAGCTCGACTCACACCCCGTGATTGTTGCAGTGCGATTCTTAGTGATCTCAATGTGGATTCGCCTAATGCCCCCCCCCCCCCCCCGTTAGGTTTTTGATCTTCTCGATCAGTTAGTGTTGCCGCACACTCCTGTATAACAGGTTTTGACTACGGAATCAGATGGCATTTTCGTTTAGACCAGTTTGAACCATGGTCCTAAAAAAGTATTTTTTCTTTTTTTATCACTTGGTCATTTTTGATTTTTTTTTTACATTGCGATTTTCATAAATTAATCTTCAAGTTACCCCACCCTACTTGTACCACAGCTTGCAACACTTGCTTACGCGAGAACAGAACCTGCTGATCTTTATAGTTTCCAATGAGGTATGCTGTTTTCCAAGTGTTCTACCTCCCATGCATAAATTGGGTCTGGACTACAACAGAGTACATACTGGAGTCTAAGCTTATAAGCTTTTTTAACCCTGCCCACAGAAGAAGGTCAATATTAAAATGGCTATCCGAAACCTAATTTAGTTAAAAACTACACTAACGAAAGTTGTGGTGTTCTCCTAATCAATATCTAATGGTGGCGGGAACTTTACATTCTACATTTCATAGCTGTGGATCTGGCCAGCAGAGAAGCATAACCTTAGACATAGCTAGCACTCAAGTGATGCCCGTTCGAGTCTGATTATTTCGATATGTGTTGTAATTTTTCCCATTGCAAATTAAATCGCTCGTTACACGTACCCGCATTACTTTTTGTAATATAACAGATCAATTCGTCTGCAAGCTTGGTGTACTTCCGGTGTACTGTTATGGTACTATGTTGAGAGTGATTTCTTTGGGCGTGAAGTCCCAGCTGTCAGCATGAGCTGACAGATCACTCGGTGGACAGCGTTGGCTGCAGGGCGGCACGCTAGCACCTCGGCTATTGCGGGAGAGTTATAAGGGGGGGGGGGGGAGGGAGTTAACCAAAATCTTGCCGCTGCCACCTGCCATTATAAATAAAAATCATCGTGCCTGATAAAAAACTGTAGCACACACTCCAGCCCTGAACGGGCCCTCACCAGTTATCTCTACCTTATTGAAGGTGCAGATGAACTATCTTCTGCTGCGTGCCCCATCCTCCCAACGACACTGAGGGCAGATTTTTTTTCCAGTGTCCCTATGTTGACCTGAAAAGAGAGAGAGAGAGCAGCGGACCTAGACAACCTTCATGTTAGGGGGCTCCAGGAAAGTGAGAGGAGATCAAAACTTTAGTGATTCATATCGTTATAAAAATTTATAAAAATCACGTTTATTCAAGTCATTATTCAAAATAGGAACCAGCATTCGCCTGGATACCATCCGATTACAATCGCTAAAGCTCTTACACTAAAAGACATAAGGTGAACAATAGTTCAAGGCTTACTGAACCGTGAATTGACAAGCTGATCGACCACCGGATGGGTACCGTATAATTAAACTATCTCACCTCATTGATCTGGGTGATTGCAAAAAAAACATAAGCTACCTATGTATATACCTCCACTGGTACTAGTATGCTGCTAACAAAACAGCGAGGCAACAATGTAATGTAAATATAGAAATTATACTCAATACAAACTTACGTGAGGACTGTCGTACACTCTAAGGAGCTCCCTGGAGGCGAACTGGTCTCATTATCTGAAAAGTAAAAAAGTAACCCTAATAGCTGGTTGCCCCTTGTAATTGTTTCACTTATGGATTACAATTTGAAATGGAGCCGTTAGAGGTGGTTCCTTCAACCTTAATGTCTTGTTCACTTGACTTTAGCGCTAGAATTTAGTTATGTCATTCAAATTTTAACTGTTATAAATGTAATAATTTAAGTTCTCTAATCCTACCAAAAATAGTTCTAGCTTCAATTGACTTAGTATCACTTAAAGGCCTACACCATTGTAATCAAAAATCGAATAAAATATAATGTGTTAGTTCCTAGGCAATCAAAATAGAAGTCAAAATGTAAAATTATCTTAAACGTACGTACTGACTGTACTACATGTATGCATATATACATCTATTCCTAATAATATAATAATATAATTTACTAATATATGACCTTATTTAATAATGTTGACCGGCGACTCCATTGTTGTGGTATAATGTAAATTTTAATCGTGGAATGATATTTATTCTGATGTAGTCGTAATTTTAATGTGAGTCTCCGACTATAACAGGGCAGAGTAGTCTAGACCACCTGTGGTTCAGACAACGCTGAAAAATGGTCAACTGAGCTAGCCGGTCTAAAAATAGGCCTCATCGATGCGGGCGCCCAATGTGTGGCTCGACCCACGACCCGTGAAAGTATTGCTCATACTGAAGGTAGGCGGTTGCTACTGTCCACAGTCAGATGTACTTGACAGATGACAAATCGGAGCCACATCCCTGAAGTCAGGCTAGTCTTTGACCAGACCTCGACGTCATTCTCCGTGTCGGAAACCAGAGGTGCACTGACGCGTTGGTAACCCAAAAAATCCAGCCAGTCAGTTCCCCTCTGCCTTCCTTAACCGAGATGCTGAGGGAATCCGCGGTCAGTAACCTAACCAACTGATCGTAAAGCTCAGCACTGACGTCTCAATCTGCCCTCCGACCGAAGCTTGTTCAAGGGTGTGCCCCCAAGGCATCGTCGAGGTAGTGCAATGGCAAATTTTTATTCGTGCATTTAAAGAGACCGCAGACAAGGTTGGATTTCAACAGGCATATCACCCACCATTGACGGGGCAATAGGAGGGCTTCGCGATATCCCGTTTTTATGGTGCATAATTTCATTAATTTTGCTAATAATAATAGAAATCGTTCCTAATTTTAGGCAATTCCACGCAAATTAGCAAAATTCATGAAATTATGCACCATAAAAACGGGAATATTTCAAAAACGGTAGCATTTAGGTAGGTACATGCGCATAGTCAAATTAAAGGTAACATTCCGGGGTCTTTAAAAATCTTGTCATAAAACTGTATAGTTATCATGCATTTTGGCGGGAAAATCGTTAAAATTGAAAAAGAAATTGCAAAATTATCCAATTTTTTGAATTTGACATCCTATAACTGCCGATGGAAAGGGAGTAGAGAGGTGGTTGAGCATTTGTTGGAAACCGTAGAGGGTTTACTATCACCTGAGATGCAAATCACCTTCATAGATTAAATAACAAGAAAGTTACATGGTATTAGGATAAAAAGCACCCAAAATCACAAAATCCCCCCTACCGCCCACACCGTGTATTTCCCGGCTCTCCTTCCATACAATTTATTTCTTGAAATTGAGTAGAATCCGTGGTATAAAGGAAATGCGGTACGTACGGGACACCCTGTATATCCTTTGCCAAGGTCTCTCTGTCACCGACTGAACTCCCATTGGTGGTCTAAGAATATTATTGGTGGCCTTGGTTTCCTTACACACGTCACAGACGCCCACGTAGTTTCTGACACCAACTGTCATGCGTGGCCAGTACAAGTGTCTTCTCAGGCGTTCCAGTGTTTTCCCTATACCCCCGTGAGAAGTTAGTGGCGGATAATGCGCTCTGGAAATAACGTCGGAGAAAAGCCCTCGTGGAATCCAAAGCTTCCAAGCTTCTTCTTCCTGAATCGGATCGCCTGTTCTCGGAACAGTCCGAATATAAACGAAGCCATCCCTGACGCAAAGATCTGGTAGCTTGCCAGAAGTCGTTTTAACTTTATGCCTCAGCTCTTCATATTCCAACGAGTTGAAATATGGCGAACTAAGGTCAACTTCCGGGCCAGGATCTTCAGGTGTTGACAAGCTGTCGCAATGAATGCGTGACAGCGCATCAGGAACGACGTTCAGGCTTCCTTTTCGGTGCTCGATGGTGAAGTCGAAACCTTGAAGTTTCAAATTCCACCGAGCAAGTCTACCGCTGAAGTCCTTTTGGGACATCAGCCATTTCAAGCTCGCATGATCAGTCACTACCTTAAACGGCATAAGTTCTATGAAGGGCCGGAACTTCTGTACACTTAAGATTGCAGCTAAGCATTCTTGCTCTGTGACGGTGTAATTTCGTTGTGCTGAGTTCTACTTTTTCGAGACGTAGGCTATTGGCTTCTCGTGGCCATCGTCATCTAGTTGAAGCAGCACTCCACCAATACCATATTGGCTCGCATCGCACTGTATAATGAACGGCTTGGTGAAATCTGGACTCACTAACAACAGAGCAGAGGTAAGTTTTTGTTTCAGCATTTCCAGAGACGTCTGGGTTTCAGGTGCCCATTGGAACTGACTAGGATTCTTCAAAGTGTCAGCAATGGAGGCAGTTAAATCAGCATAGTTCGGGATGAACCGTCTATACCATCCCGCCATACCTAGTAGGCGTCGGGATTGCCGAACAGTTTTAGGTGACGGATAGTCAACTATGGCTGAGATCTTATCTGGGTCAGTCCTGATTCCTCCTTTCCCGACTATAAAACCCAAGTATTTAGTCTCCTTAATGCAAAACTTACTCTTCTCAACGTTGATAGTGATGCGAGCTTTCCTCAAACAATCCGCTACACGGGCTAGCAAGAGAGTCAAAGTCTGAGGACAGAATCAATAAATCGTCCAAGTAGACGAGAACATTTTCACGAAGATCGAAAGGAATGACCTTATCCATGAGGCGGCACATAGTTATTGATAGTTATTGTTGATAGTTATTGATAGAGAGGCTGACCAGGTACTGTAAACGCGGTCTTCTCTCTGGACTCAGTGTTTAGTGGGATTTGCCAGAAAGCGTCTTTGAGGTCCAGGCTTGTGATGTAAATAGTTTGCCGGAGGAAGTCGACTCAGGAGTGCATCTATCTGCGACAGCGGATTGGCGTCCTTCTTAATAACGGAGTTGATCTTCCTGGCGTCAAAACAAAGCCGAACCTTCCCAGGCTTTCGCACTAGTAAAACTGGAGAGCTCCAAGGGCTCTTGCTCTACTCTATCACACCCAATGATAGCATTCGTCGCAATTCAGCATCCATCAAACTGTACTGCCGGTGAAATCGGATAAAACCTCTTTTATCGGAGTCGCGTCATTCGTTTCAATCTTGTGACTGACAAGAAATGTTTTTCCTAAGCCTAAAGAGGCGAAGGAAGGGAAAAGCTGTTTAGTAGCTTCTAAACGTTGTTGATTTCGACTGGAAAGAATATGGCAATCGGTGTCAGAGGTAGCTATTAGACTTGGAGTCACTTCTGCAACTATACCCAGGACATCTGGAACCAACCCAAATAGACGCCATTCCTACATATAGTGCCTGTGTGAGCCCAGGAACCACGTAAAAACGCACGTTTTGGGGCTTATCACGGAAAGTGATATCCAAGTTCACATGACCATGTACCGTCGTCATGGCACCATTAGTTACTTGCACCTGCGTCCGATACCTCTTCCATTCGACTTCTGCTTCTGCAAGCTTCTCTAGAGCTCCCTGGGCTAGAATACTGGCAGTGGCACCACTATCAAGTAATCCAGTCTCAGTTCGCCCGAGCAGTTTTACTTCGGCATACGGGCGAATGTCGTCTGGCATCAACACAGAAATCTGTGCCAGTTTCCTTCTTTCCTGTGCCATTCGTCGACAGTATTCCCGCCACCGAACGGTCGATCGTTTCTTGGTTCAAGGTCCAGGTCAGGATATATGATCTCGACTAGCTCAGCCACTGAGGAGAAGATACGGTCTTGTACTGCATTGTAGTTTTTCAGACGCGCATGAGAAGGCGTCAGCGGGTATAAAACAGGCTCACGCCCACTCGTCATAACAGAGCTTGGTGGCCGTTTTAATACAGAACCGACAGGAGGCTGAGTCTCCTGCTCGGTAACATTGCCAGCAAAGAGTGCTGTCGGTTTTATAGGACTCTTCCAAAGACGTGTCTAGTAGTGTCGTGGGCTCCCTATAGGTGGAAACTGGATCTTGAAGATGTGCAGAGAAGTCAATCAGGTTCCCTGCTTGTACTAAAGGAATGTTAACAGCCGTGTGACTGTCAGATGGATGGTCGATATCACCAGAGTCACTGAGTGATATTAACGGACAGTCTAATGGTTGGTTATTTATGTCTGCTGATTGAGCGGACCGTCCTCCTTGTTCATTGACTGAACTGGATTCGTTGGAGCTGTTGTCGTTCGAGACGTCGAAACTGGTAGAGAAAAGGTGTTGGGATTCCCAACCCGTCTCTCGGTTTTCGCCAAGCAGTGCCTACAATTTGGCTTAAAGACATTTTTGCGTCCGCATCCATAGCAGAACCTTTTTGTCTCTCCTGTAAACAGTCTTGGTAATAGTGGCCTTGCTGATCGCAATTCCAGCAAATCGCCGCGGGTCTGTTTGTAATACCTGATAAGTCTTGCAAGCTATTGTCACATCTAGGTAACATGGGCACGTCAAGGCAGAAATCTGCTGCTTCCTCAATTTCACTCACTCGCTGATGTACGGGTTCAAGCCACTAGCAGTCGCAATGTAATGGATTTGAGTGACGAGTGATCTTAATTGTCTGATGTTATTAGTAGGGTGCAGACAGATCTTCTCCTAAATCTCGGGCAGTAGATTGGACTTGACGATTTCCAAGAATTCTTGGTCTGGCATGGAGCTCTGCAATTGGTCTCGCATTAGTACTAGGCGATGGTGGTACATAGAGAAAGATTCTCCGGACTTTTGCTTTCTTGACATCAGCTGCACTCGGATTTTCAAGTCATCCTTGGGCACTCCCAATCAAAAGACAATCCAGTCTTGACAAATTCCAAAGCTGGAAAAGGGTTATGCCTTAATAGAGACCAGTACCAATCCTTCGCTGGTCCTGTCAATAACGTGAGCATGTTCCTTACGAGGAGCTCAAAATCTCCTTCCAGAGCGGAGTAAGTGAGTGCTTCGACTCGAAAAATAAACTCATCCATTGATAGCTCGGAGTTATTGCCATTATACGACAGGTTCCATCGTCGGATAGGACTGCCTGATCGTCTGTGCCAAGAATTGTTTTGAGTTGGTTGCCTTGGAGGTGCCTGAGGTTCGTAAGGTGTAGCCGGTGGAAATGAAGATCTGTGTTGCCGAGCTGAGAACGAGTGTCGACTGCGCGGGTCTCTCTGATTTCAAAAAAAAAAATCTGGGCGCTTAAGCCAGCTCCCCAAAGGGTGGTGGTGGTGGAGGTGGACGGGAAACATCCGCCTGCTGAATCACAGCAGAGACTCGCTGTCTGACGTCGGTGATCTTGTTACGCAGAGCATTCATGCTTTGGGTAATCTCTGCATGTATTAAAGTCTGTAACTGAGTTCGAAGACTAGATATAATTAAATCTGGGTCTAAGGGGCCCTGCCCCGAAGGTACAGGTGATAGACTATTTCTTCTCGAGCTGTTATGCAATTGAGGGACTGAGCGTAGCCCAGGGGACAGAGACTCGTGACTTGATGGTGGAATTGTTGGTTGAGGTACTTCAGGATGTAAGGACTGCTGCGGAAAAGCTTCCTTTGCCTGACGAGTGTGGTACCTCTTCGGGATCGCACCGGTATACGCAATGAAGTCTTGCTGCGTGAGCGCGCATCGACAATTGGGACAATTAGATTGCTCTCCTATCCATGCTCGCAAGCATGCTTTGTGAAAGCCATGACCACAGATAATAGACACAGGCTTTCGCCTGGCGGACCAGTCTCCGTCTAGGCAGATGGAGCGCTGTTCTGGCATCTGTACTGGGACTTCATTCGTAGCAGGTGGCGTTCGCATAGTAGCCATCTCAATTATTGCAACTCAACAGAACAGAAGTAGTATTACGAAAACTTGAACTATAGCCCAAGCAAATCACAAGTATTCAGAGTGGAAAATTTAACAACGATCAATGTCAACCAACTGGTAGCAGAAACAAGATCTTCAAAACTAAATTAAATGTAATTCGCCGTATCAAAATTATACTATAAACTATGACGGATCTGGTACTTACAAAAAAAAGTTTTTTATGAACTATACTCAAACCTTTCGAAAAACAAAGCACAAATTCAAATAAATTTTATGAGCTAAACTCAAACTTTTCGGGAAACAAAATACAAATTCAAAAAGATTGTTATGAGCTAAATTCAGACTTTTCGAAAAACAAAATACAAATTCAAAAAGATTGTTATGAGCTAAACTCAAACTTTTCGGGAAACAAAATACAAATTCAAAAAGATTGTTATGAGCTAAACTCAAATTTTTCGGGAAACTAAATACAAATTGAAAAAAGATTGTTATGAGCTAAACTCAAACTTTTCGAAAAACGAAATAAAAAAAAATCAGCATAAAAATCTGCTGTCTGTCTCTCTCCAAGAGCTAATCTCAACACAAAAGTCTTTCAGGTCCACCCTCTCTCTAATCAGATCAGAACTATGCAGTAAGGACTAGTAGTGTGAGTGTGTGCATGAAAAAAAAAATCTTGAGTCCTCACAGAAATCTGGGAAGAGTCGGGTTGGAGAAGCTAGAGACTGAAAATGATACTAGGGATTCTTCAGCCAGGCAGTTAGCAGTATGCCAACTCCTGATTATTGAAGGTCTCCAGCATCACTTCCATCCTCCAACAACTCTTTCCTTCCTCTTCACCTGATAGTCTTATCCAGCTAACCTTACAACTGGGCAGAGTCATGAATCTGGTAGCTGGTTAGCTACAAACCAAAAAGTCGTCTCACAGATTCACGACTCTGTCCAGCCAGTTGGCCAACAGAGACATGTCTCCGTGAGAACACAATCAAAAGTTTGTGAGGCCACCTACTATTTCCATAGCAGAAGGCCAGCGGGAAAGATCGATTCAAAAAACTTCAAAAAAACACAACTGTTCAGACTTGAGGCTTGACCAAGGTCAAACCTAAAGTCGAACTTACAAACTTTCAAAAAAACTTTCCAAAAACTTTCAAAAAGACGTTACTTTACTTTACTTTAATCAACAAATCAAAAATCAAAATTTCAAAAACTTTCAGAAACTCTAAAGTTACTTTACTCTACAAAAATTCTCAACAAAAACCAATTAGACCCAGGTCTGCATATAACTTCCACTGGATATGAGACTTGAGGTCAATCAACTAGCAGATACCAGATGATCATATCACTCAAAGTCCCAGTCCCCAGTAAAATTTATACTTAGACCACCGAAGTCTAACGGAGGTGGCCCCACGTTGGGCGCCATTTTTGTTATGGAACTATGTTGAGAGTGATTTCTTTTGGACGTGAAGTCCCAGCTGTCAGCATGAGCTGACAGATCACTCGGTGGACAGCGTTGGCTGCAGGGCGGCACTCGGCTATTGCGGGAGAGTTATGGGGGGGGGGGTAACCAAAATCCTGCCGCTGCCACCTGCCATAATAAAAAAAAATCATCGTGCCTGACAAAAAACTGTAGCACACACTCCAGCCCTGAAGGTGCCCTTACACCACTTACCCCTACTTTATTGAAGGCGCAGATGAACTACCTTCTGCTGCGTGCCCCATCCCTCCAATGACACTGAGGGCAGATTTTTTTCCAGTGTCCCTATGTTGACCTGAAAAGAGAGAGAGCAGCGGACCTAGACAACCTTCATGTTAGGGGGCTCCAGGAAAGTGAGAGGAGATCAAAACTTTAGTGATTCATATCGTTATAAAAATTTATAAAAATCACGTTTATTCAAGTCATTATTCAAAATAGGAACCAGCATTCGCCTGGATACCATCCGATTACAGTCGCTAAAGCTCTTACACTTAACTAAAAGACATCAGGTGAACAATAGTTCAAGGCTTACTGAACCGTGAATTGACAAGCTGATCGACCACCGGATGGGTACCGTATAATTAAACTATTTCACCTCATTGATCTGGGTAATTGCAAAAAAAAAAACATAGGCTACCTATATATATATATACCTCCACTGGTACTAGTATGCTACGAACAAAACAGCGAGGCAACAATGTAATGTAAATATAGAAATTATACTCAATACAAACTTACGTGAGGACTCTTGTACACTCTAAGGAGCTCTCTGGAGGCGAACTGTTCTCATTATCTGAAAAGTAAAAAAGTAACCCTAATAGCTCGTTGCCCCTTGTAATTGTTTCACTTATGGATCACAATTTGAAATGGAGCCGTTAGAGGTGGTTCCTTCAACCTTAATGTCTTGTTCACTTGATTTTAGCGCTAGATTTTAGTTATGTCATTCAAATTTTAACTATTATAAATGTAATAATTTAAGTTCCAAGGCCTTCACCATTGTAATCAAAAATCGAATAAAATATGTGTTAGTTTCTAGACAATCAAAATAGAATTCAAAATGTAAAATTATCTTAAACGTACATACTGACTGTATTACATGTATGCATATATACATCTATTCCTAATAATATAATAATATAATTTACTAATATATGACCTTAGTTAATGTTGACCGACGACTCCATTGTTGTGGTAAAATGTAAATTTTAATCGTGGAATGATAGACGTGTATTTAGCTCAGTGTAGCATATTGCTATATACACTACGCTACGACCTTAACAGTACATTGAGCTGCACTAATCTATTCCTTTGGAAGCTGCACAGTGAAATGAAATACACATGCTCATTCTTTCGGTAGTCAAAAGGTATGTGAAGCATTATGAAGGACAATTTACAGGAGAAATAAGTTTGAAAGAATCAAGAACAGAATATTTTTTAGGTGATAGAGCATAGTACAATGCGATTGTTAATATAAATTAAATTGGGGTCATGAATTAAAATGTATCACTAATATTTGTCAAACTGAAGAATGTTATGAAAACTGAAATTCACTTGAAAACAATAGTCAGATTGAAAACTGCTTTGAAGTGACTGAAAAGGTACAGTCCCTGGACAGCCTATTGCTACCACCTGAAAATTTAACACTAATTATTGCCTGTCTGCCTGGGAAACTCAGAAATTTTATTGGTTATTCATAATTTCCTTTTAAAATGGTTTGTACATCCCTCTTGTCTAATTATATAAGCTGCCTGTCGTAAAGTCCCTCGATCTTCTATAAAAGGGAAGGTTCTTATGTTGAAGGCATCATTTCAGTTCTTTCCTTGTGAAAATTTTCAGCGAATAATTTAAATATTATCTTAAACTAATTTGTGTTTTGTATAAATTGTTTAATCATCTATGTACAAATTCTTTGTGTGACCATTTTTATACTTTTAATTAAAATTACGGGTGCGTAAGTATTTTTATAGATGTTTTATTTTAACTTTTCTGTCATAGTATAAATTTCTCTACACTTTTATGATATTTTTAGAAATGTGTTCAAAATCAGATTTGTCTAGGACACAGAAAGAAAGGATTGTTACTCTACTGCGAGGCGGAAAATATTCAGCGAGGGAGATCGCAAGATTAGAAGGTGTAAGCCACCCCACAGTCCTTAAACTCTCCAAGGTTGTAAAGGAAAACGTGGACCCTTTACTTAACAAAAGGAAGAATCGTAAAGGCATTCGTAAAACAACTCTACGAACGGACAGAAAATTTTTTTCATTAGTTGAACAGAATCCTTTAATCACAAAAAGAGCAATACGAAGTGCTTTATTGGAGATTGGTAGTGATATATCTGAGAGGACCATTCAACACAGACTTTTAGCTGAAAACCTGCCCTGCGGCGACCAGATAAATAGCCGCTTTTAACAAGAAGGATGCAAAAAGCTAGATTTATTTGGGCGAGACAGCATCAAAGTTTCACTCTAGGTGACTGGCAGAAAGTAAATCATTAAAACAGATTCACTAGCCGAAATAAAGGAGTCAACGTAATAATTAGTTATTCTTCGAATTTTAACAAGTTCATTTCTTTGATGAGTGCGTCATTAAAGCGATGTCCGAAGCGTCTTTGTTCGTTCGGAGGAGACCAGGAGAGAAGTATAAAGAACGGTGCTTATTAAGAACGACAAAAAATCCATTATCTGTAATGGTATGGGCTTCAATAGGCTGCCAGGGCCCGAACCCTCTACATTGCAGAAGGCACCATTAGACAGGACCAATATATTCATGTCCTAAAAGACATATCCCTGCCTTCTATACCATCTTTACGGGAACATGAAGGATCGTTTTGGTTCATGGATGACAATGCGCCGTGTCATACGGCAAAAAAAGTTAAGAAATTCCTTGAAGATGAGCAGGTGCCAGTTCTTCCATTGCCAGGAAACTCACCGGATCTCAACGCTATAAAAAACGTATGGAAAAGCTTGAAATCCAAGGTTAAAAGTTGGCAAAACCCTAACAAGGCAGCATTCATTGAAAATCCAGATATAAGATCCTGCATTAAAGCATGCATTGACAGTATGCCCCGAAGAATAGAGGAAGTTCTTAACAAATAGAGGGAACAATAAAATATTAATAATAAAAATATCCCAAATGTACATAATTAAAAAAAAAAACAAGTGAGTTTATAAAAAATACAAAAAAAAATGTTTCATATAAAAGTATTTATTTGTTTTTGTTTTCATTTTTTTACCCTAGATGAAATCATAGGGGTATACTAAGTTTGTCATTCCGTTTGTAACACCTCGAAATAATGATGGTAGAGCAAATTGGATTGGACACCCATTCATAATATTAAAAGTTATTTTGATTTTTGCATGTCCGTCCGTCCGTCCGTCCGTCTGTGCGCACGATAACTCGAGAACGCGTATACTTAGAGAGCTGAAATTTTGTACACGGACTTTAAAAAAAGTAAGATTAAGTTCGAAAATGAGACAAATCGGGCAACTCCTTCGTGGGGTTGCCATTTAAAAATTTCGTTTTCCGCTATATATTTGGACACTGCCTGAGAACGCATCGACGTAGAGAGCTGAAATTTCGTACATGATGTTTTTACTACATTAGCAAATAAAATGTCAAAAATGGACTAAATCGGGCAACTCCTTCTTGGTGTTGCCATATAAAAATTTCGGTTTTTTACGTATACTTTGAAAACGATCAGTGCAAGACATTTTTATTGTACTAAAAACTTCTGCAGAATACCAAATCGTATAAAATTGGTTATTACCATTTTTTCTGTGCGATAAACTGTTCTAGAAATATATGCGAAAAACAACTTCAAAATCAATACTTGAATAGATCGGTGACCATACGAAATTTAATACGGGCATTCATCTAGGGTATCATAAGAATTGGTCTTAGACCAATTCTAGCTTGTTTTTATTTAATTATCTTTTCTTTTGTGTTTTTCATTTTTTTTTTTTTAATTAGTTGCCAAACAGTTTTTTTTGTATAATTGGTATTATTGATTATTGTCTACGCTATTTAGTTATTTCCTAGCTTAGTTGAGCAAAAAAAAAATTCTGTTTTAATTTTGAGGGTATCTCTCCGAGGTATGGTTGTTTTTGAAATGATCCCTAAGGTCAGCTATATTGTCAGAGACGTATGTGCATCTACACCTAGTTCTTCTGTTAATGGTGATATTTTTGAAGTTGTAATTTTTATTGATGCTATGTTGGATAGCACGTTTCTTTCATGATTTATTTTTATATGCTCTTTTAGTGGTCCAATTGAGTCAGTTATAAATTGGCATTCTAAACATTGCATCATGTTTTCGTACAATTTTACTGGCTTTGTGCTGTTACTATTAGTATTACTATATTCCGGTGCTATATGGATTTCGTTACCAATTCGAGCGTCAGTGTTTTTTTCATTGTCTACTGATAGCTCCTTGGCCGCATCTCTAGCATCATCAAGGAGACAGTAATACACTGTGATTTTCTGGTCCATATTTAATTGTTTTGCCATATTTTTTTTTTTTTTTTTTATATATAAGGTTAGAAACAAAGCTTTTGTTGACCCTGAATATTTTTATTTATTCCCATTTTTATTGCTGTTAATAAAAAATATTATATCTATTCATCTATTATCTATATTGTTTAACATAATCTATTGATTCATCTAACATAATCCATTAAAGTAATTTCTATCAACATATTCTATTTATCATTATTATTATTTTTTTTTTGTCATTTCATCCATTTTTGTCCTTTAAGTTGTTTTAGCTGCCTCTTGGTTATTGTCAATAAAGTTGCGTACTTGATTTTTTCCTCTTCACTTTGCACAATTTTTAGCAGCTCCTTGTATATATAAATGCTTTTCAGAAGGCGCGCTTTTTGACCTCCCCGTGCTGTCTTCTGTGGTTTTGTCGTTGGTTGACGTTACTTTCTGGAATTCGGGTTTGGTTTTCCTCAATCTTCTTGAAAATTTTATTAAAAATATCGTCCAGTTAATTCATGCTGGTTGAATGCTCTTAAAAAAAATGTGGGCTGAGCTTGGAATTGGCTTGGCTGCGTATTACTCAATCTCGTTCCGAAGATTACAAGTTAAATATCACGGTCCCTCTATTGTCAGTTTAATATCTTCAATATCTGAAGATTTTTGATTATTTTAATCGCTCAAATATTGCAGTTTGATTATCATGGTCCAAATATATCGTTCTTTTTAACGTCACGGTCCGAAGATTACAAGTTAATTATCACGGTCCCCATGTAGTAGTAGATTATGATTAGATTACGGTCGCCATGTGGTAGTAAATGGAGATGGAGGCTCGTCGTTACGTATCGCCAAGATGACCGTAGAGAAGATGGGAAGAGCTTTGTAAAAGCAGACTTCCGCTACTAAGACGGTCGCAGCTGTAAACAGCAGATGTCCGTTAGTAGGTATGATGGGCGCAGCAGTAAACAGCAGGTGCCAAATGAAATAAAAACATTATTTGTTGTCTGTATCACTATTGAAGTTAATTGAATATAGAACTCAAACTGTGTCTTTGTTCGAGTATCGCTACTTAATTTATACAATCGTCAATTTGCTAGGTTAAACTAAATTAATATTAATGTAGAAATGAAGAGAAAAATTTGTGATTAGCAAATTGACATCACTTCACCTGGTAGAGGGACCCGCTTCTCCATCGTCGCTCCTTAAAACACAATCAAGAGTAGAACTACCGTCAGATAAGGAATAATCAACTTATCTGTTAACTTGTCCAAAAAAGCTTCATACCCAAAATAACCCCTCTCAGCTTTTATAGCATTTTTATAAACGCTTCTCCAGTTCTCCCCCATAATTTTATCAAATTCCCAACGTTGCTAACTGCTTAACATTATCTAATTTGAAAGTTGTATTTCTGAAACCAACCCTGGACTTAATCGTAGTCCAATTTTTTTCAATTGGATTTAAATCGGGGTGGTACGGTGGTAGAGTAAAACTTCATTAACTCCGAATCAGAGTACGGTGTATTTTAATTAAATTATAGAACTAAGGCTTGAACATATTTTCCTCAGGTTGTATGTTATTTTTCCTTAAAAATTATTGCATTTTAGCCTTAGTATTGGCAGATGTAACGTAATCTTTTTAAAATTTGTTGTGATATGGTGCATTAAGCAACTTCAGTAGTGTCAGCGGTCTATGTTATACATATCAGCGGCAGGGACCGTATCCCCAGCGGAAAAAAATGGCATGCCTGACTTAGATAAGCTTTACTGTAAGCATTACCTGTACATAAATATACGTTACGTTAAATTGGTTTAGGAAGGTAGGGGTCATATATTGATGCGTTGTATTTTCGAGCATGTTATGCAACTTTGAGGGAGTACTTAGGAAAGGCAGAGGTAATGATTTTTGATTTGTGGATTATTTTAGAAGAAGAAGTGAATAATTATAATTTACAACAGAAAGAATTACTTTCCTGTAAATTTATAATTATATAAGAAAGCAAAACAAGCCCAAACATATATCATATTTATCTGTTACCTGCAGTAATCTAGTATGTACATACATAAGTGCCGGAAGAAATATTTCACATGCATGAGATTTAAAAAAATTAAGAAAACGAAAAAGTCTTGCAATTTTACAGTGTACTCATTTCATTATCTCTTTGCTTGTTCACAAAATTTTTAGGTGGGAGACGACTGGTACCTTCTGCGCATCTAGGGAAATCATCATTCATTGTAAGGAAAACGATTCTGTGATATTCTGATATCTGCAAACATTTTCATTGGAATGAAAACTGAAACAGCTTTCTGTAATTTGTATGAATGTATTACAATTTTTTAAACGAACCTATTTTCGCGATAAATGTCATATATTAGGCTTGTTCCATGAAAAGCCCGTGCAAAATTTCCTTACAATACCGCAGATATTTGCCAAGTTATTTGAAGTTAGTATAACCTTAGATTAATAAAGTATATTCATACGTAGATAGGAAACGCGGAACAAAGAAATAGAATGCTTTTTCTATAAATTTCTGTTTGAGATTGACCTTGTTTAGACGGGTTAGTATAAAGTGCGCTTTGAGGTGCCTCAGAATGTCCTTCATGATTACATCAATTGACTTGCTGCCCTTGCTGCCCTTGCTGTCTTCACTCGGTGGAACAAAGCATCGACAAATTATGTAAAGTAACTATACACTGCAATGCTTGAAACTGGAATGATCACGTGACTCATAATGCCAAATAAAAATACGTGCTGCCTGTGAATTAAGGCCGTGACACATTAAAAGCAGAAAGCAGAGACAGAAGCAGATTTTTTTTTAAAAACATGCAACTGCAACTAACATGCAACTAACGAATTGAAAGCAGAGGCAGCGGCAGCAACAGAAGCAGAACTTGAAAGTTGATCAAATCTCAAAAATTCTGCTTCTGCTCAGTACTGCCAATATAAAGAGAGCTAAAATTTGTATTTCATTGTTGACGTCCTTTCTTTTAAAGGTGTCAGAGGTTTGATGCGAGAAAAACAAAATGTCTATGGAAGAAAATTAATTAATTTTGTTAAAAATAACCAATTAATTCACAATTAACATAAACGTGACATCAATGCGACTGCGATTCACTTAGCTTGAGCAGTGGCTGTGCTGTCTTCAAATACGCGATTTGCTTAGCGGTTTATCTGACTATTTTAAGTCTGAAGGTGCTCTCGTTAAGCGTGAAATACAATTACGGCTGATCTGTCGACTGCGACTTGATTTTAAGTCGAAGTCGTCGCTGAGGTGAAATTTGTAATTAAATTAAAGCTTCAACTCCTTGAACAAACCAGAAGTCCCGACATCTGCGATTGAACTGAAGTTGGCCGCAGCGAACACCAACTTTGCACTTTGAGCAAAGTTTAATTTCAGTTGGAGTCGCAGTCGAAGTCGAAGTTGCAATTGTATCTTGCGACATGAGCAAAGTCGGAGCCGAAGTCGAAGTCGTAATTGTAATTCGCGCTTTATATGTTGTAAATAACCTGTATTGTGATTTATTTACAGGTATTCTAATAAGAACGTGTGTGAGCATGAGAGTTTTTTTAAGAATGTTCATTTCCTTTATATTACCATTTGCGAATGATAATGTAATCTTATAAAACCATATTATTTGGGAATATGGTAATATTTCAAAAGTCGTTTCCTAGATTTTTTACTTCTCTAGAATAATTACTGCTGAAAAATTTAATACGTGTAGTTGGCGTACAAAATTTACGATTTTTCACGTATATTCGGAAAACAACGAACCATTCTAGAAAGAAATTCGAAAAACCACTGTGACGAACTACTTTACATAGAGGGGTGGGTGTAGAGATTTGCATGAATGCATTCAAAAATGACTTTAAACCACTTGTTAAAGAAAGAGCCTCAAGCTGGCATTTGTGTTCCGCAAGTGTGAGATTTGTTCATGCCGAACCAAGCTGGAAAATACTTGTATTCACAAACAGTGAGCTTTTATAATTCAAGAATTTCTATGAATTTGAGTTTTTTAAAGCTCACAATCATAGGAATCAATTACTCGAAATATTCACAATTTGCATTGTAATATATGAGCCTATGAATCCATTCAAGTATTTCACATTGCATGCATACGACGATCATGAAGTTGGTACTTTATTTAATTTTTCTCTTTAGATTTTCTAATATGAATAATCTTTGCGATTAGGAAATGTTTTAAATTAATAAACAATGCATTTGTTTAATTCCGATTTTATTTATCGTTAAAAATACTACAATTGTAGTGGATCTAGAATCATATACATCGCAATTCAAAGAGTAAAAAAAAGACATCATGTATACTATAAAAATATCAGCAACTAGTATTTTATTAAAGAAGAGCTATGTGCGTTTTAACGAGTTTTTAAATGAGTTGATCGTACCAGCCCCGTAGATTTTCTGATCGTATTATTAATGTTATCACAGCCATTGAATAAATAACTAATAAGGAAACGGCATATCGGGTGAAAGCCTAAGCCACTCGGCGAAATGTATTAGTGTACTGTATTTGTATTCGTTTCGTCATGGCAGTAATGAAATCCTCACATTCTGAAGGGGAACATTTTTTATAATCCAAATTGCTATGCAAAATAAACAAATTTTTAGCGTTGCCTTTGTATGACTGGAATAATTTAGGCACCAATTGACAATTCAATTGTAAACAAATAAACCGGCATTGGTAAAATGTTAAATCTTTTGCCATGGCTCTTTATTTTTTATAGATATTTCACTTTTATTTTGTTTAAAACAATATAATTATTAAGTAAAGCTATTAAGCTTACTTGAAGAATGCTTTCCCCGTTCGTTCCTGCAGCACAGCACAGCGCAATTCATTATGATAATTTAAGACTCCGGAGTCTCTATTACACAAAATATCGTTCACAAAAGAATATTTTGCACTTATTTCACACTACTATTACGTAAAAATCACGTTTAATTATTATTTTTCACAATATCGCGAATTCAAATCCGAGAACTTCTTTTCAAAATTATGAAATGTCAGAATGTTGAATTGACGAAAAATAGGCACTAAGCCGTCTGAAATTGACATTGGAAGCACCTCCCACAATCACATTCTCATAACGTTGCCCTATATGTGACATCGAATTCTCAAACTCATAAGCATTAGTACTATCAAAACTGTTAGGAGGACAGTATGCCGAGGACACAACGATCTTTTCATTTGTAGAGCCTATGATTGTTCCGAACCGGCAATCATCTTAGCTCTTAGGAAATCTCTAACATAAATCGCAGCCCTACCGCATGGCCGACCTTTGCGGTCGTTACGAAGCAACGTATTGCCTGGAATAGATATTAGTGATGAAGGGATAACGTCGTTCAATCATGTTTTACATACAAGATTTACATGCACTTTTAAATCAGAGAACATGTAACGAAACTCGTCAATTTTATTTCTGATACTTCGCGCGCTTACCGACATTCAAACCTATAGAACGATTACACAAGATTCCGAGTAGTGCTCTCACCTTATCCAAACATGATCATTATCCAGCATACAACGGGGACCACCAATGCAATCATTAAAACTAGCACGATTCATAACAATGTATATAAAGGACCAAATAAAAAGATAAACATCGTCAATTCATGTAAGAATAAATTATTAGAGAATAAAGGAGAAATCCAATTATATAGTTAAAGCAATAAATTCGAAATTAGAATTAATAATCTATTAAATCTATATATGTATATGTATAGCAAGAAATTCCAATAGTTATATGTATAGTTAAAGCAATAAATTCAGAAAATTCAAACATAAAATTAAGGAGCTTTAAATCTAAACATATAGCTAAAACAATAAATTCAAATTTGAAATAAGTGAGCTTTTAAATCGTTTAAGTAGGGAATCCTCAGCATCAATGGATAGACTTCAACAATCATTGCCAATTCAGTTTAAACAATAATTATGTAGTTGCTCTTGGTTGATTATTTTCATCTCCCGGTCTTCTTTTTCTCAATTTGCGGAGTTTGATAGCTTCCCGGAGGAGAAAAGAATAATGCGACGATAGGGTATCGTTGATATAAAACAAACGTTTCTGAGGATAAACTATCCAACTTCAATAATTGGAGACTTTTTAATCTGCGGAAAGCTGACAAAAAGCTTTTTGCTCTGCATGAAAAGATAAATGTAGCACGATCGGATGATAATGAGAAGTACGTGCTCATTGGGTTGGTGTGGTATGCCCCGTTGACATCGCTTAATCGCTGTACCCGTTGATGCTCGACGAATGATTCCCTTCTTAGTTTTAATATCCACCATCCGAATACGACCATAAGGATTTGAAAGGGTTCTTTCAATTCTCCCTAAGAGTCTAAGAGCTTGCTGCGGGGGAAATTGATCGTTTGCTACCAGTATCAACATATTTTCCTTAAGGTCCGGAGAAAAGGTTGTCCATTTATACTTTTGTTGGGGTTGGGGAACATATTCACGTGACCATCGCTTCCAAAAGTGCTGCAGAATCGAACTTAGCAATTGCCAACGTTTGAGTAATGATACCTTTCTTTCAGTAACGTCTGATTCTAGTGTAGAATGTAAGGGGCCATCTACTACAAAATTACCAGGTGTGAGTGCCGAGTCATCATTTGGGACAGATGACATTTATCGAAATATAGGACGAGAGTTGAGCATGTCCTCTATTTGTACCGCTACTATGTCAAGCTCTTCAAATGTTAGTGGCGCCGATCTTATTTTTCTTACCGAAGGATATTTGGCAGACTTTACCGCCGCCTTCCAAAATCCGCCGAAATGGGGCCGACCGGGGTGGAATAAATTATTTAAATTTCAATTCCTATCTCGGAACAAAATCCGGTGATCTGCTTGTGATGCTGCTGTTGTCCAAATAGGTCCGCAGAAATCCACACCCGCATGATTGAATGCAAGAGTTGAATCGCCGAATCGCCGGTAATTGGCCCATAATTTGTTAATGGATCTTTGACCGATAATGAGAACAGTGTATACATCTTCGAACCACCCAACTTGCTAACGACTTAGCATTGACAACCCAGAGCTTCTGTCGCAATAGAGCACACAATTTTATAGACAAATAAATTCTACGCAATTTTGAAAAGTTGTTCACCAATTTATGATGGGTTATGATATATCTGCGTTTGTTTGGAGCTACTAACACCGTTTTCACTCGTCTTCTCTGTGGTATGTTACTAGTGGACTGGTTGACAACCTTTATCGTGGGCCTAGATTCTTCAGGATGCGTTAGAAATTCCGGACCTGAAAACCACATAGATTCAACTGACTCGTCAATCGTCGCACCTCGAGATAATATCGGCGGGATTTAATTTAGAACTAACTTGTCACCAGTTGCCAGCCTTTAATGTTATTTCTTGAATTTCTGCTACTCGATGAGAGATGAAAGTGCTCCAAATAGAAGAGTGCCGATGCACCCCATGAAGAACAATCTCCGAATCATTCCAAAAATAAACCTTTGATAGCGATCCCAAGAGCGGGCCAGTGGCATTATATAGTCTAGCTAGTAGTACGGCTGCACATAGTCCGAGTCTAGGCAAAGTCAAGAACTTGAGTAGTGCTACCTTTGATTTTGCGAAAATCAAATACGTGACTATCTTACCAGATAAGCTTACGCAGCTGATATAGAGACAACCACCGTATGACGCGTCCGCGAAACCGTGTAATTCACTAGACAATAGAGTGGTAGTATTGTTGTAGATGTGGGGTGGAATTGGAATTTAATTCATTTTCGAAATTTGATGGTAATGGTTGATCCCATTCTAACTGCATTGTCCAAAGCTCTTGCATAAACACCTTTCCTAGGACGATTACGGGGTTCAATAAACTAAATGGGTCGAGCAAGCTTGCAAGGTCGGACAGTTGCGTTTGGTGACTTCCTATGAAGGCTGGTTATTAAACGTCCAATTGAATCGAAATTGATCACCAAAAGGATCGCGAACAATTCCCAAAGTTTTTATGATATCGACATGGTTCACTCGCAATGGCTTGTTCATATCATTCTTGTCAATACTATGCCTGAATTCCTCGTCATTAGAGAACCATTTCTTTAACTGAAATTTCGCTTCAGCAAGAATCGATTCATCTTCGAATTTGGTTTGCATTAACTGCTCGCGGGTGTTTGCTTCTGTCAGTAGGTCATCCATGTATATGTCAGATTTAATACTCCGAGATCCGATCGGGTGTTGCTTCAAATTGTTCTCTGCTAGCCGGTTTAAAGAATGAGTGGCCTGATACGTCACTGTTTTAACAAGGAAGTTTTGAGAGGTTGAGAAGGTGATCTCCATAAAATAGCTTGATAAATCCAATATTCCTCTGTCGATATATTTTTGGAATGTCTGCTACTAGGGCATATTTATGGGAAAGAAATCTAAGGATTATGGAAAAAAGATCACTTTGAACTGTAGGCACTCATCAGCAAATCATTCAGCAAAATATTTGAAGGTGCTTTGCATGTCGCATCAAAAACGGCTCGAAGTTTCATACTGGAACTCTCTGGACGAAGTATGGCATGATGTGGTATAAATTGTATGTATTGAGTTTTCAAATCCAAGTCCTGATTTAGTTTGCCGTCGAGTGTTAACATTCTCCGCTTTGTTATTTCAAATGAGCCTCCTAATAGTGACGCATCTGTCTTAAATGACAATTTCGCACTAAATCGGCCAGGATAGTGTGATCCACAGAGCTCCTTAATTTGCCTTGAATGAGAGCGCCCAACGTAATTTCGGCCCCTCAAAAGCAGATCAATATTTTTCGGAACATTAAATTGTGGGTCAGCCAAACAAATGTGATTGAGACAGGTCCAGTCATGGTTAATTCTTCTGTCTTCTGGTTGCGAACCAGTAATACGTGGCAGGACCCAGGCATCCAAATCCACTTCGACATTGTTAAATCGTGATTTAATCCTCGTGTTTGTTTTGAACTGCGCCATTGAACTTATTTCAGCAATCGCATTGATAGTCCTTTCTGCCCGATAATCTGTAAGTTGTAATTTTTGAAGTAGATCTTCCGTTATAAAGTTTAAGGTAGAACCGGAATCCAATGCTGCTCGAGCTGGAGCAGTTTTTCCAAATTGGTTTTTTATTTGTAGCAGTTGTTAAAATAGCTTAATCCGAATGCTCACGGCAGGTTGAGTTATGTAGAGATATTTGGAATAAGTTTGTTATGCTATCATACGATTCACTATTCGTAGGAGTAGAAACTGTCAACAAACTGGATTGCTGTCCACGCACATCTGTTCCAGTATAGCGGTGCTAGAGAGAATGATGAAGTTTCCCGCAGACCTTACAATGAGACGACGTCCCTGCTGATATAGAATAGGAATCCGAAGCTGCTAGCTACGCTTATTCAAAAATGCCGCGCATTCTTCCCAAGTTGGCACTCTTTCGAATTTAGGAGACTCTTCCCATTTAGTATAAGAATGAGAATCGAGTTTACCTTTAAAGATGTGTAGCACCATGGTGCTTAAAATATGTATCTTCTGCAATACACAAGAATTTAAGTGCATTTAGATGAACATTAACCCTATCAGTTAATGTTATAAGCTGTGATACTTATCGCTAATGGAACCCCCAATAAATGTCTTACGTGTGCTTCAAAAATAATGTACTTGTTGTCATAATGAGGCGCTAACGTATCTAACGCCTGACTGTAATTCTCATTGGTCATTTCTAACCCTTCTATCAACTGTAAAGCATGTCCCTCTAAGCATATAAGTAAATGCTGAAATTTATGAACCGCACTAAGTTGCTGGCAACCGTCGACTAAAGTCTTAAAGGAATTATTAAAACTCATGTACTCCGTATATTCGCTCTTAAATCGAGGAAGTCTTATTTGGCAACTCCGCCCTATTTGCTGTTGGTACAAGAACACTCTGGCTCTTCTGACGTAATTGTTTTCTCATTTTGCTTAACAAAACTTTTAATGCGAGTTATATAGCCCTTTGCGCAATTCGATATGTCCGTCTATTTCCTCATGACGGCAATTCAGTTGTGAAATTAAGAACAATATACCAGACAAATGTAATGGTACTTACAGTGAAGGTCCCAATAGAATATCCGATGGTTAAATATTTGAGTTATTCTCAATTCGCTATTATCATCCACAATTTTAAACCCAGATTGGGCGACCCAATGCAGAGCAGCAACTACAACCGTAATGTGTATACCTAATAACAGTTATATATGAATTCTTTCCACTTATTACACGCAAATAACGTTAATTGTCACTACCACTCTTGTACGAATTCGGTACCGGCGACATACTATTAAAAATCACCCGAAATTGTTTTACAATTTTGTACAATATCATTCGTTTAGGTTTTTTCGATTAAGTAGCCCTGATCTAAATTTGCGCAACCGACATTGCACCTGCGCTTAATGTACTCTGATGAGCTTAATATGCACACCCAAACAATTCGTTTTAAGTTTTCGATTAAGGTTTCTTCCTACTAAGAAAAATGTAGCGTGATCTAGAGTTTCGCAAACGATATTGCACCTGTGCCTAATGTACTCCAATGAGATTAATACGCACACATATTCACGTCGGGGTCACCAAAAAATGTTATTACAATAGCTTGAATTCTAATTTTAACCATTTAGGGAAACGGTTGGGTGTCGACAAAGAAAAACAAGATCACTCCGATTTTCACACAATTCAGATTTTCACTTGTTCTAATAACGGTTATCGACAGACTGATTTACAATTCTAAATTCTGTGTTGCAAGTTAGAATAACGGGTAGATATGCAGATTGTTCCAATATATAGAATTCATACAAACACAACAAGGTTATTCAATTATATATGTATATATATGTATATATATATATATATAATGGCAATTAAACTAGCAAGATTCTACTATATGTATGTAAATAAATGAAATATAAGTACAGCTGTTGCAATTATTTTTGACGCCGGAGCTTGATCCCAGAATACCGGTAATTTTACAGTAGAAAAATATCTGTCGGTATAATTAAATCATTTTTAATTCTGTATTACTGTCGTTTGATGCGTTAGTCATCTTTCGTCTTTCGATCGCCAAAAAGATTCGAAATATTTATCAGAATAAAGGAAATGCTAATTATTCACTTCAGCTTTTACTTTATATCGGTAAAAAAAAAGATATTATTATATATGCTTTTGTTATAAATATTCCACTTAATTTTGGATAATATACTCGTATTGATCGACGATACTTGGTTCTAAAATCTATAATAATAAAAATTCATAATCTTTACAATAGCAAAATAAAGTAATGCATAATTAATTTCACTTGCCCCTAAACGATGGTGCAAAGTTTTGTATACGTTGCTCATTAAAGCATATAAAGAAAAATATATCATAAAAATAAATTTTAATTTCAAAATCCTTAGAAATAATAGATGAACACTATATTATAATATAATGATATAATTATTGAATATAGTCTAATTAAAAAATACAGCCTAAGTATGTGTACTTAGCTCGTATATAGTTATCACTTTAATTAATAATCTGTATGTGCAGGATCAGAAATTATTATTCTTCCAATGAGAAATGACAGTTGCCAGCTGAGATGAATTCTTATAAAATCCAGATGGTGCTGATGTCAGAAATTGCGACAAGTTTGCAATCGCAGTGCCTCTTGTGGAACTCTCGGGCAATGAAATGTGCTTCATAGCATATGCAAATATGCAATGACTGAAAGTGTCTGTTCTGGACCACACAGTTTCGTTGATTGTAAGAAAATCGATCTTACGACACCCCTACAACTTTACTGTATGAAAAAGGAAAAAAAACCTGTTTCTGACGACTTGTTCTTCTCTCACATCAGCGCAGGAAAAGACAAACAATAAATAAAAACAATTTTAACTATTTTTTTTTTTCAATCAATATAATAGACTTTTTAACAAAAACACATTATTACAACAATTACTTTATAAAAGAAATATAATATAAAAGTAATCTTGGTTATTCATCATGACAATCAACTATTGATAGTGTTGATCATTTACGTGTATTTTCTATAAAAGTTACAATAGGTTTGTGGTAGGAATAATAGGAAACAAATATAATTGAATTAATTGTATCAATAAATCTCATGAATACGGCATCAATAGTTGTACCACATGCATGAATTTAAATCCTTCCTTTCCAATTATTCCCTCCTGAATTAATTTATGATTTTATTTTATTTTTATACCCTAGATGAAATCATAGGGGTATACTAAGTTTGTCATTCCGTTTGTAACACCTCGAAAAAATGATGGTAGAGCAAAATGGATTGGACACCCATTCATAATATTAAAAGTTATTTCGATTTTTGCATGTCCGTCCGTCCGTCCGTCCGTGCGCACGATAACTCGAGAACGCGTATACTTAGAGCTGTATGAAAATGAAACAAATCGGGCAACTCCTTCGTGGGGTTGCCATATAAAAGTTTCGTTTTCCGCTATATATTTGGACACTGCCTGAGAACGCGTTGACGTAGAGAGCTGAAATTTCGTACATGATTTTTTACTATATTAGCAAATAAAATGTCAAAAATGGACTAAATCGGGCAACTCCTTCTTGGTGTTGCGATATAAAAATTTCGGTTTTTTACGTATACTTTGAAAACGATCAGTCCAAGACATTTTTATTGTACTAAAAACTTCTGCAGAATACGAAATCCTATAAAATTGGTTATAATCATTTTTTCTGTGCGACAAACCGTTCTAGAAATATATGCGAAAAACAACTTCAAAATCAATACTTGAATAGATCGGTGATCATACGAAATTTAATACGGGCATTCATCTAGGGTATCATAAGAATTGGTCATAGACCAATTCTAGCTATTTTACTTGTTTTGTGCTGTCTTGTGTACATAGTAGTTAGATATGAGCTGCTGATGCGGTTATGCGCCCAGCTTATTCCAAACACCTTCATCCTTAAGTGTTTAGAGTAGTCGAGGGGTATGGCTGGGCCTGGCCGCTAAACCAGGATCGGTGTAACGCTGAGCCATATCCTCAATTCATACATATATACACACATACATTCATACATAACATACATACATACCAAGTGTCCGACGGTCTGCAAATGCCCTGTGCCAAAAGGAAACGAATTCGAAGAAGATTTCTCGTCTAACAGACTGAAATTTATTGAAAATAATTTCAATAAATTTACAAAATGCCTTTAAGTAAAAAAAAAAATTAATGAACTTTTCGACCCAGCGATCAGAGAGGTCTCATCGGTATGGTTATCTCCGATCGTTTACCATAGAAGTCTGTTAGACGAGAAATTTTCTTCGTATAATTTCTACTTGGTTTATCCATGTGCCGCCAGGCAAAAAGGGGGAACAATCACCCAATTTGAAAAGTGCAATGAGAAATCTTGCCACCATATAATTCACACTTACTTTTTATAAAAAATATTTATATGGGGAATTGGTGTGACCTCCATCATTGAACTTCTATGGTAGGCGGTACTGCTAATTTCTCTGGTGCATCTGGTGCAAGGCGTCGAATCTTCCGTGAGGATGTGAGATGTGGTTGAATGTTTTACTGAATTAGCAAAATTTGTTTCTAATGCTTAGTATTTCTGTAACAAACTTCGAATTTCGGAATTGATTGATTGATCAAACAGTACTTTTCCCCATGAGAACTTTCACAATGTGTACGGATTGATAAAATTCTTCTTCTGTCTGCGTCCAAAATTGGTCTGGAAATGTCTGCTAACATGAAATATCATGAAAAGGTACGTTTTAAACCTAAGTCTAAAGTTTGCATTTTGCGGCTAAATGTGCTGATTGTCAAGTAATTTGCTGCGGCCAACCGCAAATTTGATTCGGATCGACGATCAGCTGAAGACGCTGGAAGTACTGACACATCTGCCCGTGACTGCCGCGGCAGCCTATGCGCAAAGTCATATCGGGGAGGGCTCTTTTCTGAAGTTAATTGACGATAACTTAGAGATTTGTCGAATAATCTTTCTACCCTGTCAGACAACTGTTTGACAACTTTCGAATCCCTCATGAGGGAATTAATAGTAAACACTTCCGACCGAGTATTGACTTCGTCTATTTTGTCGGCACAGTTCGCTGGCTCATATAGCTTCCCGGGATTACAAGCCAAAATAGCCTGTATTTGAGACGGCAAGCGTTGCAACCAGAGAGATTTGAAACCATCCAGTGTCCGCATCTCACGCAAAATGACCGCTCAGCTAACAATTGTCTGATTTTTTTGTTCCTCGCTACTTTACAATCGATAAGTTTGATTTGTGAAAAGTTTGATTATTGAAAACAAGTGAATGGAGTCCTTCCAATTTATTGTGGCGTTTAAGATTCGTGATATGAAAGTTGCGGATGTAAAAGATTGAAGAGGTTAAAATGCGAAAAATGAAGTGCGCTATGTAAGTTTTATTTATTAAATTTTATAAACAAGCGGCAAATTTAGATTTCAATGGAATTGATGTATGTAGACCGCACTCAAATGGCAATATCCTTACTTATTTCGTTTAACGCATACATGAATGCTGGTTTATTAAGCCTGAAATTTCGCTTAAATCTAAAGAAAGAAAAGAGATGTATTTATAAAAAAAACAACAAACGTAAAAATAATCAACTTACTAGTAGTTTGGTAATACCGTCAAATTTCTAGCTGTATTCCTGATTGTTCTCCGTAATATACTTAATTATATTTCCTCATCGTCTTCTAAATCAGGAAACAACGCGTTGGTGTTCATAATAATTTATTACCTATAACTGAATGCGTAAAAGTGAACTGTTGCTTCACTTTATGCTAGACATTTGAATAAATCAGTGGATTTCATTTTCGAAAGTTGAAAACTCATACTCAATGTGGCAGCTCTGCCGGCAGATTAAAAACTCGCATCGTGAAGAGGAAGGGAATCTTACTTGCGGCGGGAATCATTAAGACTTCGGGAAGGGAAGCCACTAAATTGTTTATGAGCCTAATGACGCTCTCATCGAGAGCACTGCCGGCATGGCTAAACATGGTTTTTTGTTTGTTTACTCTAGCGAGGGTAAACTTTGCCTCCAATTGGACGAACCAGAACTCCGGTGAATTTTTCCAAAAAAAGAACGTTTTTAATCGCCACTGAATTAATACTTATTGCTCCAGACTGTGTTGGGTCGGAAGTGGGATCACATTAGAGTCCTGTATAAGGCTTGAGATGGTGTTTAGATCTGCCATGTTTCAAAATTTCGCGTTGAGCTAAACAAAATTATCGACATGAAATAAATAAAACAAACTGAGGGAAGGAGACTAGGTGACTTGCAAAAACTTTCAGATTACTTGAATATGTACGTATATATAATGAAAATTCCAGCAATAAATGTGTAAAATGCAAGCATGGAATAATGATAAAGAAAATAAAAGAACTGTATTTATTTAAACGGTTCTATGACTGTTAGTGGTACTTCAAACATTGTTCCAGCCGCTGCCAATCCAAAGCTTGATGAAGCAGATAAACCAGAAAGAATAACTTTGTTGTTCTTGTTATAATTGAGGCAGCTGCTGAGATTTCTGTTGGAGATGTTGCTGAGGCTGTTAATTTCGTCCCCAAGGGATGTTGTACTAAATAACCGTTGCAGTAGGTGTTTAATTTGTCCTCGATTGCAGGTACTGAACATGTACCACCAAATTGCGGCTATTGCTGTTGCTTCTGATTGTTATTGCTGGAAGATGCACTACCTAATTGTGGCCGTTGTAGTTAAAGATATAAGTTAATCTAAAATTATATAAAAGGCTACCATAGTAGCGAAAATAGTATAACTTCCCGTATGTGGCGTGATAAACGTGACAACAAGTGTTGGGAGTTATCCTGCAGTTCGATTTATATCTGTCGTAGGCATTTAATAAAATCCGGCATTTAATTAAAAGCCTAGTCATTTAATTAAATGCTGGCATTCAATAAAAATCGTATTGATATCTTTCTTTTACCATTATCTGCCTAGGCATTTACTTAAATGCCGGCATTTAATTAAATGCCGGCTGGCTCTCCAGGCAAATAATAAAATAATCAAATATATATCAACGCACGATCCGCAAGCCTTTATGCCGATAGTGTAATACCACCCGATTTAACCAGGAGTATTTGGTTAAATCGGGTGGTATTACACTATCGGCGTAAAGGCTTGCGGATCGTGCGTTGATATATATTTGCTTATTTTATTATTTGCCTGGAGAGCCAGCCGGCATTTAAGTAAATGCCTAGGCAGATCATGGTAAAAGAAAGATATCAATACGATTTTTATTGAATGCCGGCATTTAATTAAATGACTAGGCTTTTAATTAAATGCCGGTTTTTATTAAATGCCTACGACATATCTATACCCCCAAGACTTGCCCGATTGTAACAGTCGCTTCGAGCGAGGTGTACTTCAACGGATCAGCTTATTCGTGACTTCTACAGCACTTGCTGTTCTTCATCGGTGTTCTTGTTTGGGGTCACCAGTGTGGGGATCGGTTAGGGTGCTTGTCACCCCACGAATCGCTTCTAGTATTTGGTGTTTACCATAGTAGGTTGTCTGTTAAAACCTTCAGGCGGATAAACATAATGAAATTGAAATCAATCCCATGTAATTTAACCCAAATTTTTTAATAGTTGTCTTTAAAAATCACAACGGGAAATATTAAAAAACTTTATATTAATTTTTTTTAAACAACATAGGATTACTGCGTTGACTAGTAGTTATTTACAATCTTAGATTATATAGCTAAAAGAATAGTAGAACCGTATCGATGTGTTCGTTTTAGTCATGGAAGTAGTAAACTTCGGTATTTTCAGAGCAGGCACATAATTTAGTGGTTGAAACTTTATTAAGTATTGAATAAATTCAATAGAAGAGATGCCATTATATCGAAAAAAATGTTAAATTAATTTTTAAATTTATAATTTTTAATTGTTTGAATTTTTAAGAATTTTCCTACTGCCCCATTTGTTTTCTGATAATATTTTTTGTCGCTGCCTTTGTATGGCTGACATCATATAAATAACCCTAAACTTTCCGTCAACCAACAATGACAATTCAATTGTAAATAAACAAACCGGCATTGGAAAATGTTCAATTTTATTGCTACGGCTGTTTATTGAGGCCAGCCATTTCCTTTAACTCGTACACGAATTTGTCTATTTCTTTACTATTTTCGACACTCTCGTAGACCCACTTTTCGTCATCACAGCGAACTGAAATTTGGTACACAGGTTCATGTCGCGTGACAATTGAATCTGTCAAAATTTGAACCGGAAATTTCCATGGAAAACCCGGAAAATCGGGAAAAATAATTTGAAAATTTGGTACAAATTTGATTAGTGATAAATCCGTTTCAGGAAAAATGCAGAGTTTTCCGATTTTTCCGAAAAATTTTCCGGAATTTTCCGACTTTTCCGGTAAAAAAGTTTTCTAAATTATGCAGGATCAAGTTTGCTATCAACAGGCATCATTACTTTCTCTCCGACAATGCTGAAAACTTGCAGAAAAAATCGAGGAAAATTCATGTAAAACGCTTTTCCGGAGTTTTTCCGACCAAGGAAGCGTTTGAGCGTTTTGCAACCTAAGACAAAGTTGTAGAGCGAAATGAGTTGCATAAAGTTGCTTTTGTGGAAAACTCCATGGAAAACGCGGGAAAATCATCGGAAAAATTTTCATCTATATGATTAGTGATAAATCTGTTTCAGGAAAAATGCAGAATTTTCCAATTTAGTTAACGTGAAAAAGGCAGAAAATAAAATAAGTAAAAAACGAGTTTTCAAACAAAACTGAGGCCAAGTCGCATGAAAAAGTAGAAAATAAACTTTTCTTCACACACAGAGGTGGACTCAGATTTTGTTCGCTGACAATCACCGATATATTTCAGTATGATCAATCAGAGGTAATAAGTGATTTGATTCATGAAGAGAAAGAATATTCAAGAGAAATGTCAGAGGTGGACTCAGATTTTTTGATTGGGACATTTCTCTTGAATATTCTTTCTCTTCATGAATCAAATCACTTATTACCTCTGATTGATCATACTGAAATATATCGGTGATTGTCAGGGAATAAAATCTGAGTCCACCTCTGTGTGTGAAGAAAAGTTTAGTTTCTACTTTTTCATGCGACTTGGCCTCAGTTTTGTTTGAAAACTCGTTTTTTACTTATTTTATTTTTATAACTATTTCACCTCTATTTTATTTCAAACACTATAATTAATTATTGAAAGAATTAAACTTGCCTGAATAATGATTTCCTATGGCTAGAGTTCTTTCTGCAGCACAGCACAACGCACTTCTTAACCATAATTCTATACTCCGGAGTCTCGATTATATAAAATCTCTTACACACATACTTAACTACGTTTCTCACTATTATTAAGTATATATAAATCAGTTTTTTTCAAATAAATTGATCACAAATTTCGAACTGACAAAAAATGAATGACCCAGCCCTCTTGTTCCCCCCCCCCCCCGTGTCTACAAAAAAAAATGCTTATAACACGTACACAAGTTTTCCACAGCATAGCCTATCCTTTTTGCTATATAATCTAAGTTTACAATCGTTTTTTTGCTATTTTAATTCTACGCCTACTACTTACACCCTTTCGTAAATCACCCAGTTCTTTTCGCTGATTTTCGAAACTAAACCTTAAAAATTACCCGGGTATCTGCCAGATTCAATGGTGTTTTATATTTATCGCCACACTTAGTAGCTACAAAATAGCTGTGTTCTTTTGGTTCCTTACAGAGGCTCTGCAGAATACAGGAGATTTTTGATTGAATTGATTTGTAGGTCGCATAAAAGTAGAAGTTTTGAAAGTATAGAGATAATAATCAAGGGGCTTTAATTCTTACAAAACAGTAAACCTACTTTGTGCCGAAATTTATCAAGTTCTATTTTGACATTTTGCAAGGATTCAGTCAATGAAAATTTTTCTCTATACTTTCAAGGCCTTCTATACACCCTACAAAACAACTAAATTCGCAATCTTCTGTGTTCTGCAGAAAAGAGCTATATGTAAATAACAAATTAATTGATGTCAAATGCTACTTTATTTTAAATGTCGCACTTATTAGAATGCATAATCAAAAATATAAAATAAGCCTTTTTTGGGGGTGTGGCCCGGACTTGATCTTGATGAACTCCTTGCGCTCATTTCGCATTTTAGCTAGAGAGTTCTTTGGCTCTGCACTACTGATACTATAGCTGTGTTCTTTTGTGTCCACAGAACAGAGCAGAACAAAAGATATACAAAAGAACGCCTCATACATTTTCATATAAAGATTTAAATTAAGCGAATAGTACAAAAATTCGCCGCAATCGACAATTTGTTCTCACCAGTATATGTACATACGTACATTACTTACTTAATCTAATCTAATTGTATGTACATATGTACATACATACAATTATCACAATTATTCGTGCCCTCTTAAAATTAATATTACAAGACGGGCACACAAGCGCATATCGGATTACAGTTTGCATTGATGCATATAGCTTGCATAAAAACTTTTGTACATTTTCTCACGTACGATTTTCAACGTTGTGAAAAAACAATAAAAGAAATAAAGAAAAGCTTTTGAAGTAATCATGGGTACCTGGGTTCAAGATCGCCAAACCTCGAGGAGGCCATTTTTAAACCGCTAGCGGAGTAGAGCTAAAGAATAAAAAGTAGAGATTTGAAGAATAAAACATTGTGAAATATAGAAGTTTTCTGTGAAAGATCCATTCTTAAATATAAACTAAGTGCTTAGCAGAATTAAAGATTGTGAAATATTGAAGTTTTCTGTGAAAGATCCTTTCTTAAATATAAACTAAGTGCTTACCAAAATAAAAGATTGTGATATTGAGCTTGCTTTGTGGAAAGTCTATGAAAAAAAAAAAAAAAAAACGTGCGCACACGAAGGAGCACGGTGTGTACGCATATAACAACTAGTGGCAGCGGCAACCGAACCCAGAGAAACAAAAAATCAGTGCCTGTAAATTAATAAAAATTAAAATTTAACTGTTGAAAATAAACATAGAACTTAACGAGGGATCCATGGAGGCTTCATCCCTGCCTTACAAAGACGATCCCAAGAAGGAAGTCTACTAGAAGACATCAAGCAAAACACCTGACGTAAAACAGTAAGAGCAACATCATCCCCATTAATATACAGCCTTCATAAATACCTACAGATCCAGAAAATCAACATCATCACGAGAAAAAGCCGAAATACTAACAACAATAACACCGTTTGTGGATAAGGCTAAAGGTAGCGTAAAAGGTTGTTTTAGCAGGGGGTCCTTTTAAACCAAATGGCATACGATTGTATTCGTAGTGGCCATAGGGTGTTCTAAAGGCAGTTTTCTCCCTGTCCTTCGAGTCCATTTTTATCTGGTGAAATCCACTGTCTAAGTCGAGTGTGGTAAAGTATTTCGACTTCCCCAACTGGTCTAATATATCAGTGATATTAGGCAGTGGGTACGCAACGCCAATTGTAATGTCGTTAATACGACGAAAGTCTACCACTACTCGCCACCTTTTGTTTCCATTCTCATCTGGTTTTTTAGGAACCAGGAGAAGTGGAGAATTCCAGGGACTATGTGAAGGTCTGATGATATCTGACTCAAGATTTTCTTGTATTTGCCTATTTATCTCAGTTCGGCTTGCCTCAGGAAGTCTGTAAGGCTTGGTATAAATTGGCGGTTTGTCTTGGAGGGTCTCGATCGTGTGGGTAATCGCATCTGTATATGAAAGGAAATCCCCTTCTATGAAGAAGAGATCGTTGAATTCCCTACAGATATTGCGAACACTCTCAGACTCCTCTGAATTACAGTGATCCAATTTTATGAGGTTTTGCAGTTTAATTATTCTGCCCTTAATTGGGTCTCTTTCAGCTGTGGAGATGACCACAAAGTCATCCAAGTCTTGGTAAAGTGGGTTCATCTCGCAAGGGCCCAGATCGGCGTCCTCCTCATTTGTGTTGAGGATTAGGACTTTTGCCATACCGTTGATTGGTTCGACGATCGAGTTTCCGAGAAATAAACCTGGCCTTATTTCCTTTTTGATACAAACCGATTGATGTTGAATAGAAGAAGTTGGAATTTCTAAAATATATTCTGATCGAGCCGGAATTTTGATTTTTTTTTAAATAATCCGATTCTTTCGGATTTTTAATAGGATATCTCCTTCCAACTTTTGTGGAATTTGGAAGGAGTTATTCAGAATTTGAAGAAGTTAAACATTTATTGAGATTCCTTACATTCTTTTCTGATTTATTTCTGGACCACATCTTTTGTGAAGTGTATGATGCTGGAGATATACTTTTGTGATTTTGCTTGATATCTTGTGAAGCCTTGGATGGAGATAGAATTTTATTTAATTCAGCCTCTTTTCTGGCTATAGATGGAGATAGATTTTTACCATTATGCTTCATTTCTTGTGAAGCATTGGATGGAGATCGATTTGCATTGCTTTTCGAAGCAATTGATGGAGATGGAATTGTATTAATATCTTTATTGGAGAATGTTATCCCTGTGTTATGGCCCAATATAAGGAAGATTCTTCCAGCAGCACAGAGCGCATTCTAGCGAAATAATCAGCAATTGCTAAACAATAACCTTGCATGGTATTATTCTGAAACTGTCGGTTATTTTTCTGATTAGCCCAACAGCTGGCTGCGATGAGCGCTTAGTGGAGCAATCGGCGATTACGATAATAATTAACCTCGCATGGTAATTGTTATGTAAAGCGATTGCTTACTACTAAGCTACTCAGGTGCTGCAACAGGTAGAACAAACGACAAGGTTGTTGTCGTTTGTTTACATCCGTGTTGTGAGTAAAGTTTACTTCCGAATATGGGGCATAAAAAATCAATGACTGGTCTGGCGAGGGCCGTTCAATTATCAGTCAACGCGATATTAAGTTACGGTTCGGGTTGGTTTGTGAATCATTAAGTTAGGTCAGTACGTAATAAATAAAGAATTATTTGTGTTAAAAGAAATTCGAGTGTTATTTTATTCAAGGAAAGTTTTATCGTGTATTTAATGATTTGGTTTTCATTGATTGAAAGTTCAGGGGGCACGATTTTTAAAAAAGATATGGTGAATTTTAAAATTGAATTTTTTTTATTATTTTCTTGAGTTTGCTTTTTAGCTACTCCATTTTTATTTTTGGGAGTTATGCTTTTTAGCTACTCCATTTTTATTTTTGGGAGTTATGCTTTTTAGCTACTCCAATAACTTTTCAGGTTACATTAAGAAGTGTTAGATTTTTAGTTCCAGTGAAAGATCAGAGGCATCGGGAATGATCTGTGTCGGAATGTTGAGTCTAGTCAAGTTTGCATATTAATATTTAATTGAACTATCTTCGCCGGGTATCGATGTCTGATTATAATAGCTTTGTTATAAACCTTGCGATTAGGTTTTAGATGCGAAGGAAACTAGTATTCCAGAACCACCAACAATAAATAAAAGGAAGCTGTTTAGGGAAGAACAGGCAGCAAAATACAGCTGACAATAGAGACAAAGACACAATAGGGACAAAGATTAACGTAGACAGACCACTAAAGTAGATTATGGACATGGTGTCAAAATACATGCCAATGTTCTCTGGGGAAAGATCTCCAAAACTAGCGATGGAAGTATATCGATTTCTGTGTTGCTGCAAAGATCTTTACGACCGACTGGAAGCCGCAGAAAAAGTTATTTTCATGAAATGTGTAAAATATCGGCTGACGGATGATGCGTATTACTTGATAAGCTCGCAGGAGCTGAAGGACTTCGAAACCTTACAGCAAGCAATAAAATCCGCATACATGCCGCGAAAATCATTCAGTGAATTCGCTCTGAAATACTGGCATGTAGACAGAGACCTTGAGAGGACATCACGGGGTTCTCGGATCGAATGAAAGAAATGCGCGATCAGATAAAAGAGGCTGTCTCGTCCAAATATCCGGGAGGAGAAAAGGGACTACTAGCTGAGTTGGAAGCCGATGTTGTAGCTACTTTCAAAGCTGGTGTGATGAGTAGATCAACGCAAGTGCAGCTTACAGGGCGTAAATTTGAGTCATTGGAGGAAGTGAGAGAGCAAACCAGCTATTTCGAAAAAGATTCCGAAAGGCTTCAAGTGAGAGAATCAGGAATATGGCAAGAAGACCGGAAGCCGAGCACAGAAAATGCACCAAACAGATAGGCAACGGGGAAATTCATCAGAGAAAGGCCTAGACAGAGTTCGAGACTGTTCTTACACAGAACAGGGCCAGTGTTATCAGGAAGATACCAAGCATCTTCGACAAGGACAACACCTCCCAAATCTATTGAGTGTTTTCAATGCGGACAGGAATATAGACACGTGGAGTCCAATTGCTAAATTCATAATGTCAGAATGGCAAACTATGCAACTGGCATCCAAGGTGAACTCCATTCAGGAAGGGAGGGGCTTTATTGCCAATTCTGGCGAACGCAGGATCACTATACGGCTAACTGTCTAAAAAGGTATATAGCAGAGAAAGAAAGGGAGAAATTATACACCGATACAAACACAGCAGAAAATAAGAATTGGAGGACTTTGGATATTCCAAGAGCTCTATAGGCAACTGTAAAGCAAAGTTGCAGATCGACAACGCCATTTGTGATACGGATTCAATTCCAGCCGACGGTATACTTGGAATGGATTTCCTCAGTGGCAGAGCTATCTATATTATCGACTACGTAAATATGAAGCTGCTGATACAAGAAGCAAGCAAAAGCATGGAAGGAAATGCTTCTTGTGAAAATATCGCAGCTTCTGCACAAGTGGAACCTACAGCTTGGCAGAGAAGCAGTCAAGGAAATCTGTGCCAGGCATGATAGAAGAGGAAAAAATAAACATGACAGGAAAAATAGTACCTACATTACAGGGCCCATTTCTGGTGCCCTTCCGGGAGAAGATCTTTATCACACCTCACGAAAGTTCGGAGCCTATAACCGAAGAATCTTGCGAAGGGTTGAGCAGTCACCGCAGATATAGCAAACAGAGCTGAAATAGTCTAAAGGATAGACTTGCATTTGTAAGAATCTCTAATGCAAGAGCCTGTCCTGTAAAACTACCAAATTCCTCTAATAAAAGCTCTGAATGGACCTATGAAGGTAGGAACAGTTTCTTTTCACCACAAGCTCAGGGGCTTTGGCGAAGGGGAAAGATTAAATTTCAAGAATATAGGAATAAATCGGTCAGAACAGAATTCAAGAAGAAATTATGGCATCGAAACTGCAGTCGTGCAGAACATTGGAATTCTACTGCAACTTTCATGACATCTAAGTAAGTGTTGGTAAATGTTCAGGAAACGTAACCCTAGGTCGAGGATCTCCTCAGCAGAGGCGGGGATGGGGCGGATTTATTAGAATCAAAATTTAAATTATATAACTTTGCAGACTTACAGAACGAGAAGCGATATAAAAGGAGATATGATGGTAGTCAAGGCCCTGTTTTTACTGGAGAGCGAACCACGACAACAAGCAAGGTAAATTTACAGAGGTAAAGGCAAGAAAATGTCTTTATATACAGGGTGTCCCGTAAGTCGACGTCAAACCGGAACCGGGTGATAGACCAAATCGTAACAGTTACCAGAAAAATATAAAAAAATCTAAGTCATGTATTTTTCAAATTATAGGCATTTCTTTTGTTTTCGAGAAAATGTACACCTTGTGATGGTTTATTAGCTCCTGTTGCTACATTATGACGAACAAACAATATAAAATTAATAATTCGTTGAACTTTAACTGACTGTACTGAAAAAAAAAAATGTACTACGCCAGTCTGGCAAGTAACTTTAAAAGTTGACGCATTTAATAAGGATTCTAAAATGGTATAACACTTGCTACAATATTTCTTAGAATACGAAAAAAAAAAAATTTTTTTCTTCAAGAAACCCTGTTTCGAAAAAAAATTTTCATCTACTAAAAATGAATCTAGTGTACCCAAAGCTTGTCGTAAGACCGTAACCTTTAGACTGTAGTTTGAGTGAGACGGAGAGTCATTGCATGAAATGTGAGTGAGCAAGATAGTGACGCTAGCTCGTCAAATTATTGAGTTTTTACAAATGTGCATCGTCTACTCTCCACAGAGGGACGACTTCCAAACCAAGTACATGGTGAAGGAAGAGTTGCTTATCTTACCAGGACGTAATACTTCGAGCAGTTGAAAAAGATCCAGGTAGTTCGGTACGTGTAATCCAGGAATGCACAGGAGTGCCCAAAAGTATAGATCACCGAATATTACAAAAACATGAGCTCCACCCGTACCATGTACAGCGAGTACAAACCCTGCTATCTCGGGTTGCGTTTTGCCAAACGATGCTATAAAGACAACGGGAAGATCGGCGATTCTTGAAGAAAATTTTGTGGTCGGATGAATCGACATTTAAAAAAGACGGTTACATGAACTACACAACTTGCACGAGTTGCACGTAGAGAATCCAAATTTAATGAGACAAAATAGATCTCAATATCGTTTTAAAATAAACATGTGGACCGGAATTTTAAACGGAAAAGTCGGGGGACCTTTTAAGTTGCTAGAAGTCTTTAATGCTGAAGTTTATTTAGATTTTTTGCAAAACCATTTACCTAGTTTACTGGAAGACATGCCACTAAGTATTTACAGAGAGATGTGGTATCAGCAAGACGGCTGCCCAGCGCACTATGCCCTTTCAGTTAGACAATATCACAATGAAGAATATCCGGACAGATGGATAGGGCGGTCTGGTACGATCTCGGGGCTAGCCCGTTCACCTGATTTAAATCCGTTAGATTTCTTTTACTGGGGAGCAGTAAAAGAGAAAGTTTATAAGAAGTCAATTGAAAATTTAGCTGAGCTTCGGCAAATAATTACGAAAGCAGTTGAATTTGTCAACAACGGAAGAATTGCCCGTCTGATAACCCGATCATTTTTAAGAAGATGCCGAGCTTGTATTGCAGCCGAAGGAAGGCAGTTTGAACATCTTTTGTAAATAATAAATCTTAGCATCCAAATAATTGGTGTTTAATATTAAAATTAAGGAAATTTGTCCTAAATTTAACAAAAAGTTAGCATCTCTGACTCGAAAGCGTGACATCTGCCTCACTCACACTTCATGGAATGACTCTCCGTCTCACTCAAGCTAGAATCTTAAAGTTACGCTCTTAAGGCAAGCTTTGGGTACACTAGAATTAATTTTAGTAGGTGAAAAGAAATTTTTCGAGACTGGGATTCTTGAAGAAAAAAATTTGTTTTTTCGTAATCTAAGAAATAATGTAGCAAGTGTTGTACCATTTTAGAATCCTTATTAAATGCGTCAACTTTTAACGTTATCTGCCAGACTGGCGTAGTACATTTTTTTTTCAGTACAGTCAGTTAAAGTTCAAAGAATTATTAATTTTATATTCTTGGTTCGTCAAAATGTGACATTTTCTTCCAAGCTGGAGCAGTTGGCTTAGAACTTAAAGCAACAGGTTACATAAGCACTATTCGGGATTACATAAGAAAAATAAAATTGAAAAAAAGTGAAGATTTGTAGCAACAGGAGCTAATAAACCATCACAAGGTGTACATTTTCTCGAAAACAAAAGAAATTCCTATAATTTGAAAAACACATTCCTTAGATTTTTTTTTATATTTTTCTGGTAACTGTTACGATTTGGTTTATCACCCGGTTCCGGCTTGACGTCGACTTACGGGACACCCTGTAACTGAATAATGAAAAGGTGAAGATTTAAAAAAAAAAACAAGTAAAAAAGCTAGAATTGGTCTAAGACCAATTCTTATGATACCCTAGTAGATGAATGCCCGTATTAAATTTCGTATGGTTACCGATCTACTCAAGTATTGATTTTGAAGTTGTTTTTCGCATATATTTCTAGAACAGTTTGTCGCACAGAAAAAATGATTATAACCAATTTTATAGGATTTCGTATTCTGCAGAAGTTTTTAGTACAATAAAAATGTCTTGGACTGATCGTTTTCAAAGTATACGTAAAAAACCGAAATTTTTATATGGCAACACCAAGAAGGAGTTGCCCGATTTAGTCCATTTTTGACATTTTATTTGCTAATGTAGTAAAAACATGTACGAAATTTCAGCTCTCTACGTCGATGCGTTCTCAGGCAGTGTCCAAATATATAGCGGAAAACGAAGTTTTTATATGGCAACCCCACGAAGGAGTTGCCCGATTTGTCTCATTTTCGAACTTAATTTTACTTTTTTCCGTGTACAAAATTTCAGCTCTCTAAGTATACGCGTTCTCGAGTTATCGTGCGCACAGACGGACGGACATGCAAAAATCGAAATAACTTTTAATATTATGAATGGATGTCCAATCCATTTTGCTCTGCCATCATTATTTCGAGGTGTTACAAACGGAATGACAAACTTAGTATACCCCTATGATTTCATCTAGGTAGACATTCAAAAAGAGAGAATGAAATTGAAAAAAAAAAATAGATACATATTACTTGAGAAGAAATATAAAAAAAAAGTTAGAAGAATATCAAATATATTATGACAATAAATGTGTAAATTTAAAAATCAGAAACTAAATGGTAGGAAAGAAAGATAAACATAAAACAGTACTGGAAATAAATATAGGAAAAGTTTAATGGTAAAAGTTGATATGTATAAGCAAAGAAGAAAAAGAACCGACAGTTTCAGAACAATACCATGCAAGGTTATTTTTTAGCAATTGCTGATTATTTCGCTAGAATGCGCTTTGGGCTGCTGGAAGAATTTTCCTTATATTGGGCCATAACATCCCTCCCTCTTGGAAAAATTAGTTTCCGTAGGAAGTGAGATCTGGAGATCATTTTAAACCGCGTTCGGTTCAGATTCTTTTACATTACATCATTACATACCTATTAAATTTTCTTATTTTTCTATAGTTCATTTCCTACATTCTTTGTTTTTTATTATTACTTTCTCTCATATTTACTTTCTTTCATATTTTCTGCTCATATTTAATTTCTTTCCTATTTGCTTCTCACATTAAATTTCTTTCTTATTACCGTGTCTTCCAAATTATTTTAACATTTGTTTTTTTTATACCTTAGATGAAATCTATAGGGTATACTAAGTTTGTCATTCCGTTTGTAACACCTCGAAATAATGATGGTAGAGCAAAATGGATTGGACACCCATTCATAATATTAAAAGTTATTTTGATTTTTGCATGTCCGTCCGTCTGTGCGCACGATAACTCGAGAACGCGTATACTTAGAGAGCTGAAATTTTGTACACGGACTTTAAAAAAAAAAGTAAGATTAAGTTCGAAAATGAGACAAATCGGGCAACTCCTTCGTGGGGTTGCCATATAAAAATTTCGTTTTCCGCTATATATTTGGACACTACCTGAGAACGCGTCGACGTAGAGAGCTGGAATTTCGTACATGATGTTTTTGCTACATTAGTAAATAAAATATCAAAAATGAGCTAAATCGGGCAACTCCTTCTTGGTGTTGCCATATAAAAATTTCGGTTTTTTACGTATACTTTGAAAACGATCAGTCCAACTCATTTTTATTGTACTAAAAACTTCTGCAGAATACGAAATCCTATAAAATTGGTTATAATCATTTTTTCTGTGCGACAAACCCTTTTAGAAATATATGCGAAAAACCACTTCGAAATCAAACTTGAATAGATCGGTGACCATACGAAATTTAATACGGGCATTCATCTAGGGTATCATAAGAATTGGTCTTAGACCAATTCTAGCTTTTTTACTTGTTTAATTAAAATTTTATGATTAACAAAAAAAACATTCTTAATTAATACACATGCATTAATATTATAATATATAACCTTACTTATTATTTACCTAATCACAAAAATACCAAATAGCACCAACAATAAAAAAGTACATTTTACAATCATTATAATTTTTTTTTCTTACTATAATTTTCAATTAATAATCTTCATGCACCTTAAAAGTGTTTTCCCTTCTTTACAGACTCTTTGTTTGAGACCTCCTTTCTGGGTCTTCGCTTTTCAAATAAACATATGGATAATTGGCATAATATTGCTCATACGGATAAGATTCATTTGAATCGTTTATTTCTAAAGAAATGCATTTATTTTTGTAATTGATACTAGCATTGTATCGAGATAAAAAGTCATGACCAAGTAGGCCATCGTATGAGAGGATGGAGTTATTTCCCACTATTTGAAATGGGTGTTCTAGGATGGAGTTATTCTGCGCAGATTCCAGAGTTAATTTCGCGAAGATGAGCCCTTCTGTAGAAGTGGACTCTGTAAATAACGCATTGATATTGCAGACAGCATCTCTGTAGCAGATACTGGAGCAGAGCAGATGTCGACAGGCAAAGAAAGAGTTAAAGAATTTTTATTTATTTGAACGGGGATTTGAATTATTTTCTTGCTGCTGCCTACTTTTCCGTCGGAAATTATTTTGATTTCCCTGATTGTAGTCAGAACGATTGTTGTTCGCCGGCCGCTCTTGTCCGGCATTCTTCGATAGTGTGCCCAATTCGATGACAATATCGACAAAATGCGACCTGCGACGGAGATGTGACTTTATTGAAATCCGGAGGGCGTTGTAATTGCGAGTATAGTTTTGGAACTGCGTTGAAATTTCGCGTGGAGCGTTGTATGACTGGGCAACTTGATGCAGCATGCCCCAGTCTATTACATTTGAAGCAGCGGAGATTTGAATTTATTGCTTGCGCAAATGGAGTTTGATTTACCTTGTTTTGTGCTTGGAAACCGAGTTGTTTTTGCTCTAAGCGTGATGCATGCTCCAAGATGTGTGATTTTAATGTAGAAAAGGATTTATCGGAATGCACTTTTGCTAATGTTTGGAGTTGTGGATTGGATTATCCGTCTTCAATTGTACATGCAGCCTGATTCTCATTATCTTTTAATAAAGATCTTAGGAGTATTTTCTCCGTTGTATATGAGTATGTAGCCTCATTCAGCTTCGACGGTGTTACATTTAATCTTTGGAGGAAATCTTTTGTATTTTCCTCCTTTCCTTGTCTCGAATTGCTTAACTACTGCAAGGTAGATCTCGGAGTTTCAAATTCAAAAGTTTGAGTTAGGGTTTATTTTAAGTCAGGCCAATCTGAAATCTGATTGTACCTAATACATCGTATGCCTCTGCAGATAATTTACTCCTTATTAAACTAAGGAGGGAGTGCTTTTCGTTCACCGTCGATGTCGTTTTGTAAATATCGTCACAACTAAATATAAATTTGTGAAGATCTCTCGGATTTCCACTGAAAATGGGTATTAATGTTCTTGCGTCTGAAAGGAAAGACTAGTCTCTAAAGGAGACATAATGATGATAATTTGTAGAGTTAGTTGTATTATTCAATATATGTTCGGATCGTGAGTCCAGCTGGTCCTGGAGCGCGATTATGGTATCTGTGTATGATGTTTCTATATTGCCGTAAACATCTTTTTTGAAGTAATCCGGGGAACCTGGGTGCAAGACCGCCAAACCTCCATTCTTAAATAAAAACTAAGTGCTTACCAGAATAAAAGATTGTGAAATATTGAAGTTTTCTGTGAAAAATCCATTCTTAAATATAAACTAAGTGCTACCAAAATAAAAGATTGTGATATTGAGTTTGCTTTGTGGAAAGTCTATGCATGGACTTAACTCTAATATTGTATTCCATAAAAGAAGAGAGTAATTAATAAATTTTCTTTGACCAATGACGGTAGTGTTTTTATCTAACAAAAAAACAAAACAAAAAAAAACAAACCAAACGTGCGCACTCTAGAAGGAGCACGGTGTGTATGCATATAACAGTATTCACCTAGGCAAATAAAAAATTGAATGAATTGAACTCCGTTTCGGAGTTACGGGTGATTATGAAAATATGATACGTTTTCATAAAACACCCTGTATCTGAAACTTTTTTTTAGGAGAGGAGTATGTGCCTAGTGTAGCCTAGGTGTTTTGTGAAAACCTAACATATTTTCTTATTCACCCTTTAACTCCGAAACAGTTATATGCCCCCCTGATATACAATTTTTTGTTTTTCTAAGTGAGTACTATCATCTCCCGCTCTATGGACCACTATGGAGGTAACACCCTGTATAACGAGAGCGTCCATCAGAGTTAAAATAGGCAGATAAAGCGCTAAGCAGTTCGCACATTACCTCTTGCCTCTTTCGCAACATAATATAGAAGACAGCACAGCCACTGTTCAAGCTGAGTGAATTGCAGGCTGCTCAGGTATATAAGCGACAGGGTGAGCGTGCAGTTTTCTTTAGTGCACTTTGTATGGGAGGTAATCTCAAATAGAAATTTATAGAAAAAGCGTTCCATTTCTTTGTTCAGCCTTTCCTATCTACGTATGAAATACTTTATTAATTTATGTACTTTTCTTCGTTATAATTTAATTTGTCCTGAATCAGTAATTTTTATATAATAATTGGTTCAGTTGTGCACTACTAAAAATTACAAAATAATAAAAAAATTTGATAATGTTAGTATTCTGGTATGAAAGCTTTGCGTTCAATGACTTCGTTGGATCCTTGAAATTCTTAACCAAATAAGACAAATGTTTGGGATCATTGTCTTGCACAAATACTTGAATCTCATTGAAATCCATTTGGGCCTTTCGAAATACTGCCGGTTGTTGCTTTCGATGACAGTCCGAAATTTCTTGATTTTTTGTCAGATTAAAGCTTAGGACAATTTTTTGCTGTAAGTTTTTGAATCATTATGTTGAGGTCCTTGTGTCGATGGGCCAGCAAACAGCTGCCATTAGCATAATGCATATCTTTAAGCCTTCTTAGACCATATTTATACCGCGTTGAAACTTAGAATTCACCGCACAAGCAATCTGCCCAACATTTTATAATTTGTAGGTGGTTGGTTAAGGTTAGGTATAGAACCTTTGCTTTAGTTGATGCTGTGCTGTAAGTACAACACCTATGCATAATTCTGAAGAACAAAAAACTTAACAGTTGATTACTTTTCTTCATCAAAAATAACTTGTAATTTATACTGATCGTTTCCATTTTTATAACAAAACCGCTTCATAGTCAAATTGTTTTCATGGATTAAATTTCTTGGTAGTACATAAAGCATATAACCTATTGTGTCATCGCTTTGTGTCTTCATGACCTTACGGCGGATGTAACATGATATACATATTAAGAATTTATAAACGCAATCTTACTTAAAATTGCAATTTGATTATCGTGATTTTTGGGTCATTAAAGTGAATGACTTCTGCTTACAAATAAATTAAGAAAACTGTTTTGGTGTTCTTAAATTTTAACTTTTCTGATAATGTGTGGAGGGTTAACAACCATTGTTACCGCCTTAGTTTTGCAGAGAGCGCTAGCTTCGTTTATTAAAAAAAAAAAAGAAATAGAAGTGGGATGATGTAATATGCGATTAATATTTCACTCAGTGATTCGGAAAATATGTGGGTTCAATTACAGCATTTGTCAAGAAAAATTGAACAAATTAGAAGATCGTTGATATAAAAATATATGAAGCAAGTCGAGAGGTTTATTGGAAGGAACGATGAGATATTCGTCGACATAGAAGATTTTAATAATTTTGTTTCGACGAAAGGGAGAATTTCAATGTAGATCTTAATTCGGATAAATGCTTAGTTCAGAGAATGTCAATGTATAATGAGTGACGTCCAATAACTCATTATACAAGTATTACCGATATAAATTGTATTAGGAAAAGAAATTCATTTTCACTCTACGCCATTAAAAATTGTAAAATATAAAATATTAAAATACAGTCATACTTATGCTGTATGGTGACAGTAGCTCGCCATTGTGAACAGAACCTCTTGAACCGCCACAGCTGTCATGCATAGAAAGAACCTGAGAGTCTTCTACTCCCATGGTTACGTATTATTATTAATATTATTATTGTTGTTATGACAGGAGTGAGTATGGTTCAGGAGGAGCTCCTTTGGAGGCGCAATGGCGAGTTTATCAATAAATCGGTATATTTTGTATTTTATTTTATTTAACTTTAGTTGATTACATTTGTTAACAGGGAACGAACTCACCACCTGTTGGCCAACCCGCCGTCGCACCCCTCACGGAATTCCATTTGGGTCTTGTCGTCACTACACTTTCCTTTAATTTGTGGTACCTGTTAGGCGTATACCATTTCCAACGAGGTAATAATAACTAAACAAGATGAAAATGAGCAAATATTATCTAGCCATTTCTAACACAATGACACTGATATCGTTTGTACATAAGCGCCGTAAGTTTTTATACCTGTACACAATTGTACAACCTATGCGTAATTACTGAATTTGCAAACTTTAACATGAAAAAGTTAATAATTAAGAAATAAAGTTCAGCGTAAAAAGTTTGTGAGTAATATTTGTTTCGCGTCTCCTCGGTTATTTCATGGTGTTTCTGACTCAATGCGCCAAGCCCAAAATAAACCAAGAACTTTCAACAAAATAATATGAATTTGACAGTGAAGAGGGGAATGAATTTGTGTATGCTTTGGCTGCGGTCATGTATGTACATGCATCTCCTTTAGTTATTACCTCGTTGACCATTTCATGTATCACACGCAACTGCCTACTTAGAATTGCAGAAACGAGTTACGTACTAATCAAGTATTCCGCCAGTACGGCGGGCTGCCATGCCATTAGGAGCAGTATTCTGTTAGTAATATGAAACCTATGGGGATTTATTTCTACTGATGTTTCCAATATTATATTATATATATTACTGACTATTTTTCTTATTTTTTAATTAACCTTCAGAGCTTTCTCTATACAAATGAGTTTTACAGCTTATTATAATTGTCTTTATTTTTATGCTTCATAATAGAGAGAGCGCTAAGTGAGTATATTTAATAATACATACTAAGTTATCCAGTAAAATTTTCAACTTTTTTACTTTTTTTTATTTATTTTAATATTATAAAATTATAGGAATGCTGAGAAACAGTTTGTAGCTGAAAACGATGAAATTGAGCCTGGCACCGAGTGGGAACGCATTGCAAAATTATGTGACTTTAATCCAAAATCGAATAAATCAAGTAAGGATGTGTCCAGGATGCGGTCAATCATCCTCCAATTGAAGCAGAATCCCATTTCTTCAAAAAAGGCATAAAATTTAAATATTCCACTGTGTTTAAACATTTCTTTATATCGAATAAGAAAATATTAATGAATAACCTATATGAATGTTATAATGAATAATGTACATACATACACACAGCGAGTTATAGTAATAAATTGAGCGTTAAGCATCCAATACAACCTGATAGTTTTACACTTTTAACTCTATTCGTATAATCGGAGGTTTAAGAAGTATTAATATAGGCACTTATTGTAAGAGCCACATATTAACATGATTGCGTGCCCGCAATCCTTTGCACTCCCCGTTTGCACATGATTGCGCCTTGGTGTGTGCATGAGATGACACGCCACGATAGCCCGGCAAATCATGTGCCTAATACCGACAGTTTTCCTTTCCTCTTCAAGCACACATAATAATTTTACCCACGCGCAATCTTGTCACTTGGAAGTGTGTTCTTGCGTTATTCAAGTCGGTCGCTATTTTGTATAAAATATGTCCGATTTACGGTGCGTGTCGAAGGATGTAATGATTAATTTCATTGACTTATATAGAAAATACCCAGCTTTATGGAAAGTTAAGTCCAATGAATACAAAAATAGAGGATATGATGAATTGCTTGAATTTTATAAGCAATACGACCCAAATGTTGATCGTGACACCATTTCAAAAAAAAAAAAAAAAAAAATCAATCGTTAAGAGGATCCTTCAGAAAGGAGTTAAAAAAAAAGTAAAAAAGTCTCATCGGACGATATTTATATGCCGTCACTATGGTATTACAATTTGCTCTCAAACACACAGTTTTACTAATATTGCTGATCTAAGCATTTTTTCTTTGGAGGAGCATGAGGACGAAGTAGAAGTGCTAAATGCAGGAAATGAACAGGAAAAGGTAAGTTTAAACAATTTTGAAGAATACATTTTTTACATTTTTTATTTAACATTTTTCATTTTATACGAACAGTGGGTATTGTATATCTATTATTGTATATTAAGCTTTTCCCCGATTAACAATGTCATTTTGCGAGGGTACTTTTCCTTCTCCCAAGAAATAATCCACATATTTTTTGATTTATTGCACCCTCAGACATAGCAGCTCGACCACCTCTTTGTTGTAATGAAGTAAATTCGTACGGATCTTCATTTCTGCAAGCCCCCGTATTACCTATTTCATGACTTCGAGGTTCTTCATAGTCAAAAGTATTCCCGTTTGCATAATTTTTTCCTCTTAGCAAAAAATTATGTAACACATATGGCGGCAACTATACATTTAATGCGTTTGACTGAGACGCTTATTGCTGTATGGAGAATTCTAAATTTCATTGATACTAATCCGAACGTATTTTCTACAACGTTCCCAGCTCGTAAGAGACGGTAGTTAAAAATACGTTTTTCAGAATTTAGCACAAACTGTGGGAACGGCTTTTGTAGAGTCAAGTCAAATCAAACTCAATATAACAAATCGTTGCCAGGACTAGATAGACACTTTCTTTTGCATCTTAGTAGACTTTGCAACAAACAAACTGGCTACAAAAAGCGGACAGAATGTTCGGATCATTGTTTTCCTTTCTGAGCAGTCATAAATAATGTTATAAATTACCAACCTGACAAGCGGCGCGTTAAACTGCTCATTTCCCACCAATTGTCTAGTGTTGTAAATTAGACAACTGGAGTTGTTATAACTATCTGGAACTATAAACCGCTCTAACGTTTATAGTATTCCTTATACCTGGAATATTTACACACCGGCTCACGAGTGTTATAGTACCAATCAAACAAAACAATATTTTACAATAGCCAATTGGTTTATCCTTAGAATTATTAGATTATAAACCACTACAACGGTTGTAGCTGTCTCATACCTGGACCATATATCCGCTGTAAGGGTATGGAATCAATAGATTCTATCTATAGACTCACAGGATTATAAACCATTTGATAGTTTGTAATCCTGTGTTATAACCAACTAACCATTGCGTTTTCTATTTTATTTCAGATTGAAAACTGAAGCCATAGCCTTAAATAGAATTAAAAACCAAGTTATATGTTTTAAATATTAAAAATATATTAAGTCACCTTATACACATGTAGAATAAGTATCTTGGTTTAAACATTCATGTATTGTTTCATGTTAATAAACACTTATAATTTTCAGAGGTTCGTGCATAGTCCCTCGAGCCGGATATACATATATCCATATATATACAGGGTGTCCCGTAAGTCGAAGTCAAGCCGGAATCGGGTGATAGACCAAATCATAACAGTTACCAGAAAAATATAAAAAAAATCTAAGTCATGTACTTTTCAAATTATAGACATTTCTTTTGTTTTCGAGAATATGTACACCCTGTGATGGTTTTTTAGCTCCTGTTGCTACAAATCTTCACTTTTTTTCAATTTAATTTTTCTTGTGTAATCCCGAATAGTGCTTATGTAACCTGTTGCTTTAAATTCTAAGCCAACTGTTCCAGTTTGGAAGAAAATGTCAAATTTTGCCGAACCAAGAATAGAAAATTAATATTTCATCCAACTTTAACTGACTGTCTTGAAAAAAAAATGTACTACGCCAGTTTGGCAAGTAACGTTAAAAGTTGACGCATTTAATAAGGATTCTAAAATGGTATAAAACTTGTTACAATATTTCTTAGATTATGGAAAAAAAAATTTTTCTTCAAAAAATCCAGTTTCGAAAAAAAAATGTTCACCTACTAAAAATGATTCTAGTGTACCCAAACCTTGCCGTAAGACCGTAACTTTTAGACTGTAGTTTGAGTTAGACGGAGGGTCATTGCATGAAATGTGAGTGAGCAAGATAGTACCGCTAGCTCGTCAAATCATTGAGTTTTTACAAATGTGCATAGTCTACACTCCACAGAGGGCCGACTTCTAAACCAAGTACATGATGAAGGAAGAGTTCCTTACCTTACGAGAACGTAGTCCTTCACGCAGTTGAAGAAGACCCAAGTACTTCGGTACGTGCAATCCAGGAAAGTACAGGAGTGCCTAATAGTATAGCTTACGGAATATTACAAAAACATGAGCTCCAGAATTACGGAAGCAGTTGAATTTGTCAACAATGGAAGATTTGCCCGTCCGATAACCCCATCCTTTTTAAGAAGATGTCGAACTTGTTTTGCAGCTGAAGGAAAGCAGTTTGAACATCTTTTGTAAATAATAAATCTTAGCATCTAAATATTTGGTGTTTAATTTTAAATTTGAGGAAAATTTGTCTTAAATTCAACAAAAAGTTAGCATCTCTAACTTGAAAGCGTCACTATTTGTCTCACTCACCTCTCCGTCTCACTCAAACTAGAAACTTAAAGTTACGGTCTTACGGCAAGCTTTGGGTACACTAGAATCATTTTTAGTAGGTGAACATTTTTTTTTCGAAACTGGATTTTTTGAAGAAAAATGCAAATGCAATACAACAGCAGGATACTTCAGGGATATGATTGAGTCGTTTGGCTTAAATTTTGTGAATAATACATGTCCAACGCATTTTTCTACTACCTCGTCCTCATTGCTAGACCTTTTCATTGTTAATAATGTTGAAAAGGTAGAATTTTTTAACCATCTTTCAGTTCCCAACTTTTCCAGGCATGATTTAATATTTTTCATATATGGTGTGGGGCAAACGGATGCTGTAGAAGAATCTTTCTATTACCGCGATTTTTCTAGTATTAACCACGACAGCCTATATACAGAGGCATCTTCATTGGACTGGAATCAATTATATTCCTTGGTATCAGTCAATGATCAAGTTGATTATATTGGTTCTTTAGTAAACTATCTTTTTAACAGATTTGTACCATTGATCCAACCTGCCCCTGGTTTACACCGAGAATTAAAAATCTAATCTATCAACGTAATTTGGCCTATAGAAGGTGGAAACGCTTTAGAACTCCTGAATGTTGGAACATTTTTCATTCTCTACGTAATTCAGTAACCCGCGAAATCCGTCGATCAAAAACAATTTTTTACAGATCGAAGTTCAATGTGAAGCTCCCTAATAAAAAGCTGTGGATGAATTTAAGAGATATCGGGGTGGGTAAATTAAAATCCTCTATTGTTTCTAAGGATTTGAATGACTTAAATCTTGAGTTTACTCACTCCATCTCCAATGAATCTATGGCGGCAGAATTGGGAGAAGTTTTAACAACTTTTCATCGGGATGATCCAAATAACGGGTACTCATTCATAAATGTAATGGAGATTGAAGTGTATACAGCAATAATGGCCATTAGATCCAATGCCATGGGAATTGATGGTATTCACCCGAGGTTTATAAAAATAATAATTTATTTCCTAATTGCACACTTGACTTTTATCTTTAATAATATTATTTAATCTTCCACATTTCTCATCAAATGGAAATTGGCTAAAATCGTTGCAGTTCTTAAAAAATTAGGTACCCAGGAATATCGTCCTATTTCAATACTTCCTTTCTTTTCAAAAGTGCTCGAAAAATTAATGCACAATCAGCTGTGTCATTATATTGAAAGTAGTGGTCTATTATCACGCTATCAATCTGTCTTTAGGTCAAAACTTAGCTGCATCACAGCCTTAATTAAAATAAGCGATGATATTCGCGAAGCAATGGCCGCAAATAATTTAACTATTCTAAGCCTATTAGATTTCTCCAAAGCATTTGATAGAGTTGATCATTCCGTCTTAATTAATAAACGCATTACACATTTTGATTTTTCTACTCCACCATGTAAGCTTATTAACAGTTACATCATAGGTCGGCAGCAACAGGTTTGTTGTGACGGCCGAGTTTCTGATTTTCTGCCAGTATTTAGTGGTATGCCCCAAGGATCTAGGACCTTTACTGTTTGCTGACGATGTTCAGGTATACATTTCTAGGCATAAGAATCAAATTGGTGATGCAGTCGAGTGCATGAATTTTGATTTAAGAAATGTCTATAACTGGGCTGTTGAAAACAAGCTGGCTCTGAACACTTCTAAGACCAGTGCCATAATTATACATAAAACCGTAATTGACATACCCAGCTGCCCTGTACTCAGTATGAACAACGAGGTGATTCCTTATAATAACGTGGTAAAAGATCTTGGTGTAAGATTGAATCGAACTTTAATTTGGTCGGATCATGTTAAACCTGTTGTGTCAAGGATATATGCAACTCTTCGAAAACTATCTTTATCTGCATCATATACGCCCGTTCAGACTCGAGTATTTTTAACTAAAGCCCTTATAGTACCACTACTTACTTACGGCTGTGAGCTGTTCAGTGCAGTTGACTCAATTTCCCAGAGAAAACTTAATGTAGCTTTCAACTCTGCGGTTCGTTATTGTTTTGGCCTTCGGCGATATGACCATGTTTCTCCTTATGTGAATTCAATCTTTGGTTGCACACTTCGTACATATCTGGACTTTCGCATGATATTTTTTTACGTAAATTGATTCAATATCGCAGACCAACTTATTTGTATCAAAAGCTCAGTTTTTTACGGTCTCAGAGGGCAATGAATCTAACTATGCCAAGCTACAGTAATCGGGTTTCTGAGCTTCAATTCCTTGTCCAAGCTATCAGACTATGGAACACTCTTCCCCTTGAACTCAAGAGTAATAGCAGCGGTCATAGTTTTTGTGTGGGTTTGTTGGGCTTAATGCAAGATAGATAGCTATTTGTTTCCTTTTCGCTTTTGTTTTAAATTTTATTTATTTTTTCCCATTCTAAATTGATCTTTATTTTATTTTTATTTTTCCATTATACTATTATTATTTTGTTTCTTATTATGCATATCATAAGTTTAGCTGTTGAGTTATTTGTATTTTCATTATCTCCTGCGCATAGATATAAGTTTAATAAGAAACTTAATTGTGTAGATGCCATTAATAAATTAATTGAATTGAATTGAATTGAATATGTCGTCGCATTAACCGAGTTTTTTCCCCGAACTTTATAAGATCTCTGATATGACCCAAAACTTGCTTTTTCTGACCATCTGCCGTAGATATGCTAGTAGGCAATGAATGAAATGACATTCCTAATTTACTCAAAAATTTCTCTGCTCCAGAGCCAAGAACACTGACACTGGCACCGCTATCCGGAAGTCCCCTAATTCGTTTTCCGGCATGGGGCCGATGGTCAAAATTAGTGGCAACAACAGTTTCCGCCACTGCATCTTTTATATGTCACCGCAAGCTAAGATATTTGCGCGTTCGCTGAGATGAGAAGAGAAAAATCAACATAACTGGACGAAGTACAACTATAATTGTCATTGTCAGTGAACTCCATATCCGTAGATACGTTGTTGGATAAGTAGCTTTAGTAGTGTGGTTATCACTGAACAGCTGCCTCTGATGAATCATCTGCAAATATAATTAGCATATTCACATGTATATATATATTATATTGAGATGGTCAATATGAATGACGATTGACCAGGGACGGCTGCTAGCCACTGCTGAGAGTAGACTGAACTTCTGACCTGAAAGGGTATTCACTGTCACCTTAGAATAAGTTAATGAAGTTAGAATAAAAGATTAAAAACACATCAGATTGGTTTTCGATTAAGACAAATATCACATGGCGACGAGGTGATTTTAATTTTACTATGAAAAGAAGAAAAGAGGAGAACTTGATACACATAAAAAGAATACATTGAGGAATAAGTTAAGTGCCAAAATCCTCGAGAATACTTCACAAGCCATGAAATAGACTCCCTCTCTACCACATGCGAGGCCCAACGGAGTCCTTACATTCTAAAATATTTGCAGTGTTCTTATGTAAAACTGACAAAAGTTTGGTTTGAATAGCTCCTCCGCCCTAAACTACTATTCATACAGAAAAATGGTGTTCTAACAATCTTAAGCTTGATTTCTTATCTTCCGAACCGTAATAAAATTTTCATACCTTTCCTAACATAATTATTTGAAACAAGTAAAAAAGTTAGAATTGGTCTAAGACCCATTCTTATCATACCCTAGATGAATGCCCGTATGAAATTTCGTATTGTCACCCTTCTGTGCAAGTTTGATTTTTGAAGTGATTTTTCGCATATATTTCTAGAACGGTTTGGCGGACAGAAAAAATGATTATAACCAATTTTATAGGATTTCGTATTCTGAAGAAGTTTTTAGTACAATAAAAATGTCTTGGACTGATCGTTTTCACAGTATACGTAAAAAACCTAAATTTTTATATGGCAACACCAAGAAGGAGTTGCCCGATTTAGTCCATTTTTGAAATTTTATTTGCTAGTACAATGAAAACACCATGTACTAAATTTCAGTTATCTATATCGATGCATTCTCAGGCAGTGTCCAAACATACAGAGGAAAACGAAAGTTTTGTATGGCAACCCCACGTAGGAGTTGCCCGATTTGTCTCATTTTCGAACTTGATTTTACTTTTTTTTTTAAAGTCCGTGTACAAAATTTCAGCTCTCTAGGTATACGCGTTCTCGAGTTTTCGTGCGCGCAGACGAACAGACGGACAGACAGACGGACGGACATGCAAAAATTAAAATAACTTTTAATATTATGCGTGGGTGTCCAATCCATTTTGCTCTACCATCATTATTTCGAGGTGTTACAAACGGAATGACAAACTTAGTATACCCTATAGATTTCATCTAGGGTATGAAAATATATCTTAACTAAATGACTACGATTCCTCAAACAAAAACTCTCAGTTGAGTAATCATTGTATATGACTCTGTGCCGTCATGGCATGCCGTGGGCTGATGATATCGAATGTAGCTGCCTACAGATTCGGACTCCGGCTGCACATACACACATGCAATTATCTGACAAAAAAATTTAATTGAAATTTCGCGAAAAAAGCATGGACTATATAGCCTTTACACTTTTTTCATTCAAAAAATAAGTTCTCACCGATTTTAACGATAGAGGGCTTATTTTAACGGGGAAAGGAATACAAAACGATATAAAAAGGAATTTTGCTAAAAAAATGTCTAGTTTTTAAAATAGAGCAAAAAGACTTCATAAGAAAGGCCACCTGAAATCAGGCCACACACGAATGGTAACGTTACTTTGTAATCAAAACTATTTTATTACTTTGTTAAGTAAGGTATATAGGAAGTGTAGCCTTTGGGAAGGTAAGGAACCAAGCTTTAAGGCTGAAACACAATTGGAGCGTTTCAAGCAGCTTTATCGCCAGCTTTCTGCTAAACTCGACCGGAAAAGCCGAATTGAACACAATTGATGTTTTTGACATTTGCAACTTTAATTTGTTTATGGTGAGAACTTTTATACATAACTGGCATTAAAGAAAGATAGAAATGCATCCGATTTTCCAAAACTACGATAAATTCATGCTTTTTTGGATAGTTTTCGAGATGCACAAGTTATATGCAAAAATAATACCGGGTTGTTTTTTATGTCCCACAGAAACTGCTTATCTTTTACTAACTCTATAAGTTTTCTTCCATTTTAACATTTTTGGTAGCTGTTTATTTCTTAAATGTGTCAACAGAAGCCATTCCCATCTAATATTCGACATTGGCACAGTTGGCAACATTAAAAATTCCCTTAACTTAGTAGTCATTGGGCTTGAAATTTGCAATTTAATCAAATCTCAAGCCAGCTTGAATCTGGCAAAAAAGCTAAAGCTCCAATTGTGTTCTTCTACATTGATTTACATAGTCAACAAATCTCAAGCTGGCTGAAACGCTCCAATTGTGTTTCAGGCTTTAAATTACTAGAAGACTATTTTCATATATGGATAGTAGTTTAGTCTCTATAGCATATATATAGAGTCAATGTTTGGCAGTTTTCCATAAGTATCAATATAGAACATTTTAGAAAACGGAGTCACAACGCATACATATATATTTCTGTTTCATGACTTGGGAAGTATTCTCGAGGGTTTCGGAAGTGCACGTGGTCATAGAACATTCTAAAATAAATAAAAAGTGAAATAAAAGCAGAATATTGAAAATATTCTAGAAATTCGACAAAAGAGTGTCAGTGTTAGAACTACATAAAGAATTATTGTGAGATGAGTACGTGGTGAAACAGAAAAGTAGGATTGAAACGGAACGTGCACTAAATGAGGCAATAGCGGTTTAGTCAACAAAAGTCTACTCCCAGCAATAAGTTTGTGCATTTACTGTACTCTATGGGGATCGCAAAAAACCGAGAAATTGTTAAAGAAAAACGACCACGTGGCAGACCCCCAAAATACCGCATTGTAACAATAGTAAAAAATATGGAGTTTCTAAAAAAAAAGTTGATAAGCTGAGTCTGGATGGAAATGTATCAGAAAACTGGAGAACGTTCCAGCAGAATTTTCAGTTTTTCAATATAGCTGCAGAACTCAGTAAAAAATCTGAATGTTTACAAGCTGCAGTATTTTTGAACGCTGTCGGCCCTGAGGCGGTAGAACTTTTTAATAGTTTTAATCTAACTAACGAGGGAAAACTATAAAGAAGTAGTGAAAGCATTTGAATTATTTTGTGCACCGAAAAAGAATCAAGTGTATGAAAGCTATTGTTATGAGCACTCTCTCATAACGACCCCATTATTCAATTCCAAAGTGAATTAATTATCAATTCCAAAATGAATTGATTATCATTTTCATTTCAAATCATGAAAATTATTCTAAGTGGCCTTTAATCGCTACTTCACGTGTACTTGGCGTATAAGTCACGTACACGCAATGCTGAGTCAAGACATTCTTCACTCCCAAAGCGAAAAATGCCTGATATCAGCGGTGCAAGTGCAAGTAATGCACGAGCGTTGTTTTGTCTGCGCAATGCGCATATGAAACAGAGATGGGCGTAATGCATTAAATTTTCAGTGCATTAATTATTTTATTAGCACTAGAGGCCTCTGTGATAGTTAAAAGCCAGGTTGCACTATCACTAAATGGTTAGTGGTAGTGCAAATTTTTTATCACTATCACTAAACGAATAGTGGTAATGCATAGTCTATTGCATTATCACTAAACGATTAGTGGTAGTGCAGAGTATATTGCATTATCACTAAACGATTAGTGGTAGTGCAAATACTTTTCACTATCAATGAGTGATAATGAATTGGTGCATTGGTAGTGCAAACACCTTTCACTAGCACTGAACGATAATTTCATGGTACGCATATGCAGCACTACGCGTAGTTCGTTCGATCAAAATTAGTGTTAATTGTTAATGAATCATCTCCATCTCCGCAAAACAGAAAACTGAACGGAAGGTTTTTATTCTGTATGTTCGCTCGTTGCTAGTTCAGTGCTAGTGAAAGATGTTTGCACTACCAATGCACGAATTCATTATCACTAATTGATAGTGAAAAGTATTTGCACTACCACTAATCGTTTAGTGATAATGCAATATACTCTGCACTACCACTAATCGTTTAGTGATAATGCAATAGACTCTGCACTACCACTAATCGTTTAGTGATAATGCAATAGACTATGCATTACCACTATTCGTTTAGTGATAGTGATAAAAATTTGCACTACCATTAATCATTTAGTGATAGTGCAACCTATATTTTAACTATCATTAAAATTTAGTGTTGCTGCCATTTTAGTGGTAATGCAAAAACGCCCATCTCTGATATGAAACCTTTTCCGGAGCTTTTGCTCAGATAAGCAAAAAGGTAATAAGAATGTCAGCGCAGAGTTGAGCGGGTAGCGACAGTTTTTGTTAAAAATTCATACGATCCAGTCGGGACTATACATATCTAGTTGGTCATATACAGTTTTTTTTGCTAATTACTCTAAGTTGTAAACCATATTATACTTAACCAAAAGCAAAACGAAATTAAATAAAGAATTGTGGAAATTTAAAAGTGTTCAAATAAATTCAATAACCCGATAATTATTCAAATCCTACGAAGGGCAGGTGGATCTTCCTCCAGCAGGAGAAGCACTCCCTGTTCTGTGTGGTACAATCACCACATAAAAAATGGTGGCAGCGGTGCGGATTTGCCAGTGAAGCAATTAAAAAAATAAAATAAAATCAATTCTATTCATGTTAAAGTGATTAAGGGTTTTACTAACCTTCCCTTAAACAAAACAACAAAAAAAATGTCTTTAAAAATTTAAAAAATAAAAAAGTGAAAAAATTTTTTTTTAATAATAAAGTTAAAGTTTTATACTGACCCAAAAGAAGAAGGAAGAGCGATTTTTGGCTGAAGGACTGACAGGTGTATCGGCTCTTTGTTCGAATGATAACCTACCAGAATTTAAGCATTGCATCGTTCTACTGGAGCCTACGGCACATTCAAAGTTTGAATGCTGATAAAATTATAAAAAAAATTTACAGGAACGACTGGAAAATTTATATACAGACTTAATTTAAGGCCCCAAGTAAGTCTATTATCCAATTTTATTGAATTTGAAAGTTATTTAGGCAAATTTAAGGAACCTTGTCTAGATTTGAATAATTCTTTTATAAATAAATTTTGATCTTCAAATAAAATAAATTGATCAATCTCTTCAGAATATGAATAAAAGTGTTTACATATATTTGCAATTTGCTAATAGAGGAATTAATAAAATTAATCGATTTTTTCAAATTGAAACTGTCTCAGTAAAAATAATGGGATTTTTCTTTTCGCTTACTTGACATTTTTTTATGAACAAATTTTGATTTTCATATGTTAACTAATTATGTGCTCTCCTCAAATTATGAACAGCAAGTGTTTGCATTATTTTTTTCGAAAACGTAGGATTAATGTGTTTTTCTTTTGCCTGCCTACTGGCAAGAATTAAATCTACAGATGCATTCATTTTAATAAAAAAAAAAAAAAAAAAACATGTATTCTTCGTTGGTTTTGCTGTACTTACGGAGTGTGTGGTGAGGTCTAAGTGATTTAGTTAATTTTTAAAAGCTTAGTTTAAAGTGTTTTCTTTCCCCTTTTTTATTAATGAAAATTGAGTATGGTGCACAGTACCTTAATTTAACTCATAGATAATTTGTTGTATCACCGTGCGAAGTGTTAGCTAGTTTCCCAAAATAATTTCCCTTCGAAGCGGACGTGTTGTCCTAAAACAGTTAACAATGCCTGATAATGTTCAACTGCAAAATCCTCCAGGTGATAATGCACGTGGTAGTCCTATGGGCGCAGGAGCCCTACAAGATCAAAATCCTGTACCCTTAACATTCAGTGACGCAAAATTAATTATACCCGAGTTTGATGGTGACCCTCGAACATTACATCGCTTTTTATCCTGTTGCGATATTTTTCAAATTGACTCCCGTCCTGAAAACGAAAGAAACATTCTATAAAATATAATAAAAACTAAGCTCACTGGACGCCCAAATGAAGGCATTCAGTATGGAGCACATTACCGTTGGAGTGAATTAAAAGAAGAACTCCAGGACGAGTTCCTAGAGATACTTTCTCGCACTACCCTACAGAATGAGTTGATGAAAACTCGTCAACTATATCAAGAAAGTTTAAGAGAATACTCGCAAAGAGTAAATAAACAACTCTCTCTTTTGAATAGTGCAACTACTAGCTCTGTGTCTGAGATCACACTTCAAAATCTCCTACTCGGAGAGAATAACAAGTTCGCTCTACAAGCATTTGAAGATGGAATACGGAATGAACAAATTCGTATCCTTACCAAGGCTGCTCAAAAGCGAGACCTACGCGAAGCCATAAATTATGCTCTAGAACAGACTTCTCGTCTCGAAAATTGCACACCTCGCGCATCTAGTCTCAATTCTTCTAGCTACAAGCCCCACACCAACAGAGCAGAAGCACACTATGCGTCCCCGTCTCGTTTTCAGCCGAATAATGGTCATCCAACTTACTGTAATTACTGTAAACGCAACGGACATACCATCGAAAATTGTTTTCTCAAGAAAAGAACTCCACAAAATCACCGTAATTATATTAAAAAAAGTGACACCTTCATCTTCTCGAATTTTCTGCGCGTACTGTAAAAAGCCTAACCACAGCATTGTTGAATGCAGAGCAAGAGAATATAGCAATTCGGGAAGAGTATATCAAACATATGCTCAACAGATAAGACCTAACTCGGCTCATTCACGACAAAATTCCCAAAACCATGCACACTATTCTGGGCCGGCAGCGCATCCTACAGTAGAACGTCGCAATAACTCAGCAAATGTTCAACCACATCATCCGGAAAACCAAACTCGGCGGCTGAGGGACCTCGGCCCTACAGCGCGCCTCAATCAAATTACCCTCTAGCCGAGATTCACAAGGATTCACCCTTACAGTCTCAAAATTAATCCAAAACAGCAATTTTCTAGTGCTAACGATCCCTTGCTCTCTCTCTCGAAACGAACTTGCCACATTCCTGATAGACACAGGAGCGGAGATAAGTCTTTTTAAGGCAGGAATTGCGATCGGTGATTGCATAGTATACACTTCTCAAAAAACAAGTATCACGTCTATTACAGGAAACAAAATTTCTACCTTGGTTTAACTCTCGCGAAACTCGATGTCGGCGGCTTAATTGAACATCCCTTTCACCTGATTGATAAGGAAATAACAACTAATTGCAATGGCATTTTGGGGCACGATTTCTTACACAAATATAAGTGTAAAATTAATTACGAAAATAAAACTCTTGAGTGCAATATAGGCACATATGGCAAAAGGACACCCTGTTTGGATCAAGGTGAGATCGTACATGGTAAGGAAGTAACGACCTGTATAGGTGTCTGCACTCCTCGTCATGATTTGTCTAACCTAAAACGGGATCCCCAGGATGAAAATATTCCAAAAATAAAGCAAAAAGATATCGACAAAGAGCCGCATATTGAACACAGGTACAAAATGAATTGCAATCCCCCAATTAATACCGAAAAATCGAAGGATATAAAGTCAATCGAACTACCTCCAAGGTCGAAAGCCATTATTCAAATCCCCACTAAACATACGAAAGGCATTTTAATTGTACAGCGAGAGATCGAGCCTGGGGCCGGATTCTGTAACACGGAGAATTTGGGAATTTGGGAGATGAGAATTGCGTTTTCTTAGAATTCTTAATTCCCTAATTCTCCATTCCCAATTCACTAACATGGTTGGAGAATTATGGAAAACGTAAGAAATGTGAAAAAGTGGGAATCGCCTGGGAATCGCCTTGTGTGTAGGATGAAATCGCATCTACATTTTGTCCCCTAATTAAATATGTAAATAATTTTTGAATCCGATAAACCGTTTTGGAAATAACTGTAAAAGAAATGTAGCAGTCCTTTTTAAGGTGAAAAATTGGCCGGTTTTGGTACTAAAATTGACACATTTCATCTTATCATTGCGAAGAACTGGTAAGTCCTGGAAATTTACTTCCCATGACAAAAATGTTCACAACGGAGTACTAATGGATGTGAAACAAAGAACGGAAGAAATATATGCAAAATATGGAAACTGGAGTGTATATGTCCGTAGTGTAAAAAAATCGTTTTTCGGCGGTCAAAAGTCAGCTATCACGTTAAAACGATCCAAGACAAACTACACCACTCGATTACCCTCTCCTCCCTCTTTAATTTGGTACCAAACATGACGTAGTTTGAGCAACCCCCTATGAGGGGTGGTACGACCCCCAACCCCCAAAACACCCTGTCCCAAAAATTGCTCAACTATATTTTTGTACTCTAAACCCTTAATCTATCAAAAAAATTCCAATACTCTACAGCCCTCCCACATAGAGTTAGGCGCCCGTGAATATTGCGATAGCAAAATTTACCGCCGAGGCCGCTCAAATCTGCAAATTACCGTTAATCGAAATAAAATATAGCCTATAATACCCATGCATGCCTAATTACTGTTATGATATATTCACATATCATAACGCATTGACATATCATAACGCGTATTCAAATTTGCATTCATGCATTCCAAGTGCATACGTTTTTACTTGCCCTATTTCAAGTGCATACCCTAAAATTCGATTTCATTTCAGATTTCTTGAAATGAAATCTCTAACTTCCACTTAGGTTTGTCAGCACAAATTTTCCTTTCTTAATCATTTAAATATGCACACGCTTCATTTTTATAAACACAAAGTACCTAAATTGTAACTTTGTTGCAACATATTTCCTCTTGAACACTTGCATATGCACACGCCACAAGTGGCGTATCAAATAACATGCCTCGCTTATCAACAGAAAAATGCACCACGTGATCGATGCGATCGTGGGAAGTTCTTGCTGACGGCGCGAGCGTAATATCCAAAGGAGGAATAAAGAAATGATAGCGGGCAGTCTTGGAGAAAGTCGCGAGATTAATACATCGAAGTTGGTTCTGGGGAGGTAAAATAAATTGAATTAAAATTAAAATAAATTGAATTAAAAGCGGATTAGTAATCGAATTTTGAGTTCTTTTATAAAAGATCCTAAGAGATCCTAAGAGATTTAGTAATTGAATTTTGAGTTTTAATAAAAGATCCTAAGAGACTTAATAATTGAATTTTGAGTTTTTATAAAAGACCCTAAGAACCAACTCCAAGACTCCGCCGTACTCTCTTCTCCCTGCAAGCGGGAAAGCACGGAGTACACGCGCGTAACATTACCAAAGTGAATTCTTACTTTTTTTTTATTGGGCTTAGAGATCCTGAGCTTACCCCTGCGAATTATTGCAGCTACTGATATTGTCTTAATTTTTTTTTAATTTCCCTTAATCAGCTCCCATTTGTACCCCGCACTCTCCCCGCCCCTTTTCCTAAACCTATCTTGTTCGCGCTGAGCTCCCATTTTTTTGATACCACATACATTCTCCATTCTCCATTCTCTCGTTATCCCGAAAAAACTCGAGAAAACCTACCCTCCTACATCCCTCAAAAGCTACCCCAACAAAAAAGAAATTTAAATTTATTGCGACATTGGAAGGTAATAGACAGATGTACCTCACATATGAAAAAAAGTCCAACCCTCTACAACAAAAATTGATACCCTTAATCGTCCCAGGCGATTCGCACTATTTCACATTTCTTACGTTTTCCCTAATTCTCCAACCATGTTAGTGAATTTGGAATGGAGAATTAGGGAATTAAAAATTCTAAGAAAACGCAATTCTCATCTCCCAAATTCCCAAATTCTCCGTGCTACAGAATCCGGCCCATGGTATAAGCTGTAAGTTCCTTGAATTTCGTATTTTGAAAATTGGGAGCTATTCTCAAGTTTTTTCCTTTGTGTCACAAATTCACAAATATTATATTGTTTTATTACAAAGATCAACGTTTTTACAACATTTTAATAAAAGTAAACAAATGATATTGTTAAAATAAATCACTAAATGCCTTCGCCGAATCATAAACAACCCAACGTTCCATGAAAAATTTACTGTTAATTGGACTTAGATTTTGTGAGAAGGAAAATGAAGAAAATATGAAAGACATAGGAAAAGGCAAAGAGCGAAAAAAAAAACGTTTCTGGACTAGAATAGAATTTTTTGGAGATCTTCAAGTAGAGAGCGTTCATTATTTACTTCATAAACATCAATCACAGCGTTTAACGAACGAATCATAATGACTTGACCAAGGTATATAGAATACAAGGCATTCCCATTAAAATTTTGGCACATGTTCTGTGACGAAATTTCGTGACTAATGTATATACATTTCTATAGGAAAGACAGAGAGTGCAGAGAGTATTGTGTTCTCTGTACTGTGCTTTCGTATATATTTTCACGATATTTCGTCACTAATGGCGGAACGTGGTTTTTAATGGGAATATCTTGTATTCTATATATCTTGAACATGATTAGATAGGTGTAATATGCTAAAACCACTGACATGTATATAAATGGACTGATTAACCTCCTGTTTCATGTGGCACCAGTTTTGATTTCAGAAAGTATACTTTCACTGGCACTATATTTAAATTATTTGGAAATTTACTTATATGCATGTCAGTGGGATTTACCGAATTTACCACAAAAGTACACTACAAAAAATGTGCACAATTGTTGCCACAAAGCTTAGGTATTTGTCCCTAAAATGTGAATATTCCCTACATTTTAACGAATATTTCCTACATTTTAGGAACTAATACCTAAGCTTTGTGGCAACAATTGTGCACATTTTTTACAGTGTATTTGGAACTATTTGTATTGTTAAATTTTAATTACAAGGCGAAGGAAGTGTTTTTTACAAGGCTGTTTTGGTTGGAAATACCGCTGAATCGTTACAGTTCAGTCTTTGTTATGGAACTATGCTGAGTGATTGACATCGGACGTGAGGTCCAGACTGCCAGCATGAGCTGAAAGATCACTCGGCGGACAGCGTTGACTGCAGAGCGGCACGCTAGCTCGCCTCGGCTATTGGCGGAGAGTGTGGAGAGGTTCCACGAAAAACCTGCCGATGCCGCCTGCCATAATCAAAAAAAATTCGTGCCTAAAACCAAAACGCCGGCACACATTCAGTCCTGAAGGGACCTTTACGTCACTTACCTATATTCACATCGAAGGCGCAGATATTATGCCTTCCTTGCATGCCCCAGCCACCCATCTGGCTCTGAGGGCAAGATTTTTCAGAGTCCCTTGTTGACCTGTTAAGAGACTAGAGCGGACCTAGGCGACCTTCATTCGAGAGGGCTCCAGGATAGTGAAGGAGAGGATAAAAACTTTAGCGAGCCATTACGTTATAAAAAGTAAGGTTTTATTCATTCCAGATCACTGCACTTATCATGGGCAATCGGGATTCATATTAAAAGTAACAATGTTTGTTAAATCTTAATTTCACCCCCGTAGCATTCTAATAGTTCTAATCGTTATACAAGGCACAAACTTATTATATTTTCTAGTAAGCCTTTTCAAACTGGCTAGAGAGAGACTAAAAGTTATGATAAAATCAATTTTACCGCACTACAAAGAAACCTACTAAAGAACGCTATTGAGAAAATCCCCGACAGTCTTCTTTTTTCATTTTTTTTCTTTAATTACCTTTGGTACCAAAAATTTCTGGTGCTATTTCATTTAATTAAATGAAGCAATTCCCTCCACGAAGGCCTCCTGGATGGTAACTGCGTTCCTGTAAATAGAAAATCTAAAAAACAAATATTTTGAAGGTGTCGGGATTTTCCTTACAACAAGGTAATAATAATTTTCTGTCAAAAATCTGATAATAATAATAAACTGACAAGAATTTTCTGTCAACATCTAAGGGTAGTAGTAATTCAGTGATGATTTTCTTTCAAAACTTAATAATAATGATGATTCAATAAATGTTTATGGAGCCATGAACGTTATTTCTTAATTTTTTTATAGTTTATAGTTTCTATTGTAATTACGTTACAGGACAATGCGATACTACTGAATTTTACCAGAAGAGTAAAAAAAAATTCTGGAATAAGTTACCTAACAAGTTAATCGCTAACTATTAGTTTGCATATGTACTTATTAACGAAAAATAAAATATAACAATCCCGCAATAGATTGAACAAAAATCCTCAATTCAATTGATTATTTAACCATGTACGTAATAAGGCTCGTGACGACATGTTAGAAATTGAAGAATGAAAATATAAAAATCAATATAAAGTTAACAAAATTCATATATTTGCCAGTGCAAAGTATGGAACTTTTTCGCGATATAGTACAACATACGCTTGTATGCCTGTATGTATGTCTTTCCGACTGGAGTTATCGAAATAAATAATGCTTGAAGAAATACCAAATAGTGGTGGAAAAATCGAATTCCTTTGGGGATAAATCCATACTGAGATTTTTACGCAATTCCTTTATTACCGTTTTGTTAAATATTTTACTCGTTGACATAGAGCGTGCTTTGAAGACTGCTGCATTTATCAGGTGTCTTTCTAAGTTTATTTGTTTGTTAGCGTTGCCAATTGAATTCTGTATCACATTGGCATTTTTATTGAAGAACATCATGTACAAAATCGTTCTCTTTTAAGTGTGGAGTCATTCCCGGTCCCATGTGGACCTTTAACCTCGAAAAACTTTTGTATGAAAAGGTGGGTAGACGTCGGATGCGACTGTTCTTAGCTTTTCGTAGTTTTTTTTAATATTTTCCTATTTATCTTTAAGCTTCCTCGTTTTTTTTATTTAAAATAAAACTGTTGATTCACACGCTATTTCTCAGCTCATTTCTTTTGTTGAACTCCACCACATAACATTTCTTTGACAGCCGACACACCGAGCTCGTTCGTCGAGTTTTGGGTGTGTTCAGCAATCGGTTTAACCAAAGGCCGGCATACATGCTACAGTATTTCTCAGTGTAGCATATTGCTATATGCAATATGCTACAACCATATCATCTTCAGTGGGAAAGTATGCTCTCACGGATAAAGACAGGAACATGAAAGTGGTGCCATTTGCTGTCAATCATTTTTGGTTCAACGACCAGGGCCGGATTCTGTAATATGGAGAATTTGGGAATTTGGGAAATGAGAATTTCGTTTTCTTAGAATTCCTAATTCCCTAATTCTCCATTCCCAATTCACTAAAATGGTTGGAGAATTAGGGAAAACGTAAGAAATGTGAAAAGGTGCGAATCGCCTCGGACGATTAAGGGTATCACTTTTTGTTGCAGAGGGTTGGACTTTTTCTCATATTTGAGGTACATCTGTCTTATCAACGGAAATAAAAAAAAAATAAAGACAATATCAGGAGTTGCAATAATTCGCAGGGGTAAGCTTAGGATCTGTAAGCCCAATAAAAAAAATAAGATTTCGCTTTGGTAATTATGTATGTATGGTATTATAGGCTATATTTTATTTCGATTAACAGTAATTTGCAGATTTGAGCGGCCTCGGCGGTAAATTTTGTTGTCGCAATATTCACGAGCGCGTAACTCTGTGTGAGAGGGTTGTAGAGTATTGGGGTTTTTTCTGATGGATTAAGGGTTTAGAGTAAAAAAATATAGGTTAAAAATTTTTGGGGGAGGGTGTTTTGGGGCTTGGGGGTGGTACCACCCTTCATAGGGGGTTGTCCAAACTACGTCATGTTTGATATCAAATTAAAGGCGGAGGAAAGAGTAATCGAGTGGTGGAGTTTGTCCTTGATCGTTTTAACGTTATAGTTGACTTTTGACCTCCGAAAAACACGTTTTTTGCACTAGGGTCATATACACCCCAGTTCCCATATTTTGCGTATATTTCTTCCGTTCTTTGGGTCACATCCATTAGTACTCCGTTGTGAACATGTGAGCAGACAATACAAGTTTTCCACTTACTTTTCCACTTGCAAAACATCGGAGAATTTGAGAATTAAGTAGAGAATTTCCGAATTCTCCTTTCCACTTGTTAATTCTCCGATGTTTTGCAAGTGGAAAAGTAAGTGGAAAACTTGTATTGTCTGCTTTTGTTGCGTTTTATGAAGGTATCTATGTACCTAGGAATTTCAAATTGAGTTATGTATTCACTGCGTATCCTGGATACATTCCAAAAAAAAACAAATTATGGAAATCCATGGAATACTTACAGAGGAACATGGATTTTGTGTTTCAAGGTACCCGGTAAAAATTATAAATCACGCGAAAATGATCAATTTGGTCGTCTTCCAGTACAGAAGAGATGCTGTAAAATTTTTAAATATACACGGTAAAGCTTCTGTGTAGGATGAAATCGTATCTACATTTTGTCCCTTAATCAAATATATAATTAATTTTTGAACCCGATAAACGGTTTTGGAGATAACTTTTAAAGAACTAAAGCAGTCGTTTTCAAGGTGAAAAAATTGCCCGTTTTGGTACAAAAATGGACATATTGTCATCACATCATTGCGAAGAACTGGTAAGTCCTGAAAATTCACTTCCCATGACAAAAATGTTCACAACTAATGGATGTGAACCAAAGAACGGAAGAAATATATGCAAATTATTGCGACAACAAAATTTACCGCCGAGGCCGCTGAAATCTGCAAATTACCGTTAATCGAAATAAAATGTAGCCTATAATACCCATGCATACCTAATTACCAAAGCGAATTCTTATTTTTTTTTTATTGGGCTTACAGATCCTGAGCTTACCCCTGCAAATTATTGCAGCTCCTGATAGTCTTTATTTTTTTTTTAAATTTCCGTTAATCAGCTCCCATTTCTACCCTGCAATCTCCCCGCCATTTCTCCTACACCTATCTTGTTCGCCCTGAGCTCCCATTTTTTTTTGATACCACACACATTCTCTTCTACTCTCCATTCTCTCGTTATCCCGGAAAAACTCCAGAAAACCTACCCTCCTACATCCCTCAAAAACAACCCCTACAAAAAAGAAATTTCAATTTATTTCGACAGTGGAAGGTAAAAGACAGATGTACCACAAATATGAAAAAAAAAGTCCAATGATCTACAACAAAAAGTGATACCCAGGCGAGTCGGACTTTTTCACATTTCTTACGTTTCCCCTAATTCCCCAACCATGTTAGTGAATTGGAAATGGAGAATTAGGGAATTAGGAATTCTAAGAAAACGAAATTCTTATCTCCCAAATTCTTAAACTCTCTGAGTTACGGAATCCGGCCCTATCCATTCGCGATTCTCTAAAATATTTGGGGAGTTAGGGAAAAAATGAGAAGTGTCGCAATATTGAAGGACGGCTATTTCTGTTTGGATGGGTCGTAGAGCATTGGGGTATTTTCCATTGGATTAAGGGTCTAGAGTACAAAAATATAGATGCAACAATTTTGGGGGAGGGGCTTTTTGGGTTGGGCGGGGGTCGTATCACCCCTCATTGGGGGTTATCCAAAATACGTCACGTTTAGTATCAAATTAAAGAGGAAGAAAGAAAGGTGTACTCTGTTTTTTTTGTTAATTTTAACTTCATAACTGACTTTTTACCGCCGAAAGACGGATTTTTGCACTTGGGTCATATACACCCCGTTCCTATATTTTGCATACGTTTCTGCCGTTCTTTGTTTCACATTCATTAGTACTCTGTTGCGAACATTTTTCTCCTAAAAAGTGAATTTCCACGACTTACCAGTTCTTCATAATGATGAGTTGAAAATATGTCCATTTTTATACCAAAAAACACCCATTTTCTCACCTTAAGAAGGACTGATTCACTTCTTTTGCAATTATCTCTAAAACCATTTATCGGACTCAAAAACTAATTATATATCTAATTAAGGAAGAAAATGTAGATGCGATTTAATCCTACACACAAGCTTTAACGTGCATATTTAAAATTTTTATAGCATCTCTTCTGTACTGGAAGACGACCAAATTGATCATTTTCGCGTGATTTAAAATTTTTAGCGGGTACCTGGATTCACCATAATCCTTATTTCTCTGTAAGTATTGCAAGGTTTTCCATAATTTTTTTTTTTTTTTTTTTTTTGTAATCATAGCCAAGATATGCGGCGAGCCCATAATTTAATTTGAAAATTCTAATTACCGAGGTACCTTAACAAAACACAACAAATGCAGACAGTACTGTCAGTTGGGAAATATTCTTTTTACTTCTCCACAACTAATATAGCCGAGAGTTTTGTCGAGTGGAATAGAGAGTTTGGTAAATTTCAATACAAATTCCACGAGTTACAGAATTCCGAGTGGAGAGTTAAGTGGCAAAAGAACTTCATCTCCACAACTCCACAACTCTTCGAGTTAGTGAATCCGGCCCCAGTCCATTTATATACATTTCAGTAGCTAAAACAAATCAGAAATTTAACAAACACAGAGATTGATTCATACATTAGTAAATTTAACTCTGCGTTTATCGAAGTAGTAAGCGAAATGGAAAAACCATATCTCTAAAGGTGATAAGAGGTATAAAGAGATGCCAGAATTTTTAATTAAATTGTACAAGTTACGTAATGATTGGAAAAGAAAATTAAAGCGAATTTTTCATATAAACTTAAATAGAGTGAACCCAGAGTATATATATCTGTTATCAAGGATAAACTGCATAACAGTTTTAATAAAGCAAAATACAAACTCTTTTATAAATTAATTGTTTGAGAAACGCTTAAAAAATATAAAACCTAGTCCAGATATGTATAAAGAGATTGACAAAATAATAAATCGAAAAAAAAAGAAATACGATCATAATAAAATAACCAATGGGCAGGTCACTTTGAACTCAGATAATAGTAGGGCGGACGTTTTCGCTGGCCAATTCGAGGAAATCTCGAAACGTGAGATTTCAGATCAGAACAGCAATTTCACAAAAGCTGTAATCGATAAAGTAGATGACTATTATAATAATGCTAAGAATACCGACGGATCTGTACAAAGTATTTGCAAATTTTACGAAAATTTTACGGAAGAAAATTGTAGTGTTGTCGAAATGTTGTAACCCAGGTGCCTATGTCCCGGATCACAACCATAAAACCGATACACCAATACATTGCCCTATGCAACACATTGGTGTATATCAGAAATGACCCTGAAAATAAAAATGCATTTTCATACTGAAACAAAATGCAATTTAGCATAAATTGCATTTTGTTATCAGTCATATATTCAGTTCACACGGCATGTATACTTACTTACATGCCGTACAAGGTACATACATATCTTACCTGAACTCCGTCAAATTTCTTGCATACATACAATTCCTAAATTAATTAAACCTAATTTTGTGTACATACATACACACCATTATTCTCTTCGCCTAAAATATTATTCTTACAAGACACAGGTGCATATCAGATTTCATGCATATGCACAGGGGCGGATTTGATCACTTGACCGCCCTAGGCCTATGGAAGATTGCCGCCCCCCTACTCCCTGTAAAACACGAAAAATTGAATGATCTATATCCAGTGAAGGGCTAGAATTAGCGGAGTAGGCTGCCTCATAAATCGGAGTAGATTTGAAAAAAATGGAGTAGAATTAAAAATAACACTTTCCAACGAATTATTTTATTTAAAAAAACGAAAAAGTATAAAAATGTAATGAAATACCCACAACTACAAGAAAAAATCGCCGCCCCCTAAATCTGCCGCCCTAGGCCCGGGCCTACTCGGCCTATAGGGAAATCCGCCCCTGCATATGCACTGTGTCTAAATTTTTTTGTACATTCCCACGTACGATTTTTCACGTCGTGCGAAAGTGATAAGAAGAAAAGAAAGCTTTCATGGGCACCTGTGGCCGGCGAGCCCAGTCCTCGGGAGTTTGTTTTTGAATCGCCTCGCAACAAGTTCGGGAGTTTTCCAATTAAGATTTTTTTTTGCTAAAGTGATCTATCTGAATATTTATGTGATAATTTGTATTAATTTTGTAAAAATTATTTCTAAAGTGCCCAGTTGAATAGTGAAAGAATCTGTGAAAAAACATAAGAGAACCTAAATAAAAAGCAATTTCAACATTTGGTTTTCTTTGATTTTTATTAAACATTAATTTCGAACGTTAGGTGCTCTCGTCCTAGAGCACTGCACCCAACGGATAACAGAAAGAGATAAATTAGTCGGATATATAGATAAGCTGAACACAAAAAAGTCCAGTGGACAAGACAGGATTTCAAATTTCTTAATTAAGAAAATACCTTATCAGGCTGTCATTTATGTGACTATTATTTTCAATCACTGTATAAATAATGGATATTTTCCTGAGTCATGGAAAATCGCTAAAATCGTCCTACTCCTGAAGAGTAAAAATACCCTTGATATTACACCAATCTCACTGCTATCGAATGTGGGTAAACTTTTTGTGAGGGTCGTGGAGGTGGAATTTCTCAGACATAGCGCCAATAATAATATAATACCAAACAAACGTTTCCGAAATCAACATTCAACTACGGATGTTATATTCAAGTTTCATAATGATATAACGAATTCGTTAAATCAAAACAAAGTCACGGTCGCATGCATGCTTGATTTTACCAAGGCTTTTGACATCATATGGATTACTGGTTTAATATATAAATTAATCACGTTTAATTTCCCAATTGTTTAATAATGATATAGAAGCAGGGATTCATTCTTGAACCTTTGCTATACAGTCTCTACGTCGCTGACATTCCGAAAGATCTCTCAACTCTGTTGACAGAAAATGACACTGTGATGACAAATCCGAATCGAGTACAACAGATTCAGTACGCTGATGATACGGTTGTTTACAATTCTAGTAGCTCACCCATTATAGCATTGAAGAGAGTTGAGCTCCATCTCGTACTTCGAAAGGTGGGGCATTAAATTAAATATGTCTAAATCGGAATTCATATGTTTTCGAAGACCATCTAGCAGAACGGGTCAAACGGCTAAAGTTAATAATAAATAATACGGGAATTCCCCAAAAGACTTCGGTCAAGTATCTTTGGGTCAAGTTTAACTCAACTTTTAGATTTAAGGATCACAAGCAGTACGCCATTAAGAAAGCAAATATGGCCTACGGCTGCCTGAGTGGATTCATAAGAAAACAAAACCGACTCTCGGTTGGTATGAAGAGCCTTCTATTCAAGCAATGTATCAGACCAGTTATCACTTATGGTTTTCCCATTTGGTTCACAGTTAACCCTTCAATGTATAGGAGAATAAGCCTCCTTGAAAGAAAAATACTTCGACACTGTACTGGCTTTTTTCGGACAAGGGACGGTACGTTTTACAACAATACCATCTTATATGAAAAGGCGAACACTGTTCCTTTGGAAATCCAAATTCATACTCGCATGAAAAAATATCTTGATAAACTGGAATTTCATCCAAATGCTTTGATAAATGAAATCTTCAATGATAACCGATCTATCAAATACGAATGACAGATATCTAAATCAATTTCTCGTGGTCAATAAGTGAACTCCACTGGAAGATCAAATGAAATTCTACAATGAAAGTGATTCTAATCACCATCGTGGTTAGGGTGTAAATCGCCTTTCTGACAGATCAAAGTGTTAAGAGTCGGTTACAACTAAGTAATCTGCCGGCCGGCAGATCCATCAGTGCTAAATAGGGCGCTGCTCTGCTGGTGGGGGCTTGATTCTGCTTGTAGAATAAATGATTATTGCTATTTTTTCCATTATTGGTAATGAAAACATTACTTGCGTGTTAGGAATATATGTTAACGTAATTGACAAAGATTTTGAAAATCAATTTAATCATTTCTTGTACTTTGGCATGTTCTACTCTAGCCAATAAGATCAAATTATAATTAGGACTTATATGTATGTATGTAGCATACTAAGAAATTTAAAAGAACAATGTTTTTGGGCTAAATAAAGAACTATAAATAAAATAAAAGAAAAATAAAAAATCAGATTACACTTCAGTGTATACATGGATGTGTTCGCTGTTAGCTGCTGTTTGGTATATTTCATCAAGTATAACGTAGTACCAAACCAACTTTCAACCAGACTCGTTAATAGATTTTATTACTAAAATGTATTACGAATGTAAAGTTTTAAATGAAGGTGAATAAAACCTTTTAGATTATTTGCTAACAACATATATAGGAGTTTTAAGTATAAAGAAATGAAAAGCTTTTGATTTTCCTTTTTCTTTATTTATCTCTCCGCACTGACTTGTCGTTACTCTACTGCGTGGGTTTTGTTTCCTTTTTTTTCTTTTTATTTCCCGAAATATATACTTTATAAAAATTATCGCGATACTAGTAGCACACTTGAATGCGTGGAGTCAACTAAGTCAGACGTTCCCTCATGCGTGTTGCTATTCATATTTCGTTAAGACCAGTGCGGTGCAGTGAAAAGTTCTTTAAATTTATTTATAATATACCAAACCGCAACCATTCAATTATAAAAATCCGCGCCGTTTCTAACAAATCAATTAATTATTAAAACGAAATAACTAAATCTAAAACAGTCCAGTTAAGGGCTTTGCTATATTCTATTAGTATTCACCAAGCTAGCAGCACAGCACGATAATGTCTTTATTGTTCGCCATCAGAGATCAGTCACTGATCAGCATTACGGGTGCATCCAACTGTGGTAATTGAACTGCACAGTCAGAGGTACTGAAAGCAGCAAATAGGCATAACACTATTGCTGTTTTTTTTTTTTACCATAATGTGTCGTTGACTGCTGCTGGTGGCGCCCAAATTTCTGTAGGAAATATGTGCAGACCGATATACATTTAGTTAATATTGCATTCATACTGACCAGTTGGCAACAAGCGCTTCACGCATACATTTGTAAATCCATGTAATATACATATGACTGCCTAAGTCCAAATGTCAAGCTGTGTAATTCTGTTTTCAATAAAGCATAGAAAAATAATCTAAATCAAAAGGTATTACTTCTTGTTTCTGCTCCCAATTATTCCACACAGACTGCGGAAATCCAAAGGACAATTTTTCTTCAATTTCTGTGTTGTGTGTGTCGCTCTTTCTTCTGCTTTTTTGTTTGTTTTGATTTTGAGCATGCAGAATTTTATTTTAGATTTCTGTAACATTCATGGATTGGGAGCAAATAGTTTTTCGATGTACTGCTACCTTAATTAAAAAAATCCGGCAATTCTTGCGCTAAGTGACACCAAGGTCGTTTCTGATGCTGATATTAATCAGTTTCACGACCTTGGTTACAACTTGGTGCCTCTTTTTTCCCAACATAGAGGGGTAGCATTATACGGAATGATGTTACCTTTACCGTCCTTAGGGACAGTCCTTCCGCCAATCCAGAGTTTAATTATATCTGGATTCGGTTTAAACTCCATAAGCACATCATTTACTTCTATTTCCTGTATCGCAGCCCAAATATGTCTGATGACGACACGGTATCTGTTTTTGACAATATTTCTAATAATATTGATCATCTGCTCTCTGTCTCCCCCACTTCTGAAATAATATTAGCTGGTGGAGGTACCTCAGACATTCTTCTACCACAAGTCCTTCGGGGCGTTTCGTTAACCTTGGTAATTCAAACCACTGTTTAATCACGGCTCAATTTACCATCTCCAACCTGTGCCGCCCTACCTCTCCACCTACAAGTAGGGTTCTCTGATATTATAAAATCGCTGATTGGGAAAGTCGCAATCAGTACCTCAGGGAGATTTGATTGGTCAGTCTGTTTTGCTTCCGGGGATGCCGATGAATACACTCTGGAGCTTAGTAATATTTTATGTTTTGGCATGGGTGAATACATTCCGTATTCATACAACAGATCTAAGAAACAGCAAAATCGCTCTTGGTTTAATGATAAGTACAACCAAGCTATAAGAGCTAAGGAGTCTGCTTTTCGCGCATATCAATTACATCCTTGGCCAGAGCTGAAACAAGTCTGCAAGACTGCACGGAACACCTGCAAGTCCATTATCCAGAGAGTCAAATTTCTTTTTTACCAAAGTATTAGACAAATAATCATGGAAAGCCGCAAAGGTAGCAAATGTTTCTGGTCTCTCATCAAAACCATAAGGAACAATTTCATCTCTTCACTACTTAACAAGGATGAACTCGTAGTTGACTCCTTGGTTAAGGCTAATAACTTGGCTGCTAGATTCACTTAAATTCTCGGCTTCTACCTACTTCACAGTTACCTGTCTTGCATCTCCCGTGTAAATGTGTACAAGAGGCAATACACATCCGTACGAGAGATGTGTTTAAGTTCCTTAAGGAGATCGACGTATCCAAAGCTGCGGGACCTGATGGATTCTCGCCCCTGTTAATTCCAAGCTGGGCCTCATCCTTGGCTAAACCTATGCGTAAACTATACTTGTCGTATTCGACAGGAATTTTTCCAACTGCTTGGAAACTAGCTCACGTTCAGCCTATTCCCAAAATAGGAGAGGGTAGCGATTATCGACCAGTTGCAATCACTGCGATTCATTCGAAGGTTATTGAGTGTATCATTAATTCCAAATTAATTGAGTATCTAGAAACTAATCAACTGATCAACGATCGCCAATATGGCTTCCGGATTGGAAGCTCATCTGGAGATTTGCTGACTTTTATTACGAAATGTTTTAACCGTAGTCTCCACAATTTTGATGAGTCCAAAATCGTTGCTTTAGATATTTCAAATGCCTTTGATAGAGTCTGGCATCCTCTCCTTTTAGCCAAACTTAAAGAACTTGGTCTCTCCCCTCCTCTTCTATCATGGATTGAAAGTTTTCTATCTGATCGCCTAGTTCGTCTTGTATTAGATAGCGTTACATCTGAACCTTACTCTATAAATATCGATGGGCCCCAGAGTTCTGTTATCTCTCCGTCTCTCTTCCTAGTTTTCATTAATGATCCGCTTTCCTTTACTTTCAATCCCATCCATAGTTTTGCCAATGACAGTACCCTTGATGTCGCTTACTCCTTTGAGACTCTTGCGGACTCCAGAGGAAATCATTGGGCAAAGCGAAACTCGTCAAATTCAATGCATCTAAAACCCAAAGTTGTTTCATCCGTTTAAAACAAGTTTACCATTTAACCACACTCATTTCATTTGGTGGAGCTTTAATTTCAGATTCACCGTCACTAAGCATTTTTAGCATTAACATTTCCAGTAAGTTAAGCTGGAGAAACCACATCTTCTCCGTTACCAAAGAAGCATCCAAATGTCTTGGATTTCTGAAAAGGTGTAAGAAATATTTCAGCCCATTAAATTTAGCGCTCTCTACAAGTCTTATATCATACGTAGAATGGAATACAATTCCCACATCTGGGCTGGGGCTAGCCGTACAGCCTTAGCTTCATTGGATATTGTCCAAAAGAAAGGGATTAAGCTCATTGGCGGTTTGGCAATAACTTATCATATCACTCGAGCACTACCGCAATGTTGGCTGTCTTTCGCTCCTTTATCACTACACGCATGGCCAATGTTCCGATGAAATATCTAGTCTGATCCCTTGTAGATTAATTCTTGCAGCTCTCATTCTTCAAAACACTTTCGGCTGTACAGTAAAATTCCGAGATGCTTTCTTATCCCGAACTGTGCGAATGTGGAACAGTCTACCATCTGTTGTTTTTCCTCAGGCTAACAATCTGCGAAGGTTCAAGAGGGACATACACCGGCATCACAGCCACTTTCCTCATGTCCTGTAAATAATTTCTCATTATCGCAGTAGATTTACAGTCGGGCTGTAGACACACTGTTAATGAGAATAGAGATATTAACGATTTTCTTCGTTACAGCTGAGAAGCTCAATCTTCCGAAAATGTACCAAGTTAGAGCTAGAAACTCAATATCTGGTGTTGATGAATCTCTTAGCAAGAGCTGAAAAGCTCATTACCTGATGTTTTAGCCATGTTAGCGCTGAAGATCTCTATGTCCGGCAAAAATGAAAAACACCTTTGGAGTTGCTGGTTAAACTCTGAATCTTTATTTTCAAAAACTCTGAATCTTTATTTTCAATAGCACTACATTTATACTATTTTAAAAGTGCTTATTTCGCTAAACCTTAATAAAATTTCATTCTCATGGGAAAGACCAAGAATATTACAAGTACTTATGAAAATTGCTTACCTTAGTCATATCGATCAAAATTAATATTATCAATAAATGCATGCATATTGACCTCTATGTAAACAAGCATAATATTGGTTAAATGCTTGCCTTGCAATCTTTTATTATTGAAGTGAAATGAAATAAAAATGACAAACAGTCATTGGTTGCATCATTGCACAATTACTTTTTTTATAGTTCACTGAGTAATAGGTAATATATGCTTTATCACGGTACAACGGTGACCAGTGATGATCAAATAACTTTTCACAACTCTTACTTTGATATTTCATGAACGGATCGTAGAGTGGCGCAAGGCTACTCTGATCGTATTTCTTTTGTTTATTATGTTTGTTTTCTTTACTTTATTTATAATTATTTACTGTTGAGGTGCTCGTATATGCATTTATCGTTACGGCATGTAGGTCATGTAGGTATGCTCCACATTCCCCTAATCCTTTCACTATCTCCCTCCTGCCATGCTGTGCTTTGAATCCTAGGTATCTGAGCTTGGCCTAATATATAAAAAAAACACTGATGCTGACCTCTGCGATTCTTAAAAGTGGATGTCACTTCATGCTAGTTCGGTTCCGGCATCTCGGATGCTTTTTCTTCTCCTGTCAGAATTCGTTCGCCCGCCAGAGCATACTCACACATAGTGTTTCTTCTCGACAATTTTTTCTCCAGAAATTCTCGAGAAAATTATAAAGTCACAATTCTCGAGAAATTTAGTTACACACACCAATTTCCTTAGAAATTTAGTTACACACACCAATTTTCTTAGAAATTTAGTTACACACACCAATTTCCTTAGAAATTTAATTACACACACCAATTTTTTTTATTTTTCGTTATTGATGCAATATCCATGTAAAATCGTTGTTTCTAAACAGCGCTTTATTCATCACTGTTCAGAAAGTTAGGAAAACACTAACTCTGTAATTAGGATTACTTGAACTTAGAAAACGCTAAGTCAAGTATGTAAAAATAACTCTCGTACTGAAATGAGGTTTCACTGATTCCAGTACTGGGATAGGATTGGATATAGGATTTGAGCAGAAGACAACTACAGCCTATTAGATTATAATAAAAACTGAACCTTTATTCGTACAAATGTTTCATATATATATATATATAACAAAATTAGTAAAAGTAAAACGGAAACAAATAATCAATATTCATTGTCAGCAATAAATGCTGACTTACACATAATTTTTTACTTTCATTCAATATTGCAACAACAGTCGGGTCACCGTACTACAAAAATATTTATTTGAACAACAAGTGCAATTGCTTAGTAAGCAAAAACACAAGGTGAATTTACGGTAATTACGTGTAAGGTGACTGACCGACCAACTGCTCGTGAATTATGATGTCTTGTATCAAATTATTATTATTTCTAATTTTTTATGCTTGAACATCCTGGGCCGCCTTGAAGTCTCCAACTTCAAAACTGTAATCTTGAGCTTCTGGGTTCCTTCTGGGTAGTGGGATTGGTTTACTCTTAAGCATCATGGTCCGGTTGTTCATACAGTGCGTTAGGCTTAGATAGATGATAATAACACTCATGATTTCTACGGTTACGTATCCTATGGTAAATTGATGTAGATCATGTGGTTGGAGATCTTGTAGTTTAGTTTGATGTGCTTTGATGTTATTGATTTCCTTGATTAAATTATAAAACTCCTCTTTATGTGTTGTTAACCTTGACCGGTAGAATACTGGTGTTGAATCTTCCTCAAAATTGTCAAGATCATCTGGATTAATATTGAAATTCGGTTGAAATGACTTCTTATCTGTCCGAGTTTGGACATCATTAGATGTTTCGATCAGCAACTCATCATCCTTCATTGCACTTCCGTGTTGCATGGATAATATTCCAGTTCCATCTAGAGTTTTATGAACGATACCATTGCCACAGATGAACGTGGGATTGTATTTCTTATCTAGGCAAAACAACCATTGATTTGGTGCAGCTAGTTTAATCCATATATTTGTTGGTTTTGTAATCCTTAATGCGGATGTTCTAGGTAGTGTTCTACGTGCGAATAGTTCTACCTCGCAGATATTTGATGTCGGTGTCTTAATATGAAGTGGACGCCGTTGTTCACATAAATGAAAGTTTTTTCCAATGCCAAAACATTGCATTAACTCAAATTTGTTCATCAAATAAAACCGATCTCTGAACAGGTTCGTCATCAGGAACTCTGTTGCCGGTGCTACAGATACAAATGTGTCGTTCACTAATGTTGGCAATGAAATTAGTCGGTATAACTCAAAGGTTGTGGACCGCAACAATGGTACAATGAGTTCAAAAATAATATAATCGTTCTGAAGTTGGCATTGAATTTTCATTAGTTTATATACTAACGACACACTAATTTGGCCATTGAAGGTAGGTAGCTGGATTCCTGATGGCAAATTGTCCTTGATAATTGATAATTGCATTCGAAGTTGCTCAGGAGATATGACTAAGGGGCTTGATCGTCCATGATGTGTATCTGTAACTACATCAAGAATAGCTTCTTGCATGAACTTGCATTCGTTAACAAGTGAGGCGACTAAAATTGAAAGAGTGTTGAAGGTCTGGATACTTCTCTGCTGCTTTTGTTCTGAGCTCATATTGCGTCATATTGAGTCTGTTCAGCGGAACTTCTTACGATTTGCTCTCAGGCACCTACCCTGGAATAATTCATTAATTCTCCCACCCTATGAGGATCGCTTGAAGCTTTTAAATATGCACTCGCTTGAGAAACGTCGTATGGTTGCCGATATAACGTTTGTGCATCAACTCTTAAACGAGAATATTGCATCTCCATTTTTACTTAACAAAATCTCTTTCCGTGATAGTAGGCACAATTTAAGAAGGCTACCTTTGTTGCATGTTAACTCCTCAAGGTCTAACTTTAGCATGTATGAACCTGTTAATCGCATGTGTATTACTGTTAATAATATGGCTGAGCATTTTGTTCTCGACGTTTCTAAGCATGTTTTAAAAAAACGTCTATATAATATTTAATCTATTTTGTTTAATGTTTTCTGCATGTAATTTCATCTGGTGTTTGGTTTATCTTTAGTGTAACTTACTAGTACTAACACCGACTAAATGATGAAACGCATGTATGGTTGACCGTTTATTTATTAAACGTGTCCATGCAGCGAGCTTGTGTTAAGCTGGTTCTGATAGTCATTATAGTCATTATAAAAATTTTCTCATATGCAAGGTTCAGTGCTTCTTCTATCCTTTTTATTTGCTTACATCTGTCTTCTTTAGACTTTTTGATCACATTGACAGTGGTTTCAAGTACTGATGTTTGATTTTTTATTAGTTCATGCAAGTGGTCTTCATTATTTTTTATTCTGTTAATAGTTTCAGTCATTCTCGATGCATATTCACTGTCTAAAACTCCAAATAATCTGTTTGCTATTGTACCAACTAGATCCAATGGGGATCTTTTGGCCCTTGGTTTTGTTGAATTGTTACTCTGGTCTTTCAGTAATACATTACTATTGTTTAATTCCTCGAGTTGATGAGAATATTGAGATACTATTTCTATCTAGTAATCATTGTGGGTGATGGTACGAGAGAGACGTTCTAAATGTTTTAGTGCCTCATGAATAATGTTAATTGATGCCCAATAGCCCCTCAGATAATAGTATACTAACAGATTCCCGTTGCTAGCCGTTAATCTTGAAGCTCCTATGTTTTCAAAGTATATCCCGGCGTTGCCGTCAAGTTTGTGTACCTCTACTTGAGTTTCTGACCAAACTGCCTTCGCAGAAAGTGGTAAAAGTAACATTGTTAATAGGATGACCTTTAAAGCATTAATTGTTTTCTGCGATTGCTTCCTTTTCCTTGTATTTCTAGACACTTCATCCTTCATAATTACTAATGTCCCTGGCTGAATGTTTGGCTGCTGGTCCATCCATTTAGTTCTTTTCTGAAGTTCTGTCAAATATTCCATCGACCAACGTCGCCAAAACTCATTCCGTATATGAGATACTAGTTCCCATCTGGCTAATAATGACACTTTCTGTTGTTCGATGACTGAATATACTGTGGATGTCATTGGTTCTCCTATGATGAAATGAGTAGGCGTTAAAGCCAATAAGTCATTCGGATCGGATGATAGAGGTGTAAGAGGTCTCGAGTTAAGAATGGCTTCTATTTCCGATGTTACCGTACATAGTTCTTCATATGTAAGAGATGCAGATGTGACTGTTCGTTGCAGAAAATGTTTTGTTGATTTCACAGCCGTCTCCCAAAGCCCTCCGAAATGAGGTGATGGTGGGGAATGAAGTGAAATTGGATCTTTTGGTCAAGCCATCTATTGACAATCTTTGTTCTTGAGTTGGTAGTGGATAATATATCACTAATTTCCCTTAATTCCGTCCATTGTCGCAGTAAATGTGTTCGCATCTTCCTCGTCGGGCTGTGAATCTTCTTAATGCCCCTAAGAAACCGTCTGTTGACAAGTCGGATACAACCTCTAAATGGATGGCCTTAGTGGCGAAACAGCAGAAAACAGCAGTATAAGTTTTTTGAGGTGTCTTACCTCGAATCTTATAGTGTGTGTATACTGGGCCGCAGAAGTCCACACCACAGTTGATGAATGGACGTGCCTTTTGAACTCTGTCTATAGGGAGATTTCCCATTTGTTGCTGGCATAATTTCGGCCGGATTTTCGTACATCGGACGCAATTGTTGACAACGGATCGTGCTAGATTTCTACATTGTAAAATCCAGAACCTTTGCCTTGCCCTGCAGTGCTTGCGGTCCAGCATGCAAATGTAACGTATGTAAATGATTCACCAGTAACTTCGTCAACTGGAAGTACTATTGGATGTTTCGTATCATATTCAATGTTAGCATTGTCTAATCTTCCACCTACTCTTATGACTCCTTGTGTATCAACAAATGGAGCTGCATTTTTTAATTTGCTGTTTCTATGTACTTCATTATTTTTATGTAAGCTACGAAGTTCTTCTTGGAAACTGCAGTTTTGCATTTCCTTACAGATGACAATTAAAGCATCTTCGAGTTCTCTTGCGGTTAGAAATGATGTGAGTTGTCGCCTATGTCTTCTTTGTTTGAACATTTCTACACTTCTAAGAATATATGCCATGACACGTTGCAATTTACGAAAAGAGTTGCCATGATCTATAACATAAACTGGGTGCTGTTTACCTTGATCTAGTGCGGTTACAGTTAGTTTTACAGTTTTTTCTTCTTCTTGCAACCTGATGGTTGTAGCTGTTTGCTGAGGCCACTGCATCTTTGATGTCTTTAAGAATGCTGGACCCTCGAACCAAACCCTTGCATTTACTAATTGCCCTGGAGTCAATCCCCTGGACACGATATCAGCAGGGTTGTCCTTTGTGCTAACATATTTCCAACTTGTACCTTCTGTTAATTCTTGAATGGCGACTACTCTATTTGCTACAAAAGTTTTGAGCAATGATGGATCTCCCTTGATCCATGCCAAAACTATCTGTGAGTCCGTCCAAAAATGTATTTCATCGAAATTTATGTTTATGATGCTTTTTACATGATGTACTAATTGAGCAGCGAGCTTTGCGGCACACAATGCTAATCTTGGAATTGTGATCGGCTTGACTGGAGCTACCTTGGATTTTGCGCACAGTAACTTCACTGTCACCTTGCCTGTTTTGTCCTTGGATCTGATATATAATGCACTTTTTTATTTTATTTATTTATTTTTACTGGTTAATTAGTACACAAGATTACAAATCTTATAATTGTACGCACTTAATTGGTTGGGAAAATTTATTTGTTAACGAGAGATATATAAACATACATTTGAATTTAATTAACTAACTGTACACCTATAAAGTCTACATAAATATTGAGTATATAAGATCCAAAGCATATTCTGCCAGTGAAATGAATAAACTATTAGTTTGCGAATTTACGTTATGTGAGCTGTTGTCAGCAACCTTTTAAATGCGTGCTGAGATCCCGCGCACTGAATATTGGGCGCTAGAGAATTCCAGCAGCGGAACACCTGCACAAAGTAAGAGCGCTCACCTGATAAGGTTCTGAAGCTTGGCAAAAGAATGTTTCGATGCCGAGCCGATCCTAAAAATTGTATTCGATCAAGTAAATAACTTGGCTCCTTTACGTGGATTAGAGAATATAGAAATAGTAAGCGCCTTCGTGACAAGTATACTTCAAGTGAACATCCCACAAAGGATTCAACATAAGGTGAGATATGATCAAATCTACGCAACCCGTGGATAAATCTGATAGTATCGTTGAAAGCGACATTTAACTTTCTTTGGCAACCAGAATCCAGTTTGGAAAAAATTAAACTGCCAAAAGTTAAGTGAGGTAATACCAAAGATTTAGCGAGTTTCATACGCATATGTGTCGATAGTATGCGAGCGGACGTTCTTAACTGACGAAGGCATCCATACACTTTTCCTAGAACAGAGGAGACGTGGTTGCAGCATGTAAGCCGTATGCCCTTTCGCTTGCATCTGAAAAGGCATGGAGCTCGATGTTGATTGTAGGTTCATTGCTAAACATGTATCTTGGAATTTTAATATCATTGAGTTTCTGTAATTCTGTACGGAATTGCAGCCATGAAGATTGAAGTTCGTCCCAGTCTAGTTTTAATTTCCATAATTTTTGAATAAACATCTTACTCATGACCACTACTGGATTTACTAATCCCAACGCGTCGAAGATTTGTGACATGTCGGCCAAAATTGTACGCTTTGTGAAATTCTTATAATTCTTAAGACATGTCGTGATTGTAAACCAGTCCATGATAGGATGCCATACTAGGCCTAACGTTTTTATGTGTTCACCTTCCATTTCAGAAAAGTTTAATTTGATCTCTAAATCTTCTCTTGGTATATTTTGGACCAATTTGGGGTGGTTTGCACACCACTTCCTCAACTGAAAACCTCCAGAGCTTAATAGTTGTTTTAATTGTCTCTGAGTGTCTATTGCTTCATCTAAGTCATCACTTCCTGTCAATACGTCGTCAACATAGAAATTCTTCACAGCAGCTGCTCCCAACGGATAATTTACTGCTTCTTCTTCAGCCAATTTTTGCATGCACTTTACTGCCAAATATGGTGCATATTTTGTACCATACGTGACTGTACATAGTTGATAATATTTAACTGTATCTGTTGGTTGTTTTCTCTACATGATTAGTTGCAAATTTCTATCCTCCTCAGCTACCAAAATTTGTCTGTACATTTTGGCAATGTCACTAGTGAAGACATATCTTTTGACACGGAACCTCATAATGATTGTACTGATATCTTCTTGAATCTTGGGTCCATTTAACAGTAAGCCATTGAGTGATAAGCTGGTTGTAGTTTTCGCAGAGCCATCGAAAACTACTCTTAGTTTTGTCGTACTAGTTGTTGGTTTCAAGACACAGTGGTGCGGAAGGAAGTAGTAAGGCCTTGTCAGCCCTTGCGGGTTTAATTCTCGCATGTGTCCCAACCTGATGTATTCGTCTAAGAATTCATTAAACTGTTTCCTTAATTGTGGTTCCTGTGCCAGTTTTCGTTCGCGTCGGGGTCACCAGTTCGATGCTTATTAATCGTTTGAAGGCCAATTGCTTTGATTCACCTAATAATTTTGGGTCGGTCAGGATTGGCAGATTTACAATGAATCGTCCTTCAGCACTTCGACTCACTGTTGATTCAAAATATTCCTCACATTTTTTGTCAGATGATGACATCAGTGGTTTGTTCGGGCACTGTTCTAATTCCCAAAACCGTTGAAGTTGTGTCTCGAGATCAGCATTTGTGATTCCACAAAATGGTGTTATATAATCAACACTTGATACCTTGCCTAGAACTATCCAACCTAATGTGGTGTTTTGTAGCGTTGGCAGGTTCTCATTTATTCTGAGTTGACCATTCCTCATTATTTCCCCATACATTTCCGCCCCCAAAAGGATGTCAATCTTTTGAGGTAAATTAAATTGTGGGTCTGCTAAAGGCATGTTGCTTGGAATATCCCAACTGTCAATATTTATGTGTTGCTGCGGCTGATGCGTTGAAATCTCCTTGATCACAAAAACTTCCAGTTGAGTTGCATAATCACTGACCTTGGACCTTAACGTAATGTTAAGTCTATTGTTTATTTTAACTCTTGAATCACCAATACCCGATATATTCAAATTCACCTTGTCGTCTGATAATCTTAACTTTTTTCGAAATTGCGACCCGGAATCTAGTAACAATCTGCATTGTATTGGTTTTCCATCCTTGTCGATGACGTTTGCAAGAGCTGTTCCCAGAAATACGTATCCAGCGTAAGCGTCCCGAGTTTGAGCTGCTAAATTGGTTGCTGTCGTTGCCTGACTACTGGATGGTTGCATAATCTGAGTCCCAGCGTGCTGATTTGTTTGATAATGGAGCAACGTGTTATGCCTTTTGTTGCATTTTTGGCAACCTCTTGACCTACACCGACTGAGATTGTGGCCATTCTTAAGGCAATTTAGGCAAAGATTTAGTTCACATTCAATTTGATTTGTCTTGTTAGTTTGGTTGGTAATGAAGACAGAGGGCTTGCTTGATTTCTGTGGATATTTTGAAATCAATGATTTTTGGCCCAAGGTTTCTAGTGCTTGAAATCGCTTTTCGAGAAAGTTCAGCAATTTTTCTACTGACTGTAAATCTCGTGGCGATGACAATGATTGTTCAAATAATGCATGCGTATTTTTATCCAATTTTTTCACTAGAATGTGATTGATGATCGGGTCCCAATGCTCCTTTACTGAAAGTCCCATGTTTTGTAGAGTAAGCAGACATTCTTTTGTAGTATCATGCAGATTTTTTAACGCTGACGCAGATTCTGTCGTAATCTGAGCCATTAATTTCTCCAATAGCGCTGTTACCAACAATCTTTTGTTTTGATATCTATTCTGTAACATATCCCATGCAATTTCATAGCTATCTTCAGTCAATGGAAGATGTCTGATTAATTTTTCAGCTTCACCTGAGAGGTTCATCTTGAAGTACCACATTTTCTGTGAGTTCCCTATTGGTTGATTATGAACCAATTGTGAAAATAGATCAAAAAATTGCTGCCACTTTAAGTAATCCCCATCGAACTTGGGTAGGGTTACTTTCGGAAGTTTTAAGCCTGATTGATTAGTAGGCACGGTCGAGCTGGAATTAATAGTATCTTCTGTATCTTCATTGATTTTGATTAATATCTCATGCACCTTCTCTTGAAGTTGAAAATATTCATTCGTATTATATCCGCAACTCGTAATATCATCTGTATTTTCCCATATGCATTTATTGTTGTCTTCTATTTGTTCCCAATAATTTGTTATTGTGCTTCTTTTCAAGTCGTAATATTGTTTGGTTTGATCTTTACTGATTTTAATGCCAGCAATAATATTTGTGAGCGTAGTCATTACGATCTTTTGTCTTCGTAGCAGACGAATAATGACGTCGCCATTTCCTGTGTCCGTACAGTCAGTATTGCTATTTGCCCGTGATTTTGGCAAATTCTCATGGGTTTTTAGCTTTGAAGTGTTTTTTTCTCCTTGCACGGATTTTGTTGTTGTACTTTTGGATGTGCTTGAACTTACATGATTAATTACTGTTGTTAATTCGGTTTTGAAGTCATCATATCCCTTTTTTACTATTTGATAGTAATCATTAGCAAAATATGGGTGACCTACAGTTGATTCATCGTATAGATCTCTAATTTTACCATCGTTTGCTTCAAATTTGGTCCACAAATCTTCTAATGCTTGAAGTTTAGCTTGAAGGTATTGAAGACTCTTCTTGTCCGGAGATTCGCTTCGGTACTCGTTTGCTAATTTTTCAATGCCTTTCCCAAGTTGTGTTTGATTGACCGCTAAGGCTTCCATGATTAACTCTTAACTTGACTCTTCTTTTAAATAGTGCTCTTTCTTTAACGGGGTCACCAAAAATGTTCAGAAAGTTAGGAAAACACTAACTCTGTAATTAGGATTACTTGAACTTAGAAAACGCTAAGTCAAGTATGTAAAAATAACTCTCGTACTGAAATGAGGTTTCACTGATTCCAGTACTGGGATAGGATTGGATATAGGATTTGAGCAGAAGACAACTACAGCCTATTAGATTATAATAAAAACTGAACCTCTATTCGTACAAATGTTTCATATATATATATATATATAACAAAATTAGTAAAAGTAAAACGGAAACAAATAATCAATATTCATTGTCAGCAATACATGCTGACTTACACATAATTTTTTACTTTCATTCAATATTGCAACAACAGTCGGGTCACCGTACTACAAAAATATTTATTTGAACAACAAGTGCAATTGCTTAATAAGCAAAAACACAAGGTGAATTTACGGTAATTACGTGTAAGGTGACTGACCGACCAACTGCTCGTGAATTATGATGTCTTGTATCAACTTATTATTATTTCTAATTTTTTTTGCTTGAACAATCACTTTCATACAATTTTTTTAAAAACACCGTTAGTTTTCTATTTTGTTATTCATAATTGTCTCAAACTTCAGTGGTTGTGGTTGTTTTATACTTAACAATTCGGGGAATTCCCGATAGTATATTTATATAATAAATAAATCATCAGTTATCAGCAATTGCTATAACTAATTGCATTGTGAAAGATTTTTGTATGTAAAAATATTTTTAAAAAAATAAAGGAAGTACCGTATATGTAAGATAAACCTATATAATAAATTTAAGGTAAGAAGTTGTTTTAGTATAAATTTTGTTTTTAAAATAATTTTAATTAAAAAAATAGAAACCAACAATTACCCATAAAATGAGTAAAATTTACGAGGAAAGACCAAGAATATTACAAGTACCTACTTATGAAAATTGCTTACCTTAGTCATATCGATCAAGATTAATATTATCGATAAGTGCATGCATATTGACCTCTATGTAAACAAGCATAATATTGGTTAAATGCTTGCATTGAAATCTTTTATTATTGAAGTGAAATGAAATAAAAATGACAAACAGTCATTGGTTGCATCATTGCACAATTACTTTTTTTATAGTTCACTGAGTAATAGGTAATATGCTATATCACGGTACAACGGTGACCAGTGATGATCAAATAACTTTTCACAACTCTTACATTGATATTTCATGAATGGATCGTAGAGTGGCGCAAGGCTACTCTGATCGTATTTCTTTTGTTTATTATGTTTGTTTTCTTTTCTTTATATATAATTATTTACTAATGAGGTGCTCGTATATGGATTTATCGTTACAGCATGTAGGTCATGTAGGTATGCTCCACATTCCCCTAATCCTTTCACTATCTCCCTCCTGCCATGCTGTGCTTTGAATCCTAGGTATCTGAGCTTGGCCTAATATATAAAAAAAAAACACTGATGCTGACCTCTGCGATTCTTAAAAGTGGATGTCACTTCATGCTAGTTCGGTTCCGGCATCTCGGATGCTTTTTCTTCTCCTGTCAGAATTCGTTCGCCCGCCAGAGCATACTCACACATAGTGTTTCTTCTCGACAATTTTTTCTCCAGAAATTCTCGAGAAAATTATAAAGTCATAATTCTCGAGAAATTTAGTTACACACACCAATTTCATAATTCTCGAGAAATTTAGTTACACACACCAATTTCCTTAGAAATTTAGTTACACACACCAATTTCCTTTCGTTATTGATGCAATATCCATGTATAATCGTTGTTTCTAAACAGCGCTTTACTCATGACTTTCATACAATTTTTTTTAAAAACGCCGTTAGTTTTCTATTTTGTTATTCATAATTGTCTCAAAATTCAGTGGTTGTGGTTGTTTTATACTTAACAATTCGGGGAATTCCCGATAGTGTATTTATATAATAAATAAATCATCAGTTATCAGCAATTGCTATAACTAATTGCATTGTGAAAGATTTTTGTATGAAAAATATTTTTTTTAAAAAAAAATGGAAGTACCATATATGTAAGATAAACCTATATAGTAATAAATTTAAAAAGGTAAGAAGTTGTTTTATTATAATTTTTTTTTTTTAAATAATAATTTTAATTAAAAAAATAGAAACCAACAATTACCCATAAAATGAGTAAAATTTACCAGGACTGTTGGGAACATTTTAAAAAAGTGAAAGGAATAAAGATTTGGCAATATGTAAGATATGTCTTAAATCACTTTCATGCAAAGGTTCGGCGACTATTGGTCTGCGTAGGCATCTTGAAGGTATACATGAGTATAAAAGAGGAATGATCAAGCAGGCTCCGGAAATCTGGTACCACAGATTGACGGGACTGTGTAATCGATTTCTAAATCTCGGCAGTTTTCCGACTGAGTGGAAACTAGCAGAGATCCATGCTATCCCCAAGGGGAGCATCCGCTGTCCATCCCCCTCCGAAACCAGACCGATCTCCCTCCTCAAGACCTCCTCCAAGATCCTGGAGAAGCTGATGGCAAACAGGTTAAGTTGGCTACTAGAACAAAAGCTGCTTCCGACGGTTTGGAGCTACAGACCAGGCAAAGGGACTCAAAACCTTCTGCAGGAACTGGAGCATAACCTGAAATGCGCCTTATCTAGAGGCCAAAAAAAGCTTTTGACAGAACTCCCAAGCACTCCGTCATCAAGCAGCTCATTGAATGGAAGGCCGGCGCGAACTTCACCAAACTGGTTGAATCGTTTCTGAAAGACAGAAGAATAAAGGTCAGGGTTGGAGGGCACTTCTCCTCTACCTACTCCTTCGAAAACGGCTTGCCGCAAGGCTCCCCGCTTTCGGTGCATCTGTTTAACACCTTCATGCACTCCCTGTTATCCCAGCTCAGCGCAGTGCCTGACCTCCTCTATCACATCTAAGCAGATAACATCGTCTGCTATGCGTCCGGCAGCCCACCATTCGTGAATTCAATCCTCACTCAGGCCCTGAACAAAATCTCAGTCTGGTCTGAACTAAATGGTGCTAAGGTGGCCCTAAATAAGCTGGAGGCGCTGCACGTCTGCAGAAGACGGAGTTGCCACGAAACTCAAATCCACTATAACACAGCTTCAATCCTACTACAAAATGAGCTCAAGATCCTGGGTCTGCACATCTCCAAAACCTTGGACTGGAGCAAACATACCAACTCGATTGTAGAGGACGTCAATAGAAGTAACAACCTTCTCAGAGTCATTTGCAGGAGAAATTTGGGCCCACCGCTTCCAACCGCCTGCTTGATAGTAAGACAGCTTATCATGGGTAGGATAGAATATGCGATCGCTATCTACGGTTTCTCCACTAAACGAAATGCATGTAAAGTGCAGAAGGCAATAAACGTCTCCGCCAGAACGGCCATTGGTGCTCTACGCACAACACATCATGTCCACCCCCCGACACCGTGCTACACGCATAAGGTCGGGCCTACACCGATCGGTAGAAGATGCCCCCACATCCCTGAAAACAATCCCACTCAACCCTAACTCCTCAAACCCCACCCTGCTACTCCCTCCCTGGAGGATCAAGACAAATAAAATCATTACAAACGAACAACAGTACCATGGCCTTGACAATCACTGCAAAACTAGACTACATAAAGAACTCTGTGATGGCATCAACGCAGACACGGTGATCTACACAGACGCCTCCAAATCCGAGAACGGTGTAGCCATGGCAGTCATTGCCGAGAGCGCCCATGGACAGACGCAAATCTGTCACAAACTCTCTGCATGGTGCAATGTCTACACGGCCGAACTTACGGCCATCTGGGAAGCAGCCAAGTGGGCAGCCACCCAAAAGGGCACCACAGCAATCTTCTCTGATAGCCTGTCGGCTATCAAAGCAATCCAGAATCTATCTAATAAGAACGCACTAGCCCACAGTATCAGAAATACCATCCAAAACGATATGATCTGGATCGCGTGGTGTCCGGGCCATGTAGGCATTCCCGGCAACGAAAGTGCGGACTGCCTGGTTAAAAGCACAGCCGCAAGCGAACAAACTACCATCTATCCGCCGGCATACAAAGCAGCAGTAATGCACTGCAAATACCTACGAGAAGCCTGCGGGCAACTCTCCTGGAATGGCTCCCACGGCTTCCTGGCGAGCCACCACAAAACGATCCACCAACCCGAAATGGACGAATTCCCCAGACGCTCGATGATAGAAATGGCCAGAGTCAGGTTGGGACACTTCTTAGCCATCAAAGAGCATATTTTTAAAAGGCAGTCGGGCCCGACCTGCAACCCCTGCGACGGAGCACCACCATTCACAGCATATCACATCTTTTTCGAGTGCGGGGAGACTACTTAACGAACGAGGAATCACGACAAGACCAACGGACCTCCTGAGATACACCAGAGAGGATACGAACGCACTAATCCCCGCACTCAAGCAACTACTAATTTCCAACGGACTAACGACTAGACTATAATGCACTGAACGTATCCAGACGCACATAAAAACGCCACCAGCGACAAACAATATAAACACCGTGGCAAAAATTATACAAAAAAAAAAAAGAGGAGAAGAGAGTGGAACACTACACTAAAACGAAAGAATATATATATATAAGACAACCCCTAGGTAAGGGAGAAGAAAAGATGAGGCAAAAAAACAAAAACTGTACAAGGTACTTATTATAGGAAGCTAGTACAAGATAAGTATAGACATACATAAACATCTTGTAATTAATAATAGGTATAATTTAGTAATTAAAAAAAAAAACTAATTCTCTAGTTGTTTAATAATAGGTGGGGTTTAAAAAAAAAATAAGCAATGAGCTCTCTAATCTTTAAGAAAAAAAAAAAATAGAATGATTGCTACTTTAGAAATAATACATAGGACCGACAGAGCCCAGATGGCCTAGTAGCCGTGGGCCTAACAACCTTTATTGTATTAGGCTTATTTTTAAGGTTGTACAGTAAAGAGAAAAATAATAATAATAATAATCTATGAGTGGCAAAGGATTTAATTTACCACGAAACTCTACCAAAGTGATGCAATTAATGCGGAACTTTTATGAAGATATAAAACAACAGCTGATTAAAAAAATAATTAAACAAAAAGATACTGATAAAAATTCAGTATATGCATTGATGAATGGACCAGCATGAAAAATAAAAGATATATGGATGTACACCTTTACTATAATAACAAAGATTCAGACAACTTAGGGATGGTTCCTGTCGTTGGTAGTTCCCCTGCTGAAAAAGCATTGGAATTAGTAAAAGAAAAATTAAAATCATTTAATATCATATTTAATGACGATATAGTAGCTACAATGAGTGATGGTGCTGCTGTAATGCAGAAATTTGGAAGATTATCTTCTCAATTTCACCAACTTTGTTACAATCACGGGTTGCATTTGGCTGTTCTGAAAGTATTTTATACCAAGAACAGGCATCCTGATAACTTTGCTTGTATCAAGGAACTGGAATCTGATAACGTATCTGAAATACAAGATTTAGAAAATGAAAATAATAACTCTGATGGTGATTCTGATCTAGAAGCTGTGGAAGACGTTGATGTTTATTTGCAACCCCAAATCGAAAAAGCTATTAAATCCATTCGAAAAATATCAAAAATGTTTAAAAACTACCCCATTAAACATGCTATATTACAAAACTATGTAGTGGAAGAGGAGAAAAAAGAGCTAATGGTAATATTAGATCTTGTATGGTAGAAAGATTTGTAAGAATTAGCGGCCCAATCAAAAAAGCATTATTGATTGAATTAAATTTGGGTAGTTTGTGGAATGACGACTATGTTGAGGTTGATAAAATAATATTAGCAACATTAAAACCACTCCGGATTACAATTGAAACTCTTAGCCAAGAAGATTCTACACTATTATCTGCTGAAGGAGTTCTCAGGTTTTTGTTTACAACTTTGGAAAAATGAAACACTAATTTAAGTCGAGACCTCCTTAACGCAGTTAGGGAGGAAATGTCTAAAAGGAGGGACTATACTTTAGTATCTGTTATTAGGCTCCTACAGAATCCTGATTGTATGTCACATAAAGAAAATGATAGTTTTTTTGACATGGCACCAAGAAAAGAGATATATAAATTGGCTAAATCTATATCATCTAGAATTTTTGAAACTAAAAACAGTGATAACGATAATATTGAAGAAACTGGTGAAACTGAAAATATTGAAGAATGTCCAGATCGAGAAGAAAAAGCAAGTCTACAGCAACAAATAAATTATACAATTACAAAAAGTTTAAAAGAATATGAAGGTCCGAATGCTGACAAATTTCAATCATTAACAAAGAAATTTAAAATATTTGAAGCAAATGGGAAGAGAACCTCAAATTTTCAAATTTGCAGAATTTTTTGGATGCACTTCTGACCATTAAACCAACTTCTATGCAAAATGAGCGGAATTTTTCTATTCCAACAGATTATGTTACCAAAAAAAGAACAAGGATGAGAAATTCAACTTTGTGTTTCTTAAAACATTATTTTAAATCACAAAAATGATTAAATTTATTATATTTTTATAAACCTTTTTATATATTTTTGTAAAACTTGAAGAATTTATTTTTACGTTACTATTTTTTATTTTGTTATATAAGAAAAATATGAATTTCAGTTTATATTATAGAGTGCATTAGATTTTTATTTGAATAAGTTATTTTCTCAAGAAATCTCGAGAAAATAAATGTGTTTTCTTTTCTCGAGAAATTAAAAAGGGTGAGAAATGTGAAACACTACCACACAGCATGGTACAATTGCACAATCGCAGTGCGGCACTATGTAAGAACTATTGCTAGCTGTCAGTGGCACAAGTGACGCATACTGCCTCATCCAGCACGATGCGACCATAACAGCAGCTCAGCGTGTGCTTTGTCATAAAAAGTGGGCAGCCCACAACACACGCTTAACGACGCACAACTCAGCGCTCAAAGGGTTAAATAATATTTTACTTCTTTTAGAAATATCAATATTCATTGAATCTTCATATAATCGTGGAACCAATTCACTCCCCTTCGATGGGATAAAATTGTTGCCTTGACAGGCTCTAAATTTAGATGTTTGGAAGATATAGTATCTGTCAGCTAAAATTTTAACTTGTGGAGAAGAGTATATTGGTCCTTTAGATAGCCATTTATTTCTATGAACTAAAATATACTATTAAATTCTTTTTACTTTTTTGCTCTTTTCAAAATGGGGCCTAGGGCCAGGGTCTATACCTGTGTACATTCCACATACTGATTCCGATTAGAGCAATTGTTATTTTCTTCCTTGCTGCGCTGCAGTCTTATGTGGGCTATCTGCCTTTGGCGCCATCGTTCCGGTGCGATATTGATTTATTGCGTAACCTTGAATAGGGTGTATAGCTTCAGTGAGACGAGCTGATTAATTAATTAATTGGGATTCCGTCAATTAGGCGTGCGGATGGTTAAACATGCTTGTCACTAATTAATGTAAAAACCTCGAAAGAATCAGAGTTTCCACAAGGGCTGCTGCTACCTGTGCGTCCTTCTCGGTGGTATACACGTTATAGGACGAAACACGTCACAGCTCTAGCGTCAAAATTTTAATGAGAATACCTTGCCATCAGCCAACTGTCAGTGGCACAGTCGGAGGAAACACAGTAGCATACTGCTCTGTGTTGCTGCGAACATAACAGTAGGATAGAATTTTTTTACCTTTTATATTCCGTTTTCGCCATTTTAATTTTACTTTTGACACTGATTAGTAGGCTGCATGCTTCGAGCAGAAAATTAAATGGAGTTGACATGAACCGTGATAGAGCGTAACCACTTATAAGTTGTGTGGGTACACCAGTGAAGTCGAAAACATTTCTCGGCATGTAGAGTCGCCATGCTAATTAATCGCGGGAAATTTTTAATATAATTTAAGTGGAAGTATGATACATATAAGCCCAAATCAATTAGATATTCGCATAGTTACAAATATATATACATAACACACATGTTCTCATTGAACAAATTTATTGTGAATTTTGTTTGGGCGGAAACTGATAGAAAAATAAGTATATCAATTAGTAATCTGGAAAATATAAAAATCCAAGTTAATTGGGTAATTTTCATATTTCCTGTATCTTACTATGTCTATGCGTCAGGTTCCAAACAAGAACAACAAAAGTACCCCGAAGTACCAAGTTCCTGCTTTGAAATCTGACAGTCAGGGTCCAATATGGCCAAACTCACGCGCATATAAAGCGGCATTTTGGTTATGCTCATGTACATATATTTTATACACAATGCCTACTCCATTAGTTTCCTTCTCGAAGGCTGCATGGCAGAGTAGTAAAAATCACTCCCGCTAACGATCTTCTTTGTGGCACTGGGTGCACCCCACTGTATTCTAGCCTTGATCCGTAGGATCAACCTTTCTCGCAATGCTCGTGGCCAAAAATGGGCCAATTTATTAAATTCAGAAAAAATAATATGCTGCCGTTAACACGACAGTTCAACAGACGGAAAGCATAAGCTTTACCCACCAACGACGGGTGAAAAGTGGCGTGGTGAAGATCATCTCCACTTTAAATATCAACACCAAGCTTTCTGGCGGAGCTCGAAGTAGACACGCTAAAGAAAGGCGAGCAAAAGAGATCAAGGGAGGTTTTTCGGCACAGACTCGACCTCAGAAGATCACTTTTAGGAAGCAGAAGGGGAAGAGGTCTGTGGACTCGGGCGGTACTACTGCACGCACCTGGAGGTTCTGCCTCTACGTCTGGAAAAAAGATTTTGAAGTTGGCAACCTTGGAGAAGGAACCTCAGGGCTAGCGACCTCGAAGAGAAGCTGCTCGGACGGAGGCCCCCGGATGGGCTATCTCCCCGCTCTACAAAAACGAATTCATAGTAATCCTTACCGGATTTCCGCGGACCAGGCTGATGCCTGAGAAGCTTGCAGCTCCTCCCTCCTACATAACATGCAATAGAGGTAACCTTCTCAGATTGTGCCCACTATCGCGGAAAGAGATTTTGCTAAGTAGTAGGGGAGAATCAATATTCGCGTTTAAGAGTTGATGCACAAAAGTTACATCGGCAACCATGCGACGTTTTTCAAGGGAGTCCATATTCAAAAGCTTCAAGCGATCCTCATAAGGTGGAAGAATCAATGAATTAATCCAGGGTAGGTGCCTAAGAGCGAAGCGCAGAAAGTTCCGCTGAACAGACTCGATGCGGTCGATGTGTGTACCGTAAAATGGAGACCAGACCTGGCTAGCGTATTCAAGGAGAGGTCTCACAAAACAAGTGTACAAACGCAATGTTATGGTGGGATTCGAGAATTCGCGAGACCAACGTTTGAAAAAGCCCAGCATAGAGTTACTCTTAGATACCATGTAGTTAATGTGAGAGATAAAATTCAATCTATGGTCAAATTTGACACCCATGTCACACCCTCGCGACGGCGAATTGTGGAATCCGAGAGCACATAATCATAATTGATCGGTTTCTAATTCCTGTGGAAAGTCATAACCTCACATTTGTCGATATTGAGAGCCAAATTATTGTTTTTGCACCAAACGTAAAACTTGTGAAGTTCATCCTGTATCAGTTCACAATCGTTAACAGATTTAATCTGAGCGAAAAGTTTAATATCGTCAGCATAAATCAATACTTTGCAGTGCCTTACAACAGAGACAATATCGTCAATAGATAGAATAAAAAACAACGGGCCCAAGTGACTCCCTTGAGGTACGCCGGACGAAGCTTTCAGGACTCTAGAGATGGAATGACGGAATAATATTTGATATGTTCTGTTATTCAAATAAGACTCCGTCCATTATATAAATGTTGGGTGAAACCCATACTTTTCCATTTTAAAGAGTATCACGGAGTGAGATAACTTGTCGAACGCTTTACTAAAGTCATTATAAATACAATCTGTCTGATAACCTTTTGCAAAACCGCCAATGGTATCCGAGACAAATTCCAACCAGTTAGCCCGAAATAAACCCATGCTGGTTTGAAGAAAGCAAATTCTTGCAGGAAATTGATAGCTGAGAGTAAATGATAGATTCGAATAATTTAGGCATACAAGAAAATTTTGCGATAGGCCTATAGTTAGAAATCTCACTTTTACTACCTTTTTTGTGGACAGGTATGATAAAAGAATTTTTCCATAGCTGAGGAAAACAACCACTATTAAGTGATTTTTGGAAAATAATTTTCAGCGGAGCTGTAAGGGCATGCAACTTGACTTATAGAAAGCTGGAGGGATGCGCAATTGTAGGGATAGTGAATGAAACATTATGAGAATCGTTCATATGACTAAAGTTGTCATTTCGAGGAAGGAAATTTGACGAAGAAAATGCATTGTCAAAAAATGAAGCAAACAATTGCAAATTTCGGATGAATCATCACTAGCAGAATCTTTGTACCTCATGGTATTGGGGTAGTTGTCTGTTTTTTTCTTCATATTAATAAACTTAAAAAAGATACGTGGGTCACGAAATAACTTCGCGCGCATGTTTTGAATATACTCATCATAAAGTGTAGAGAAAAGTTCTTTGAACTCATTGTAGGATGTGAGGACATTGTTGTGACTTACAAAGGCTTTGTCCCTCATCTAACTTTTCCACAATTTATTCTTTTTAAGTTCTTTATTGAATCAAGGCGGAGATGTTTTGGAGGACCGTTATCGCGCGCGAGGAACGTGAGAGGAAAATAAATCGAAAATAATTATGTAAAATTTAGAAATGTCTTCGTCAACACTGCTGCTGGATAGTAAGTTGAAATCAATAGACATAAGTCTACTGGAAAGTTCCGGAAAGTTAGCCTTTCTAAAATGGAAGAAGTATTGTGTTTCATCACAAATAGTAATGTTTTCAGTTCCATAACAATATGAAATTAGTAGAGGGGGGTGATATTTGTCAAGAGTAGATATTATAACTGGGCTAGGTTCGACTAAAGAGTTACCCGCGTCAGTAGAGAAAACCAGGTCTAATTGTTTACCCACGTCATTCTTTACATTACTGATTTGACTGAGACCAAGAGATTACATATTGTCCAGGAATAGTGATTCCTTTGTAGGCAAGTTATTAAGAGGAAGATAGTCATCGTCATCTTTATTAAGTACACATTGTATATTGGGTAAGTTAAAATCACCAATAAGTAGTAGTTCGTCAAGAGGTTGCATCTTGCCGTGAATAAAATTAGATGTTGAAGTGAGTAGGTCGTAAATATTTTGACCTTTGTCATCAACGCTGTTTATGGAATCTGAAGGAATATAGCAACATAATATGTATAAGTCGTGTTTTAAGAGAGACAACTTAAGAACAATAAGTTCTATGTCAAGAGTGTTGGAAAAACTGGGAACGTCAATTTGGCTGCAATTAAAATGGTTTTTGCATGCGAGGAGTACGCCACCACCACGAGCATCAGAATCTGTATGTCTATCTTTTCTAAAAATCTGGTAAGAATTGTCTAAGATTTCGGCATCACGAAAGCCATGATGCAACCAAGTTTCAGTGAAAGCAACGATATCAAAACAAGTTGCAACAGAGAATTTGAAGATATGTGCAGTTTTTGTCCGAATCCCCCTTACATTTTGATAGTAAAGGGAAAGCGACTTCAGTTTTTTGGAGTAACGTTGCTTATTTTAACTCTATTCCTAGGTTGGCGCCCAGAAGGTACAAATAATTTAGTAGAAGCACCGGAGGGCCAGAATAAGGGATCTAATAACTTATCCTGCACATCTGCTGAAACAAAGGATGCCACCGGTTTCGAGGATTTACTAATTCTACGACAGACGGTATTCTCTATTGCAATGTTTTTGGATTTTAGGTACGTCAGTATGTCATCATAGCGTTTCAGGCGAGAACCGAGTGACAAAAACACCCGAAGGTTTTGGTATTGTTCTCAAAGAGGTACCATTACCATTCCCTAATGTGGACACAGAAGTAATAATATTCGGTACTGTGGATTCAGAAGCAAGAGCTAGAGCGGTATTATCTCCGCATTGGCTCACTGCTCTACATATGTCCACACCTGCCGAAGAGGCACCCTGACTAACAGGGATTGTCGGATTTTGCGGGCTGAATCTTTCAGTCGACAGAACCTCCTGTTTTTTAGAAGTTTTTTTTTTGTTTTCTTTGGAACAGGATTAGATTGTTGAGGGCAGTCAACAACAGTTGAAATTGTGCAGTCAAGCCTTTTTTGCTCAATTAACTGAGCATTACGGTTAACCTTGTCCGATAGGCCAACCACCATGCTCTTAAGGTTGTCCAGGTCACCCCTGTACAACGCGAGCGTATCAAAAAAAAGTATGGGCTGGGGCTCGCCCACAAGAATCGCAGACCCACAGTAAATTGTGAGTCTTTTTTAACAGATTTAAGGTAGCCTTCTCGAGTTTAACCCAGGAGGTGTGGAACGCTTTACCACAGACACCGTCGCAAGCTATAAACTCGGAAGAGCCATCGAGCTTGGCGCGTCAAAAACCACAGCAATCCATAATTAAAGAAAATTATGATTAAATCACCGACGCGGTGGGAAAAATTTGGAAAGGGAATTACACAAAATCACGTTTAACACAGAAAGTGAGGTTAGAATCGCACTAGCACTAAAAATATTAATTTACACAAGTATAAATTAAATGCAACCAAGAAAAATATACAATAAACAAACTAGACAAACTAAATCCACTAAAAGATTACTAGAAAATAACTAAAAACACTTAAAAACACAATATTTGCAAAATACGATTGCACACCACACTTAACACTTGACAGACAATATGTAGTTGGTTAAATTAAGAATAGGTACAGAATCAAAATAGAATAAAAGGAATCGCTAACATGTTTTACTAACTTTATTAAAAAATAGGAGGTTTGTTCTAAACTTTGGCGAGTCGCGTTAAGCAAAATATTTTAACTTAAATTAATATCAATATAAAAAAGAAAGGAATATAAAAATTATCCCTATTAAAAATCAGGGAAGATTATCTATTAAAATTCATCATGTCTTGTCAAGGCTTCTCCAAAGTCAGTTGCTTGGGAGCCAACAAAGAGATCATATTTGTCCAGAATTTCATCCTTAGTTAATTTTTCATCACCATTTGTATCAGCCTCATAGACGAGATGTTTTGATTCAGCTTCTGAATGATCAAAATCTTTTGGGGTTATCCATTCTCGGACTTCCTCCCTGTCTAGAACTCCATCCGAATTGCTATCTCTGAAAATGTAAAAGAATATAAGATTCTACACACTGAACACAAGAAATACTACAAATACCGGTATTGAGTGAAAACTTCCCGCTCATTTACAACCCATTCTGGTTCTTCTTCTCCTGATTCGGCACCTTTATACATGTCCCCAATATATTCTTCTACAGAAATCTTACCATCATTATCTTTATCTATATCCTCTATAGTTTCGGATAGGACAACATCTTTCATTTGAGGCATTTCTTCTGGATGTAAAAATGCAGTAAATTCCTCCCGAGTAAGTTCATCGTCAGCATTTTTGTCGGCTACACTCCACCTTCGCCTATCTCGAGTTAACATTTGTTTGTAAGAAAATCCATTATCTTCCTTTTCCAAGTCAACTGGGTCCATTTCATCCATAAAGCCATAAACAGTTTTCCTATAAGCCTGGAACAAATTTATATACATATATCATATATAATATTTGTATTGAATTCTTTAATTAAGAGAATGCAAATATAAGAATTAAATATTACATATACGGAGCGTTTCAGATCAAGGTGCCTTCTAGTACACTGTTATGGAAGCATATGAGTGGGTATACTTGGATGTGAAGTTCAGTCTGTTAGCATGAGCTGACAGCTTACTCTGTTAACAGCGTTGACAGGGCGGCAAGCTAGCACCTTGGCTAGTGCGAGAGAGTTGTGGGATGGGTATACCAAAAATCTGCCGCTGTCATAGTCCACATACAAAAAGAATATCGTGCCTTCACAAATACCAAGCACACCATCCGGTCCAGAAGGGACCCTTTCACCACTTACCTTTACCTATAATGAAGGCGCAGATGTCCTGCCCTCTTTGTCGTGGCCCATCCGCGCAATGATACTGAGGCAATATTTTCTCGATGGAAATTTAGAAACAGCACCTGTGACAATAAAATATTCAGGAAATTCAAAATTTGAGCCAAAGGTTCTTGTTTAGTGTGCAATTTCGTCAGCTCGTATCTTGGAGCCTTTCATTGGTAAAGTGCGAGGCGAAGCGTTAAACTCTATATAAAGTAATGTCTACCAAAAATGAAAAAAAAAAAAAAATTATTAACACATTTCATAGCCGTGATGACGTTATATTTTGGCCGAATCTAGATTCATGCTATTATGCAAAAAACACAACGCAATGGCTTCAACAACAAAATATAAGTTTTGTACCAAAAGAGGATAATCCTCCAAATGTACCACAGGAACTTCCCATCGGACACTTTTGAGTTTTATTAAGCAGGCTCGTTTATGAAGGAGGGTGGGAAGCAAAAACCGAAAATCAACTTTAAAGAAGAATCCGAAAGAACATAAAAAAAAGTGAACATTAACAGCGTCCAAATTATGATGGGAGGTATTAAATATCTTCTATATATAATATAATAAAATAAGAATTAAATTTAAGTCTGCCTTAGTTAAATAAAATATAAGTCATTAACTAAAGCTTTAATAAAAACCATTATTTATCAGTATCAGTTTGTCTCATTTATTTTGTGACACACCTTATGAGCTACACGGATTCTCCGAGACCTCTGAAATAGCTTACTCAGCAGTTATTTATTTTAGAGCCACTCACGATTTTGATAATGTGCAGACAAATTTATTGTGCTCTAAAACCAAACTCGCTCCAATTAAGAAGTTGTCCATTCCTCGACCGGAGCTTATTGGCGCTCAGCTTTTCATTAAGCTCATGCAAAGAATTCAAACATCAATGGAAATGCAAGGCATTCATGTATATTTCTAGACAGATTCTTTGACTGTTCTAGCATGGATAACTGTTCATCCATCCATGTGGAAAACTTTTGTGACCAATCGGGTCAGCGATAATAATTAAGCTCGCTTGGTAATTATTATGTAAAGCAATTGTTTACTACTAAGCGCCTCAGGTGCTGCAACCCGGTAGAACGAACGACAAGCTTGTATCATTTAGCTTACTTCCGAATGTGGGGGCATAAAAGACCAATGACCGGCCTGGCGATAGTAGTATCAAGTTTCCGTTCGGTTGGGAATGCTTGAGGTGTTAAGTTCAGTCAGGGCAAGTAGCTGCATATTACGGAATAAAGTATGGATTTGTTTAAATTAATTCGGGCGTTTTATTTATTCGAGAAGTTTTTATAGTTTTCATGATTCGATTGCTTTTGGACACGACATTTGGCGCAGCTGGTAAATTAAAGGCAAGAGTGTTTTAAACTTATGTGATTGATAATTTTCTGTGTTGATCTTGTGTTTGTTTTGTGATAGGATGCAGTAATACTAATTACACACTCTCATTCATAAGAAGAGCAAAGCTATCTAAGCTACTTCGAACAATTACACTAGGACAAACATATATTAGCTACTCCAGCACACACACTAGGAGCAAAGCTATATTAGCTACTCCAGCATACATTGATGAGATCGAGGAGTTGGGATTTTACAAGCTACACCCGCATCTTCATTATTATACACACATATTAGCGGTGATCGAGGAGATGTGCTTTTACAAGCTACTCCAGCATCCCGTATAAACACCATTCACAAACAATTTCTTTCTTTCAGATAAATAGTGTTAATTTTAAAATATGATAGAATTTGGGAGTTTTGTTTTTAAGAGTTAAAAGTGATACCAAAATAGTTAGTGTGATATGGTTGTATTTTAAAATTAAGTTTTTTTTTCTCATATTTTTAGTATACCATAGTAATAAATGCGGCTAGGTTTGTTTATTTGTGATGGTGATGCAGGGATAATTCGTGCGCTCCGATGGGTTTCTAATATCGACGTGATCACCTAAGAGCAAAGAAATTGGGCTGGGTATAATATTTATGGTAGGATATAATGCATGGAGTGTGGGTTGTTCTATTGTTTTTGCTGAGTGCATCTGAGTGAGAAAAATAAAATTTTTGAGAAAGTATGTGCGAATTCAGAGTAATTGAGAGTGTTGATTATATGATAGTTTTGAGTGTTTAGCATTAGATTGAGTATTGGAATTCCATTATAACGAGTTTGAAACAAGAAAATATAAGAAACTAATAACTGTGAAAAGATGGCAGATATATTTGGAAAAATCATGGATATGGTGTCCAAATATATTCCCATATTTCGGGTGAAAGATCACCGAAGCTATCAAAGGAAGTACACCGCTTCCTAAATTGCTGCAAACAACTTTACGATCGTCTTAAGGCCGAGGAATAATCTATCTTCATGAAATGTGTAAGATGTCGGCTCACGGATAATGTATACTATCTGGTAAGTTCTGAGGAGCCAAAGGATTTTGAGGTATTGCAGCAGTCCTATAACGAATTGAGAATGGAAATGATAGCGTGTACACAAAAACCCGGAAACAGGGAATATGCGGATAGACTTAAATATTTGTTGAACCAAATTAAAGCGGCAGTTTCAGCTAAATATCCAGGTAAAAATGGGGGATTACTGACAGAGTTGGAAGCGGATGCGATCGCCACATTCAAAGTTGGAATAAGAGAACAGGCTATCCAGATGCACTTAACAGGGTGAAAGTTTGGCTCATTGGAGGCGTTGAGAGAAGAGGCGGAATTTTACGAAAGGGACACGAGAAGACTTCAGCTCGATGGCAATAGGAAGGATGCAGAAGTGACAATTTCAACCGAGATGAACCTGTGGCTACATTCACAACGGGCTATGATGGCCAGTCTTCAATTAGCAACCACAGCCAGACACCTATATGGAGTCACAAGCGTAAGCAACTTCACGTGGAACATTTGTAAGGACCTAAAAACTGAGCAAAAATAACTTTGAAGGTTGGAAAAGGTTAGGAGTAAGTAGGCGTTGATTTTCTAAAAAGAAAATAGAGAATAAAACAATTTAGTCTATCAGCTATTGACTAACCGAAAAGTACACAAATATTTCCTAGCGGTTAGCGAAAATTAAAAAAAAAATAATAAGGTTTTATTGTCCGTCCGAGTAATAGTATTAAGTTTTTGTGTCCGTCCGTTTAAGATTCATAATATCGCTGTTATTTACGTTGAGCTCGATGAGCATTATTGTTGTTAATTCCAAAACTATATGTATAAATTCCTGTTCTGTTCGAAGATCCAAAATATATTAAAAGATTTTGGAAAGTCGTCTTTATCTCACTCCGAAATCAAGTTCGAATATTTTGGACAAACTGGATTACGTGCAGGATCGCACCAGCCCCATTCAAGAAGGATAGGACTCCCTTTAGCTCACATCAAGCTGTACCGAGAGTCCTCCCCACCTCTAGTGAGACTCTGGCCTTAATAGGACTCCTTTAACTCACATCAAGCTGTACCGAGAGTTCTCCCCACCTCTAGTGAGACTCTGGCATTAATAGGACTCCTTTAAGTCACATCAATCTGTACCGAGAGTTCTCCCCACCTCTAGTGAGACTCTGGCATTCCACTTCTGGGCGTAGAAGAACGACAAGCTATACATACCCGAGCAACAAATTGGTGAGGTGCGTTATGCTCAACCCAATTGCCCTCAATCATTTGCTTCTCTATCTGCATTCAAGAAACACTTAAATAACAGACATGTATCGGACTTCTCGTGAAAATGTACAGGATGAGTTTAGAATAAAGAAAGGAAACAGCAAAGAACATTGTTTACAAGACGAAAATGTTTATACTATTGAGCCTGATATTCATCTTAATGAGCCTTCCTCACAAGTAAATAATGAAAATATAGATTACGATTACGAAAAAAAAAAATATATGCAGTCTATTCTAATGTTTTGTTGTAAATTAGATAGTAAAGCTTATATGCCAAGAAAAGAAGCCATTGACATATTAGGAGATGAAAAGGACAGTACTGAAATTCTAAAATACTTTGACTTATTTGAAGCCACTCCAGAACAATTTTGCAGTGAGTATAAACTCATAAAGTCTTTACAGGAATTAAATTGCTTCATTGAACCTGTATCATTTGAAATTGAATCAGTGACAGAACCATTTCACAAATCTGGCATATCAAAAATAAAAGAAAGAGCATTTACAGGAGTAATTGTACCCCTTACAGACCAATTTAAGACATTTTTTCAGTTGCCAAACGTTCTAAAGTCTTCCTTGAAATTAATGGATGATTTATTAAATTCCTCTACGCACACATCTCTTTCAAATTTTAGATGCAGGAGATGTTATCAGTTCAGACACCACGAAAGCAGTTGCAAAAACACCCCTGTCTGCTCTGACTGCGGCGAAGCCAAGGCGGCAGGAGATAACTCACACATATGCGAGCGCATTTATTGCATTGGCTGCAACCTAGTCGGCGCTCATGCTACCCTTGACAAAATATGTCCGGCCTTTGCTCGAGAGAAAGCCATTGTCCAAATTCAGGTGGACAATCATGTCACTCGCTTTGAAGCGCGGCGACAATGGTACGCCACCTATGGCAGCTTAGCACCAATCGAACAAAGCACGAGCAAAGTCCAGACAGGCACCACCTTCGCAGAAATTTCAAAAAAAGCCACCCAACTTCACCAAGCAGCGACTAACAAGAACCTTCCCCCAGCCCTCACACCCTCCAAATCTACGAACATCCCACCGAACAGCAAAACGGCGACTCAGCCAGCCATTCCACCTACACACACAAAGAAAGATCAAATAGCACAATCAAAACAATTCGCAACTGCAACAATCACACCCACTACAACGCTTAAGAACGAAACCAACCACACAATCGAAACCAATAAAAAAACAAAGACAAGTTTAGACACAAACACACCCACTGAAATCCAACACACCTTCAGCTTCAATGCCTACACTCCAGGCGCTCACCTCCTCCGCTCCCCAATCCCCTCACAAAATAAGCTAGAATGCACACACGGTCTGGCCATGACAGAAGCCACTAACGCCGGGCTCTCCTCCCCCCCCCCCCCCCATAAGCAACCTAAAGGAAGCCTCGGCTTCTCCAGAGTTCCTAGGATTTTCATCACCCATTCCCTCTCCAAATACGAAGTATTGTGACTCAGATGTTTCCATCACTGGACTCGAAGACCAGACCATGGTGGAACTCACAGACACAGACTGAACAGCAGAATGATCACTGTCTTGATCCACACCTAAGTATTTTACCATCCCATGCACAATCCCACAGGGGTATCGCAGAGCCACCTTGGAGACCTCACTGTCCTCCAATGGAACGTCTGTGGATACTACAACAACCTAGGTAGCCTTCAGCTCCTGGTTGGCGAACTCTCTCCCGCTGTCCTGGCTATCCAGGAAACGCACCTTCCTAACGGAGTATCCCCTCCCCGTCTCTCCAACTTTACACCATTCCTGGCAAACCACCGCACCTCCCGCAGTGGCGGAGTTGGGTTGTTAGTCAGAAATGACATCCCGGCCACCGAAATCCCACTTAACTCGGCTCTTACAGCTGTCGCTGTCAAAATCCCTCACAACCCCCCCATTCACGTAGTCTCGGTCTATCTGAGTGCTGAGGACACAGTCACAGAAAGCGCTTTGCAGTCCTTAATGGACCAGGTCCCGAGTCCGGTGCTCCTGTTGGGGGACTTCAACGCTCACCATCCGCTTTGGGGATCTCCTAGAGGCGACGCTAGAGGCGGGACTATAGCGGAGTGGCTGGGTGATTCTGACCTTGCTATCCTGAATGACGGCAGCCCCACCATTTTCAACTCTCGAAATTCCCTAACACACATTGACCTTTCTATCTGCTCCCCATCCCTCGCTCCCGCCATCAGGTGGAGTACAGTGGAGAACCCTAGAGGTACTGACCATTTTCCAATAAAAATATCTATGGGAAGAACCCTCCCGCTTGTCCGACACGTTCCGCGATATGTCGAGCATAGGGCGGACTGGGCAGGCTTCGCGAATATAGTCGAGACTTACCTACAAGACCGAGCTTCCAGTCTGGACCCAGACAGGGAAGCAGCCGTGCTGACCAGAGCTATACGCCTAGCAGCAAACAACAGCATTCCGCTATCTCGTCCCAAAGTCAAAGCTCAGCCCCCTTGGTTCAACACCAAAGTGAGACATCTCGTGGAATGCAAGGACAGGGCATGGAGGTTCTTTAAAAGACATCCTGTCCCTGAGCACGCGCTCGCCTATCGAAAAGCAAACGCCTTGATGAGAAGGGAAATCAAGGTTGCGAAAAAGCAAGCCTGGCAGGACTTTGCGTCCAGCATTAGCTCCACCACCCCCATGAAAGAGAACTGGCGCAGGGTTAGGGCAATTTGTGGACACCCTACTAAGGCAGGCATCACAGGCCTTAGAGTCGACGATGTCATTGTCACTGACCCAGTGCTCATAGCTGAACACCTCGCTAAGCACTGCACCAGCTACTCCTCCGATGCAGACCGCCCTCCAACGTATCACTCAATGAAGGCGCATTTGGATATGCGCAGACAGCGAGATATTGAGAACATCCCCCCCTCCCCACTTGATGATTCGTTTTCCATCCTAGAACTCAAGCGAACGCTTAACTCCTTTCAAGGATCCACTCCTGGTCTGGATAACATCTCCTTTGGTATGATCAAGCAAGCTCCTGAAATCTGGCATGCCAGACTGACGGGGCTGCTTAATCGGATTCTGGCTCTCGGCAGGTTTCCGACAGAGTGGAAGCTGGCAGAGATCCGCGCAATCCCAAAGGGGAGCTCCCGTATCCCAAGCCCCTCCGAAACCAGACCAATATCCCTCCTCAAAACAATATCCAAGCTCCTAGAGAAACTGATGGCAAACAGATTAGGCTGGCTCCTGGAACAGAGGCTGCTTCCGACGGTATGGAGCTACAGACCAGGTAGAGGTACTCAGAATCTTCTGCAGGTACTGGAGCACAACCTGAAATGCGCTTTGGCTAGGGGCCAGCACTCTGTCTTGCTGTCCATCGATTTGGAAAAGGCTTTCGATAGAACGCCGAAGCACTCCGTCCTGAAGCAGCTTATAGAATGGAAGGCAGGCACTCGTTTCACAAAGCTAGTTGAATCCTTTCTCACCGACAGGAGGATCAAGGTCAGAGCAGGAGGTCATTTCTCCTCTACCTACGTTTTAGAAAACGGTCTGCCGCAAGGCTCTCCGCTCTCTGTGCACCTTTTTTCAGCGTACTCTCACTCCTTGTCGACTCAACTCAACGCAATACCTGACCTTTCCTACCAAATCTATGCAGACAACATAATATGCTACGCATCTGGCAGCCCACCATTCGTGAATTCAATTCTCACTCGGACACTGAGGAAAATCTCAGCCTGGTCCGAAATTAATGGTGCCAAGGTTGCCATAAGCAAACTAGAAGCGTTGCACGTCTGCAGAAGACGGAAATGCCGAGAAATCGAACTGCCCTACGACACAGTTTCAATCCCATTACAGAACGAACTCAGAATCTTGGGTCTGCGCTTCTCCAAAACGCTAGATTGGAGTAAACACACCAACATGGTGGTTGAAGACATCAACCGACGCAACAACCTTCTCAGGGTCATCTGCAGAAAGAACGCGGGACCCCCGCTTCAAACCGCCATCCAAATTGTCAGACAGCTGATCATGGGTAGGATCGACTACGTGATCACTATCTACGGATTCTCCACCAAGCTGAACTTAAACAAAATACAGAAGGCTATCAATGTTTCAGCCAGAACGGCCATTGGTGCTCTACGAACAACCCCTATTGACAGCCTGCTCACTGAAGCTGGCTTTCCCACCTTCCCAGCTAGAAGAGATCAGCTTACTGCTAGTCTCTTTCTCAAAAATCTCCACAACCCCCAGGCCCCCCTTCACGACCTGATTGTGGACATCCTGTCCAGCAACCGACAACGCACCACACGCACAAAATCATGTCTTCACAGGTCTGTGGAAGACGTTCCCACACCCCTCAAATCCCCTCCCTTTGACCCTAACACTCTCAACCCAGTCCCCCTAATACCCCCCTGGAGGATCAAGACCAACAGAATCATTACTAACGAACTACAATATAAAGACATAAACAACGACAGCAAAAGACGACTCCACCACGAGACCATAAACAGACTACAAGCGGACAGAATACTCTATACAGACGCATCCAAGGCGGACTCTGCTGTAGCAATGGCGGTCACAGCAGCGAATGAAACCAGACAGGCACAAATCTGTCACAAGCTACCGGATTGGTGCAACGTCTACACGGCCGAACTCATAGCAATCTGGGAGGCAGCCAGGTGGGCAGCCAACCAAGAGGGCACCACGGCGATCTTTTCCGATAGTCTGGCGGCAATCAAGGCCATTAAAAACCACAAAAACAAAAACACCCTGGCGGTAAATGTCAGAGCCACGTTACAAAATGGCAAAATCTGGATCGCCTGGTGTCCTGGCCATGTAGGCATACCAGGAAACGAAAAAGCGGACTGCCTGGCTAAACGCACAGCTGCGAGCGATGAGCCCCCCATCTCTCCTCCAGCCTTTAGAGCTGCGATCTCACACTACAAACGGCTTCGAGACGCAAGCAGACAACTGGCGTGGAATAATTCCAACCACTTCCTGGCGAGCCACCACAGGGAAGTAAAAACACCGGACATGTTCGATCTGCCACGACGAACTATGATCGAGATGGCCAGAGTCAGGCTGGGCCACTTCCTGGCCACGAAAGAACACCTCTTCCGAAAGCAATCGTGTCCCACTTGCAACTTCTGCGCAAACTCACCACCTATTACAGCGCACCACATTTTTCACGAGTGCGGGGAACTACCTAGACTACTAGACGAAAGAGGCACTACGACAGGACCAACAGAACTCCTCAAATACACTAGAGAGGACACGAACGCACTACTCCCCGCACTCAAACACTATCTGACAACAAATGGATTAACCACTAGACTTTAACGGACAAACCAACATTAGAGTTAGATATAGAATTAGATATAAACTCACGAGTTTAATTAATAAAACTAAAGTCATAGGTTTCATTGAAATTATAACTTTATCATAGAAGCACGCTAGTCTTAGTATTATGAATTGTTACAATTGAATTTATTTTTATTTACTTTTAGATTTAAGAATAGCAACACGAATCTTGTAATAGAGTTAGTTTTAGAAATAGCAGTAAAATTGTATTTACGCGTCAGACTACACCAATTACAACTGGCAGAGCCCGGATGGCCTTGACGCCGTGGGCCAGAAACTTTATTGTCATAGGCTTAAGTTTAGGCTTAAGGTTTTTCAATAAAGGAATTTTTGAATTTGAATTTTGAATTTCTTTCAAATTTTGTACAAGGAAAGCTTTTTATATCCAAATCGAAATATTTTATCGGTAGGAAGGTTATACCATATTTTCTATACTTCGATGAATACGAGGTAAATAATCCGCTCGGTTCGCACACAAGTGAGCATACCATTGCTGCATTTTACATATCTTTTCCAGTTATTCCAGCAGAGTACAGATCTTTGTTAGAAAATATATTACCAGCAATGTTTATTAAAAGCAAAGACTTGAAAAGATTTGGAAATGAGATGTGCTTAAAAGTGTTAATCAAAGATTTAATTGATCTTCAAGAAAATGGGGTTACGTTGTCAATTGAAGGTGAAGATATTCAAGTCTATTTTATTCTCGGACTAGTGATAGGCGATAACTTAGGAATGAACTCCGTTTTGGGATTTTCCAAATCATTTTCTAGTAGTCATTTCTGTAGGCTATGCAAACGAAATAAAAACCAAACTATGAAGGACTGTGTGGAATATGAAAACGACTTACGTACGAAAGAAAATTATTTTAACGATTTAATATCGAACGATAGCAAAAAAAGCGGCGTGTTAGAGTCATGTGTGTTTAATAAAATTCCTTTATTTGATGTGACTAGTAATTACAGCGCAGACATAATGCACGATGTATTTGAAGGGGTTTGTAGATATGACCTTAAACACATTCTGACTTATTTGATTGAGGAAACGAAATTCTTTTCCTTGGAGACACTTAACGCCAGAGAGCAAAACTTTGACTATGGGGAGATAGAAATCGGAAATATTTCGAAACCTATATCTTATACTCATATAGCTAATAACCAATTCAAAATGACAGCCAGCGAAATGTATTGTTTTATAACCTTCCTGCCACTCATTGTTGGTGATCTTGTACCAGAAGATGACGATATTTGGTGTTTCTTTATACTGCTATTAAAAATTATAGATATTATTTTACTCCCAACTTTTAATGACAATAATTTAAAACTGCTTCAAAATCTTATTAATGAGCACAATCGCTTATTTGTTTCTCACTTCAATGAAACATTAAAACCGAAATTTCATTTTCTTGTGCACTACCCTACTATAATAAGAAACTGTGGACCTCTGAAGCATCTTTGGTGTATGCGTCATGAGTCTAAACATAAAGAGTTTAAAATGTACTCAAATTCTATTACCTCAAGGAAAAATTTACCACTCTCAATTGCTATAAAGTCACAACTGAAATTCGCATACCGATTAATTAAGAAGGAAGGTTTTGAAAGTAGAATTGCTTATAATTGTCAAAATTCCAGCAACGGAAGTTTTTTTCAGGAAATTTTCCGCAAAAGTTTTGTAGGGACATTTGATTTCAACCAATTCGAATTAACAGATTGTCTTACACTAAATGGAATAAAGTATAAAACTGAATATTTTCTTGTTTTGTTCTGCGAGGACGTAGAACCACAAATCTTTAAAATAAAAAAAATATTGGTATACAAAAAAAAACACATTTATATAGTTTGCTGTGCAATTAGTATAATAGGTTATAACAGCCATTACGAAGCATATGAAATAACTAAAGATGAACATAGGCTTACAGTAAAATCGCTTCACATATTTACTACATCTCCTACTCTTTCATATACTTTATCTTGTGGAAAAACACTTGTTAAAATTAAGCACCTCATGAATGCCTAATGTTTTTTTAAGCAATTTTTTCTTATAACTGACCCATAATATAATAAATGTCTTAATTTTATTTTTAACTTTCAAATATGCAAATTGAATAAATATTATTTCGAACGTTTATGTACAACGCATGTAAATCGTTTCAAAAATTAGAATACAGACTTAAATTTATAAGAGATAATTCTAAGTTGCTAAGGGGGATAGTCATTCATCCGAAAATCCTCCGCGTTTTTTCGCAATTGTCTTATTGATATTGGGCATCTGCGCACTTTCTTTGCTTATAAATTACTTTTAAAACAATTTAATATCTATTCTGGATTAACTCAAATAAATATTTGAGGAAGGACTAAGTTAGAGACTACTATTACTAAGAATAATTACGAACTAAGATAACTGCGAACGAGAAAATAGCGCTAGGTTTTGAAGATGAATGACTATTACCACCGCAAACTGTCTCATAATTCATAAAAATATTTGCCTAATATCTAATTATTAGCGAATCCAGTAATAATTGTTATTACGCTAATAGATTTATGAAATAGGGCCCTGGTGCTTCATGAATTTCTATCAAAAACCATTTCTTATACACAAAATGCAATTTTAAAGGGCTTGGCTAGAAATTAGTTTATTTTTCTCTTCAATGTGAGGTTAAATTAGTTTGTTTTCAAATTTGTTTTCGTATATTCTTATTCTTGCATCCTTGTTATACATATAGTTATATTTTTAGTTAGTTAGTTTTCATACATAGTTACATATATTATGTATAAATATCCTATATAAGTACTATATATTCATATCCAGCTTTTGAAAAAAAAAATGTTTATAATTTTTGCTGCTTAATTTGTTGCCACAATAACATTTCGAAATATTTTAAAGTTAATGGTCATTGAATAATTGCATACATTCATCTATTTATAACCATGTCACACAATATTTTCTTTTTGATGTACGAGTATATTAGATATCATTACATTACATATTGTTCTGAGCAGAATTTTCATTGAATTTAAATGTAATATTCATACAAATTTGTATAAGTTCACTGAACCTAATAACGTGTATAATAATATACACCTATTTATGTATGTAATTTTTTATAATAGATACTTTTAATAAAGTTTTGAATTGTCATTTTGATTTTGGTTTTTCTTCTGAAGGCAATACAATTATTTTATAGAGTAACAGATTTCTGCAAGTCTGCAACAAAAGATTTGTTAATGCAACAATTCTGTACCGCAGAGGTTTTGTTAAAACAACCAATCTTTTGATGGTTCAATAAATAATATGTTGATTAAAATTGTTATTGTGACAAATGTTTCTATTGATACAACAAATGCAATTGATGAATCAACAGATAAAATTCGTTGTACCAACAAAAAATATGTTGAGCCAACTAATTAAAAACATTGGGATAACAAATATTTTGTTTTCCCAACTAAAGATAATTTTTGGTAGAACATTTTAAAATTGTCATATCAACATAATATAATTGTCACCTTAACAATTTGTGATATGTTATACTGACATAAGTTTTGATGGCTGAAATATGACCAAAGCTTTTGTTGGCATAACATGCAGGTTTTGATGAAGCAACAATTCTTTTTTTTGGGTGTAAGCAACTTCACGTGGAACATTTGTAAGGACCTAAAAACTGAGCAAAAATAACTTTGAAGGTTGGAAAAGGTTAGGAGTAAGTAGGCGTTGATTTTCTAAAAAGAAAATAGAGAATAAAACAATTTAGTCTGTCAGCTATTGACTAACCGAAAAGTACACAAATATTTCCTAGCGGTTAGCGAAAATTAAAAAAAAAATAATAAGGTTTTATTGTCCGTCCGAGTAATAGTATTAAGTTTTTGTGTCCGTCCGTTTAAGATTCATAATATCGCTGTTATTCACGTTGAGCTCGATGAGCATTATTGTTGTTAATTCCAAAACTATATGTATAAATTCCTGTTCTGTTCGAAGATCCAAAATATATTAAAAGATTTTGGAAAGTCGTCTTTATCTCACTCCGAAATCAAGTTCGAATATTTTGGACAAACTGGATTACGTGCAGGATCGCACCAGCCCCATTCAAGAAGGATAGGACTCCCTTTAGCTCACATCAAGCTGTACCGAGAGTCCTCCCCACCTCTAGTGAGACTCTGGCCTTAATAGGACTCCTTTAACTCACATCAAGCTGTACCGAGAGTTCTCCCCACCTCTAGTGAGACTCTGGCATTAATAGGACTCCTTTAAGTCACATCAATCTGTACCGAGAGTTCTCCCCACCTCTAGTGAGACTCTGGCATTCCACTTCTGGGCGTAGAAGAACGACAAGCTATACATACCCGAGCAACAAATTGGTGAGGTGTGTTATCCTCAAGGCAAGGCTGACACACTCTTACACTAAAAACCCGCACCTCGCCGAAAACCTTTCTCTACTCTACAACAGCAAGTTCATGAAGAATCATACAGAGGATTGGCTGGGAAAGCATATGAACACAGACCCAAACATTGCTTCAAGTGCGGTCAGCCTGGACACTTTGCGAGAGAGTATCAACAATTACCTTTCTGTACGGGATATCAGGAATATGGGCACGAGGTATCCAATTGCCGAATTCAACACAACAGAGTGACAAACTGTGCAGCTGGAATCCTAGATAAATTCCGTTCAGGAAGCTGTGATCGATTGCGTAAATAGGAAATTGTGGATTCAAGGCGCCAACGAAGCAAAGAAAGAAAGTTCCGTTGTTAGAAATGTCACAGCTAGTGGTCCAGTGGTATCCAATAATTACAATCTAAAAAATCAGTTCGAAGCCAGAATAAATGAGGCTCACAGGAACGTGGCAAAAAACATCAGATATCAGTAATCCAGACAGCAAATGGAAAGATACAAAATGCAATGTAGAGGAAGCTTCAGGACAGGGAAAGAAAAGTATACTCACATTGGATGAGCCATTCCGGCCACAAGACTTGGACTACAACTTACGACAGTGCGAGACTTCACAATGCAGGAATTGAAGATTTTAGCAAGGAGAGAAGGAGTAAACATGAATATTATGACCACAGCGGAAATGGACTGGAGGATGGATGTGCATCTGTAAGAGTTGCTAAAGCAGGAGCCTATTCGAAAAAAAGCACGAAACCTCACAAGTTTGACAGACAATCTGCATGGCGCTATAATTGTAGGAAAAATTTCTATTCTCAACTGGGAAAGGCCCAGGGGATAAACCAAAAGGGTAAGTTAACGATGCCAAAACTTATCAAATAGGTATGGTAGCTCCGACAGTCAGAAACAAGATTAATAGGACAAATTTTACGCCACATTTGTCCGGGTTGCACAAGGGAAGTAATGGTTATGACCCGAGAATCGGGGAGCTTAACCAAAGTAATGTCCAACAAATTCCCTCCAATTGATGTAAATTTGAAATCTCTAAAATAGGAGAAGTTAAAAGAAAAACAAAAAAGAGAATAAGCAGATTAAATAGAAGAAAATATAACAAGAAATAATAAAGTTAAAAGAATCAAGGTAAAAAATTGAGATCAAACCTAAAGTAGGAAAGAAAGACAAAACAAAAGAGTAATGAAAGTAATATGATATTAAAATGTTGAAAAATAAACGAAGAGGTTAACAATAATAAGAGTTATAGAAATAAAGTTGCAAAAGAAACAACAGATAGAAGAAAAAGATTGAAAATGTATAGTACATAGTATAGAGAAAAATAAAAGGGTTGCCATAGGTTAAATAAGTATAAGTAAGATCGTCAAATCTGCATATTCAACACTTCCAGAGCACAGTAGGCAGAAGGAGAGGATCTATAAAACGAAGATCGGAGTACGAGTGAAGTACAAGAAATTAGTAAGATAAGGAAAATTATGTTGGTCTCTTTGAGCATCGGAAAGTTACATCTACGGATAATTAAGCTCGGGAGATGAGTAAAAAAATTGTTCGAGATGCACAAAGTACACATTATTCCTGTAACAGTAGATGAAAACCACACATCTGGATGCCGAATTTGGAACTTCAGTCGAACTTTTATTGGAAAGCTACAATTAGGGAGCTAGAGGGAATTTTTACCGCATAATTTAATGTTGAGAGGGCTGTAATGTGGTATATCTCCTAGAATACATATATATAGTACTATATGATATTAAAAAAAAAACTTTAAATAAAATAAATAATAAATAATTAATGCAATCAATTAGCCCATTGAAAATTTTGTTAGTTCATTCGAAATTCAAAGGTAATCAAATGCCAGCAGTATTAGCAGGAGTAGTGCACCAAACAAGTGGAATACAGTATAGAAGAGGTCATCCCAACAACAGCGAACCTACAAACCGCAAATTTACCAACCGCCTTCGGGAAGCAGCTGGTGCAATTAAAATAGTTAAGTAGTTTTATTGTAATAATGTAATTGTTTTGGGCACCCATAGGAAGAATAATTTTGTTGTTGTGATTTGGATAGTATTTTTTGTAAGTATTCGGGGTAATATAAATGATTGTAAAAGGAACTTTTTGTTATTTTAATATATAGCTAATAAGTAATGTTTTCTAACGGGATAATACATATAAATTAATTAAGGAACTCTAGTCCAATAGGTACACAACATTTTAATGTAATAGAAATAAATAACTTATTACGATAAGTGGGGGAAGTTTCAAAGTAAGTGACATGTGAACATAAAAATTGAATAAAGAAATATAACAGAAGAATGTAAAAAAAACACAAGTAAGCAAAAAAAATAGTAAAGTAACAGTAAATAAACTAAAAGATAGATATGTTGTAATAACACAATAAAAAGGAAATGAGATAAGAGATAAAGGTAAGAAAGAAATTAAATGTGAAAAGGAAATATTGAAGTTAAATGTAAGAAGAAAATAAAAAGAGAAATGATGTAAAAATGAAAAATGTAAGGAATGAAAAAGGAAAATAAGACAATTTAGATAGTATGTATGTAAGGAAAATGTAAAGAATCTGAACCGAACGAGAATCAAAATATTTTCAGTTGTTACTTAAGACTGTTACACTCTCCAGATCTAGTTCCCTGCGAAAACTAGTGTTTCCAAGGGGGGAGGGATGTTATGGCCCAATATACAGAAGATTCCTCCAACAGACAAAGACACATCTGGTATAGTAATCAGCGATTGCTAAATAATCACAACAGCTGGTGGCGATGAGCGCTTAGTGGAGCAATCGACGACTACGATAATAATTAACCTCGCATGGTAATTATTATGTAAAGCGATTGTCTACTACTAACCGACTCAGGTGCTGCAGCCCGGTAGAACAAACGACAAGATTGTGTCGTTTGTTTACATATCCGCGTAGTGAGCAAAGCTAATACCCTAGGCAGACGGGCAAAATCAATGATCATTCGTTCGTAATTGAATTTTTCAAAAATCGATTCACCTTTATATTTGAATTTTAATTATTAAAAATGTGCTGTCAATTACATATAAAAATTGATATGACTTTCGTTTTAATTCACAAAATTTTGGGTAACTGGATTTTTGAAAAAATCAATTACGAATGAATGATCATTGATTTCCTCCGTCTGCCTAGAGTATTACTTCCGAATATGGGGGCATAAAAGACCAATGACTGGTCTGGCGAGTGCCCGTTCAGTGATAGTAGTATCAAGTTTCTGTTCGGTTGTGAATGTTTGAGGTGTTAAGTTAAGTCAGGGAAAGTACCTGTATATTACGGAATAAAGTATGGATTTGTTTGAATTGATTCGGGCGTTTTATTTATTCGAGAAGTTTTTATAGTTTTCATTATTCGATTGCTATGGGACACGACAACGCTTACCTTTGTTCAACAACAGTGTTCGATTCTAGGATCACGAGATCTTGTTCGTCAATTCCTCAGACGGTGTGTAAAACTCAGCTTATGTGCATCCTTCCATCAGAACAAGTCCAACCAAGTCGACCATTTTCTTATTCAGAATTTGATTATGCAGGTCCCATTCTAGTACGGTATGGCCCGGGCCGAGGTAAAGCAGCGCATAAAGCGCACATAGCCTTATTTGACTGCATGGCGACTAAAGCCCTACATTTAGAGTTGGTGTCTGATCTGACAAGTGAAGCGTTTATCGTAGCGTACAAAAGATTTACAGCTACACGAGGACTCTGCGCCAAGATCTTCTGTGACAAATCGGAACTTCATCTATGCACTCCGCAGTGAACTTCCAGCCGAACTGGCTTTACTATTATCTCTTCATGGCACAGAGTGGCATTTTATTCCACCAAATGTACCTAATTTTGGTGGTCTTTGGGAAGGGGGCTGATTCACTCTTCTGACAACTCCGGAGCCTACGCTTCAACATGAACCTCAAAATCGCCTTCCAGATGGAAACTTGTGCAGTAAACCTTCGAGCATTTTTGGAATCGCTGTTCAAAGGATAACTTAAATACCCTACAAGAAAGAACCAAATGAAAACAACCGTCGCTTAATCTTCAACCAGGACATATCATCGTTCTTCGAGAAGATCATCTTCCACCTTCATCTTGGGCGGTTGGGCATATAGTGAAAGTTCATCCTGGACTAGATGAACTGGTGCGATTTATTTCAGTTTAAACAAAAGCTCGGGTACTACAACGACCAATAACTAAGATTTGTGTACTTCCAATCTTAGACAATCGAGATGACAACACACGGTTGGTTTCCTCAGGACGGGCAGCATTTTCCATATCTAGTCTTGCGAGTCATCAATCTTCTACATTTTTTCATCTACCGGACGGGGCGGTCGGTGATATCTAGAGATAAAACATCAACGAAATACTACTGCACGCACTCTATTTAAAAAATAAAAAAATTAAAAACAGATAGCTCTTGCTTGTATCGAACGCACCGTTAATCTTTGCATTATTCTCCTAAAAATTGTGTCTGCAGTCAAACTAACGAGTTCAGTTCAACTTGGTATATCGACATGACTATACAAAAACAAACTACTCTGCTTCATGTGAATTTGTTCTATTCAATAAATTAAGATAGTATTAAACTGAGTACCCTTTAATTTTTTGAACCTTTCAATTCAAATCATATGTTTTGTATAATGATCAGGTCGGGGTGATCACTTTTTCTTTTTCCGATTACGAGGAATTACATTACGTATGCCATGCATGCATAGTATCTTACCCGGGGGTTACAACTGCAAGCACAGCTTGCATGCAATCTACCCTGCCATATCTCTTGCACGTGTAACCTCTGCTGCCATGCTGGCAGCTCAGCTTTCAGCGAACTTGCATGATGAAAAACCATGGCAATTGAGGTGATAGTAATTTAACATTATGCAGTTTTCAAGATGGCAGAAAAGAAATGCTTTAGAGAATTTGATAAATTTATTCTGGAAAAATGAGATTTTCTGGGATTTTTGCGTTACATCATTTACCAACACCTTCCTCTTAACTTTTTCTTGGGTTTTTATCATTCTGCTACTTCCTTTATTGCTATGATTTAACAATATACGCATGACCTTACGCCTCAATGCCATTTTTTAAATGAACTTGCATGCAAGATGATAAGACATCAACCGAACTGCCTTCTGCTGTTAAGTTAAAAATCGTGTTGGAAGGGAGGCTTGCATGCAAGCTGTACTATCTCGTGTAATCCCTGGGTTAGAGAGATGACATGGTCCGACCAAATGATGCCACCCGTTTGTCCTTATTGAAAAGTGATTTGTCCTAGCTCACGAGCAAGCAGAGATAAGGCCTAATGCTTAATATAGAACAGTAAGAATTCTTCTTGAATATTTATATATATATATATATACTTATTATAATTGCTTAATTATATTGAAAATTATTGGCGTCATCTAGGCAACTCAGGGTCAGGGAAATCATTCGAGGGACTAATGACATGTAAGTTAGACTTCGGTACAAATTTTCTTATTTCCTTATGGCATTATGGTGAAATTACGAGAATTTTTTTTTTATTTTTTAAAATTTGAATTCACACATTAATTGAACTGTTTGATCGCTTTTATGATTAATCGTTTGTTTGGGTACAGTCTATTGAACGAGGCCCAGTGCTGGTCTTGCCCTCTCGACAAGCGAATTTTCTTCTGAGACGGCAATGGTATCTTTTTGATTGAGCTTGCCTAAGGATCGGGGAGTGGTAACCTATAGATAAAAATTGAAAGAAAAATCTCTGTCATCTTCAGCTTTTAATCTAAATATTAATATCGTTATTATCATTATTATTATGGTTACCTTATAATGTGAATTATACTATATTATAGTTACTGTCAACTATGTGAATTAGGAGGAAAAATTATAATGTCGAAAGATAGTATTAGAAATCAGCTGCAATATATGTAATTAAGTGTTGTTTATAAAGAAATGAAGCTCTAAGCCTTTTTCTTTCTCCTCTTACTCTTCTAGACCTCTCTCTCGACGATGAAGGTTGAATAGGTTCACTCCTCTGCTACTTTCAGGTCATCTTAGGGACTTTGAAAAAAAAAACGCCCGCAGTGTTAGCGGAGGAGGACGACAAAAAAGACATTTTATCTACGTCTTCAAAGTGAGTCAAGGTAAGTGATGTAAGGGTCCCTTTAGAACCGGATGTGGTGCAGCGTTTTTATGGTGTCGTGACAACGGAGGGATATATACCCCACTAACTCTCCCACAATATCCGAGTGTAACACTATGAAAACTCTGTTCAAGGCAGATCAACGTTAGTGTCACTACTTTATTTGGAGGTGGTATGTTTTACCACGTTGGGACTAAAAAATATATAATTAAGGCAACCAGAAAAAGGAATGGAAAAGGAGAAAAAAAAATCCAATTACAAGAAAACATTCGAATTACCCTATCTACAACTACCCAGAAATGCAAAATCAACCAATCCAATCCAATCCAATCTTTCCTTTAATAAATCGGTAGGCTCAGTAAAGCAGGCATTGCTTATGACTCTCGATTCTCTTCTTCTCCGGAATGACCATCATCTAAATTTAAGCCGGCTAAGCTCGTCGATTTTGTCGTGTGAAGGAGAGAAGGCAACGTTGTGGCGAAACAGGAGCGACCTGCATTTTGGCAACGCCCTTAGGCACTTTCCAATAAATTTGTAGTTTTCATATTCCAATCTAGGCTCACTTTGAGGATTGGAAAAGGTTCTGTGGGTAGGCATTGATTTTTATGTTAGAATAAAAACAATTAAATTATTTAATTCTTTTTCAGTCGTCTAGTCAAGTAGACATATCTTGTGTTATATGTAAAGTAATAAAAATATAATAAAGTGTGAAATATTAGAAAACTTTTAACGAAAAGGGGCCTTGCATATTCATGGTTTTTGTGGAAAATATAAATTTATTTTACAGCTTATCAGATAGATCAGCAAGCCGTTCTAGGCTATTTTGACTTCCTGTTTACTTCTGACACCGTACCGTGCACCATCCTCAAACGGCTGGACTTTCTTTCATCCGCTACGGCGATATCATGCAGACCTGATAGTTATTTAACATCGCACCCGCTAATGCAATATTATGTGAAAATTAAACACCAGATCAAATCCAGGCTGTCAAAGGGACAGTGGGGATTTGAGGCTCATCATCAGGCTATCTTTGTTATATTTCACGCACTCCGTGCTCCCATGGAGACACCGCGCGTAGGGGTTTTCTGGATAAAAAATGCACTACACTTCCTTGTATCATTTAATCCACTTTATTATTTCTTATTATTTGGGGTTTACCTTTTTTAGTGTTCCGTACCCAAAGGGTAAAAACGGGAACCCTATTACTATGGCTCCGATGTCTGTCCGTCTATCTGTCTGTCACCGGGCTCTATCTCATGAACCGTAATAGGTAGACAGTTGAAATTTTCGTAGTGTGTGTATTTCTATTACCACTATAACAAATATTAAAAAAATAAATTAAAAATTGAGGGGGCCCCCATATAGACCAAGAGCCCGCAGTAAATTTTTGGTGTGAAGTATAACCAAAAAATTTATGCATACGTATTAAGTTATAGGAAATTGAAATTGAAATACTTATTATAACCACTTAATGCACGTCTTAAAAAACAGAGAGGTTTTCCTTGACTACAAATATGTAGGTCCAAGACGGTTTGCGCGCGGCTAACCCCTTGCCAGACGAAAGTAAAAGTACTGAAAATTTCGGATTTTCCAATATTCTATATAACCACATGAAATTCGGCTCAGAAGCAGAGCTAATATCCCTGAGCACAAATATACAGGTCCAAGACGGTTTGCGCGCGGCTAACCCCTTGCCAGACGAAGTTAAAGTACTGAAAATTTCGGATTTTCCAATATTCTATATAACCACATGAAATTCGGCTCAGAAGCAGAGCTAATATCCCTGAGCACAAATATGCAGGTCCAAGACGGTTTGCGCGCGGCTAACCCCTTGCCAGACGAAATTAAAGTACTGAAAATTTCGGAAAGTACTGACAAATATCAAACAAATCTTACAATTTCCATCATTTGTGTTTTACTTTTAGAAATCGTTTTTTTTTTTTTTTTTTTCAATTTATACTTTGATATCAAGTATCACTTTCAGATTCACTGTCATCTGATGAATCACAAGTAAGCAGATCGTTTTCGTTTTCTTCAGTTACATCAACTTTAAGGATATCTTGCAGTCTTTCAGGTGTGGCATTTCCCTCGAACCAATTAATTTTCAACTTATTTTCTGCTAACACCCAACCATTTTCTGTTGGTGATAATTTAATATCTTCATTTTTCACCGCATTCTTCCATATACAACATATATAATTGCTTCTGTATATTTGTTGCAACAGAACTGCTTTGTTTGGGGGTAGAAGACTTCCTTCGAAACCTATAATAAACAAAATTATAAGCAGTTTCCTGACATTTCCAAAGGTTCACAGAGAATTCACTACTTATCTATAAAGGTAAAGTAGAGATTGAGCTTATGAGATGGTAAAGGTATGGTGACAAGAAATATTAGTGTGAATGTAGCAGTGAATCTCATGAACCTTTTGCAAAAAAATATCACTTACTTCGGATGTTTCTAAAAACTCTTTCTGATGTAGGCTTGCAGGATTTGTAAAAAATTTCATATCGGGCTTCGTCAACCATTACAGCTTTTGTCCGGTATATATTACAGACGAAATTTTCTAATAATGAATAATCTTCTTCATTAAGATCTACTTCGTTTCCAAATTTAGAAAATGTCAACTGCAATTCTGGTCTACTTTGCAAAATTTTAAAAGGTTTTATTTTACCTTTCTTGAAAAAAGAGGGAGTATAGTCACATCCTGTAAAGCTGTGAAATGCAGGTAGAGCTGCGCAAAGTGTTTGTCCCAATTCTTGGTAAATTAAATTAACATCAATATACCTAAGAGTGTTTTTAGACAGAGTTCCTACTTCGATCCATACTTTTATATTATTTTTAAGGTTAGGCAGATTGTAAAGCACTATTATGAGTACATCTGTATCCGTAGACTTAATGACAACTGAGCTGTCTCTCTGTAAAAAGGATAAATGCAACATCATACGAGTATCTGCCTCTTCTTGAGAACTTTTTAGCTCTCCAACGTCTTCTCGAATTATATTATCGCCGTTAGTCTTAAAAAGAAAGCACTTAGACTCATTTGTGACGTAAATTTCTTTTTCGTTTATATGAGAACAGTATTCGTTTTGTTGCCATTCTTGTACTAAGAAATCATTAAGTCTTTTTTTAAAAGAGTTGTTTCTTAAAGCTCTAATGAAATCCGCAGGTCGTTTCTGGTTTTTTTTTAAGACACTAAATTCTACTTGTTCGTGTGAACAGTTTCGTCTATCTCGTTCAATATCTTTTATAGAAGGTGTTACAATTGTATCAAACACAACGTGAATATATTTGGCATTCATTCGGCAGATCTTTTTTAATATGTGCATGGCAAGCTTGTCAAAAGTTAATGGTAATTCTCCTAAAGTATGTAGCAAAGAGAAACCATCAACGACAATGGCATCTACTTTATTTGGAGAAGAGCTTACGACTGTGGATTCCAAATGTTTTGACAAAATTGATTTATCTGTTTTTACTATAGATCCATCTCAGTGACCAAATGTTTGTGGTATTGGTGTCAATGGATATTTAAATATTTCTTTGATATCTACACTATTTTGAGAAGCTACAAATAAAATCCTTCCTATTAAATTCCGTTCCATCTTTACCTCATAAATTTTCCCACTACCATGTCTGTTTTGAGTTGTATTTTCAGAAGTGAAATTTTGAATTATTCTTCTTGAAATAGCGCTTTCGAACCTTTTCGCATCCTTTCGACACTCCATTATGAAGTTATTTCGTTTAAATGAACCACTTTCTTTTACACTTAGCAAGAACTTCTTGGTTTGTTCAGATACAGTTTTCCCAGTGCAAATGTTAATAAGCATATTGTTATTTATTTCATTTGAGAAGGGATTATGATATTTTCTAATTTCTTCTGTCATTCAAATTTTGTGAAAATCGTTTTATTTCACCTGGCTTTAAATCACGTGTTACATCGTCTTTTCGCGACATTCCGAGTAAATTATATAACGATGAAATATTGGCAGTTCTATCCGTGTGCGTTTTGGCCCATTTTTGTCTCGCAGATACAGAATTTGTAAACGATGCAACACCGGTTAATCTATTTGCAGCATCAGCATTTATGGTCTGTTCTAAAGTTAAATCTATTGCAGACATAGAAAAGTTTTTATTGGTCCTCTTCACACCGAATCCACATTTTTGTATGTGACCTAAAAGATCAGGATGAGTTGCATTCAACCTTGATAAATTATCTGCTTCTTTGACAGTCCATCGCGCGTAATTAGGATGGTTCAAAGCAAAAAAATATGCCGCCAATTGGTTTAAAGAAAATAGGTATAAATTAAAATCCCCACATCTAATGCTTCTTGAAAAATCATTTCTTAAATTAACCATTTCAACGTATTTGATCCAGTATTCTGCTGTTGCTCCATGGCAGCCTTTTAATGTCTTTGCAGTATACATAGCATAACGTGAAATAACTGATACAAGATTTGATGGTAATTCTGTCCCAAGTCCACAGTTTTCAAATAATTCAATATCAGCTTTAAGATCATCAATATGTACATTTTCTTGTTCCATGAAAATTTGAAAATGAAGAATTTGCATAGCTGCACTTAACAAAACATGTAGTCGTCTGCACCTATTGTAATGGGTGCCTATCTCGACATGAAAGAATACTTAAAATATTATACATACGCAAAGTTACTTTTGAAGACTTACCAGAAATAAATGCATTCAAAGAACCTTGAGCAAGAAGTCCACTCTCTACAAGTATAATTTCAGCCCCAGATCCATCAAAAAATTTTCCTATAGCCTTGTAAAAAGCCATTTCTATATGGAAATTTCCTAGTAATATAAAAGCACGATCAAAACGTGGTGATTCCATGTGCTGAATTTGTAAAGCAATTTTTGCAATGGCTAAGTCATATGTTACAAATATATATTTTTGATTACACTGATTTGCGATTTCAATTGACCTTTTAAGTGTCTCAAGAACGACGGAATGGCTTGTGGGTGATTCATTAATAGGAGGTAAGTAAAACACCTGCTGTTGTGGTAGATTTTCTTCAACATGAACAGCATTCCAACCAGTCCACATTGGTGTATACTCCCAGCCACAAATTAAAGATATAAGCCATATATAATCAAGCTTCCTTGCCCTTTCTAGTGACGGCTTAAAAAGATCAATATCAGTTGTAACGCAATCGGCAAAGGTTGCACACATTTTTGGTCTTTTATAATAAGGCTCGATTTCAAAATGTGCTGGCACATATGCTCGTCTTTTCCTTCCCCTCATTGCTGAAAAATTTTCTTCCGCTGAGACTATTGCTGTAAGTTATATAGAAGTTAATATTCAATGCGTCTAAAAGCTTTGTATTTTACATAAGGATGGGTCCAGAATTTGGTAGGCAATCCCTACAGTATCGTGAAGAGTATTTTTTCCAGTGCTCGTCTCCACGAAACGATCGTAGTTGTCAAACGCAACACCCGTGCAGACTTTTTCTGAAGTAATCATTCCTTGGGGCAGAAGGTATGATTGTAAATTGTCGCTTGAAAAGGCTAGCTCTGTTTCCAACTCTTCGACGTAGTGGTAATTAACGCAATGACCGAATTTATTTAAAATCTTTGCGAGATTTTTAATCTCTTCCCTTAATTTGTATGCGACATCTCTGCAATATGTGTTAAGAAAAAATGTTTTTAAACACAAAACAATATTCTGAAAAAGGTGTGATACGGTGCAAAACTAGCGAAAAGCTTTAATTCCGAAGATAGGTAATCTAAATAATCCTGAAATTATACATATATCCATTTAGCGTCTCTTCGATATCAAAATAATTTTCATTATTTATCTCTTTGAACTTGACTTGAGCGTACAATATTCAACTTAAATACCGCCTGTTGTGGATTTGTCCCTAAAATAATATTGGCGTAATTTTACAGATGGTAGAAACTTCTAAAAAGCTGTGAAGTTTTGCATCAGAACGCCTCTATATGTATACTAATTAATTACCTTAAAGTCAATTTAAAATTTTCAGTTTTGAGTTTTTCCTTCAATAAACTGTCGTTGTACTCATATATAGTTGCATCCAAAATAACTAAGTTCTTTTCAATTTTTTTAAACTTGATTCGCTCCTTATAAATATCATCTAACTTCCGTTTTAATGCATCTCTTGAAAACGTCATTGATTTAACTTTCTCATTCAATTTATCCTGATACAAGCTAACAACATGGTCAAATAAATGTACCTCTTTTAGCTGTAAAATGCGCTCCTGCACATAATTACAAACAGCTGATAGTGCGTATTTGTGTGCTATATTGTTATCGTTTTTTTTAGAAGACTTGGAAAGCTTGTTCTTTAAATTATTTGCTTCTTGCAAAAATTCAGCTAAACATTGCTTATGATATTTCATATCATCATTGTACGACCCGCATGTCAATGTTTGATACACTTGATCGTTCCCAAGCAATACAGCTTTACACACGACGTGTTCTAGTGTACTTTTTCTGCCTACTATAAGCTTTTCTTTTTTTCCTTTAGAGCATTTTCCTGTTTTTTCACAAAACAAGCACTTTTCAGTACTTCCGCCATGAGTTGCTGATGTTGTAGTTGATGTCGCAGCAATTGAATTACCCCGAGAAGTATCTACGATATCTTTATCGGTACAAGGCACTATAGTTACAATCAATTAATATTATTAAAAATTTCATATATTACCTATATGAATGTCACTTACATTTTTCCTTATTGATTTCGTTAAAGGATTCGATTAGTTTCCTGGGAATTGCTGTAAACTGCCGATAACATGCAGTATGATACCCGCTAATTGTATCTACCAAAATCGGAAGATTGATATCACTGAGTTTGTATTTATTTACCTTTCGTATTTTAAGCACATTGATACATTTTTTTAAGGTGTTTTCAGTAAATAATTTGATTTTACTGTAGTCTTTGGAATTCCCACAACAACCGAAAACGCACTTTGTACTTTTTTTATCACTCATTATAATAACAACGCGACGAATATAATGGACATACTAGTGAAACCAAAATATCAAAATGCGAATTTGACTGAAAATATATTTTTTGAAACAAAAACTCTGTCTGAATGCGAAATTTGTTTTTTGTTATATTAAAAATTCTTGGAACGGCTTACTATTTGTAATATGGATTATGGGAAAATCGCAAGTTACAGTACTTCAACTTCGTCTGACAAGGGGTTAGCCGCGCGCAAACCGTCTTGGACCTACATATTTGTGCTCAGGGATATTAGCTCTGCTTCTGAGCCGAATTTCATGTGGTTATATAGAATATTGGAAAATCCGAAATTTTCAGTACTTTAACTTCGTCTGGCAACGGGTTAGCCGCGCGCAAACCGTCTTGGACCTGTATATTTGTGCTCAGGGATATTAGCTCTGCTTCTGAGCCGAATTTCATGTGGTTATATAGAATATTGGAAAATCCGAAATTTTCAGTACTTTAACTTCGTCTGGCAAGGGGTTAGCCGCGCGCAAACCGTCTTGGACCTGTATATCTGTGCTCAGGGATATTAGCTCTGCTTCTGAGCCGAATTTCATGTGGTTATATAGAATATTGGAAAATCCGAAATTTTCAGTACTTTTACTTTCGTCTGGCAAGGGGTTAGCCGCGCGCAAACCGTCTTGGACCTGCATATTTGTGGTCAAGGAAAACCTCTCTGTTTTTTAAGACGTGCATTAAGTGGTTATAATAAGTATTTCAATTTTGAAAAAAAGGGTGTTTTCAACATACTATTACTCACTTAGGCCGCGGAGATTTCCTGCCAGACGATTGTTTTTGACATTGCCTTTCCTATAACTTAATACGTATGCATAAATTTTTTGGTTATATTTCACACCAAAAATTTACTGCGGGCTCTTAGACTAATACAAGAAACGTGATCTTTTCGGCCTTTTTTCCTCGTTTTATTCTAATTTATTAATATTATCATAAGTAGGCATTATTTTTTCAAATGACAGCATTATTATTATTATTTTTTTTTTTTCAAATGACGATTACTCTCATTTGAAAAAATAAATAAGAAGTACATAATGCTAAATCTTGTACGATGCTACGGAACCCTTCGGCCGCGTTTATTTATTATTTAATTCCTGTTATATTGAAATTTCCTACAATTATACTCTAATTGTTATAATAATTGTATGACATATATCCTATCTTTTTTTTTTTATTTCTTCGATTCACTTTTTACAATTTTTCCCTATTGTTATAACGTACGATATACTATATGTATATGTTATATAAATCCTATCTTGATTTTATATTTTTTTCAAAAGATTCACATATTCTCTTGGAAATTATTTTTCATCGTTTTTATACAATATTCCGCGAGGCGACTTTTCAGCGGGATTAAAAACAACTCCCAAGGATCGGTGATATTGCACCCAGGTACCCATGAAAGCTTCAAAAAGCTTTTTTATTCTTTTTATTACTTTATCACGACGTTTAAAGATCGTACGTGAGAAAATGCAGAAAAGATTTGATGCAAGGTATATGCATTAAGTAAAAAATGAAATCGGATATGCAGTTATACACCCGCCTTGAAAATAATTTTATGTATGCATGTTCATACAATTAGATTTAAAGAATTATTTATTGTATACGAGGGTTAGGAGGTTAGGAATGAAAACACAAGCTTTTAGCAAACTTGTTTGTTTTTTTATTTTTCAACGTAGTCACCTTTTAATGTGATATACTTTTCTCAACGTTCCGGCCATTTCTTTAAACCTTCTAAAAAATACGATTTTTCAAATGCGTTAAAGTAGTCTTCTGTTTCATATGACCTCCTCATTTGAACTGAACTTTTTTCCTGCGAGCCCGGTTTTTATTTTTGGAAATAAGAAAAACTCACAGGGAGCCAGATATGGAGAGTTCGGTGCATGCGGCAGCAGTTGGTAACGCAGTTCATGCAGTTTGGCCGCAACGACTCCGGTTGAGTGAGATGGTACGTTGTCGTGGTGGAACACCACTTTTTGAGGCCAGCCATTCCCTTTAACTCGTACACGAATTTGTATATTTCTTTACTATTTTCGACACTCTCGTAGACCCACTTTTCGTCATCACAGCGACCTGAAATTTGATACACAGGTTCATGTCGCGTGACAATTGAATCTGCACCGGAAATTTCCATGGAAAACCCGGAAAATCGGGAAAAATCATTTGAAAATTTGGTACAAATTTGATTAGTGATAAATCCGTTTCAGGAAAAATGCAGAGTTTTCCGATTTTTCCGGAATTTTCCGACTTTTCCGGTAAAATAGTTTTCTAAATTATGCAGGATCAAGTTTGCTATCAACTGACATCATTACTTTCTCTCCGACAATGGTGAAAACTTGCAGAAAAAATCGAGGAAAATTCATGTAAAACGCTTTTCCGGAGTTTTTCCGACCAAGGAAGCGTTTGAGTGTTTTGCAACCTAAGACAAAGTTGTAGAGCGAAATGAGTTGCATAAAGTTGGTTTTGTGGAAAACTCCATGGAAAACCCGGAAAAGCGGGAAAATTATCGGAAAAATTTTCATCTATATGATTAGTGATAAATCTGTTTCAGGAAAAATGCAGAATTTTCCAATTTAGTTAACGTGAAAAACTTAGATTTTTTGATTCGGAAAATTTCTCTTGAATATTCTTTCTCTTCATGAATCAAATCACTTATTACCTCTGATTGATCTTACTGAAATATATCGGTGATTGTCAACGAATAAAATCTGAGTGCACCTCTGTGTGTGAAGAAAAGTTTATTTTCTACTTTTTCATGCGACTTGGCCTCAGTTTTGTTTGAAAACTCGTCTTTTACTTATTTTATGTCTTAGTCAAGTCGACCTAGACTCTTGCAATTTTTGGTCACATTGGTTCGAAGTTTGCATCCGAATCGGCTTGTTGTCCATCATGAGCAATTGCGGCACCCATTGGGCCGACAGCTTTTTCAAAACCAACTTTTCATGCAAAATGTTGATTGGCGATCCGTAAGAAAAGCCTATGACCTCCGCTACTTCACGCCCTTTCAATCGGCGATCTGCAAGATTCATATCAGGAACTTTACCCACGATTTCTTCAGTCACCACGTCTAATGGACGGCATGGACGCTCAGCAAAAACAGACATGCGCCACGTTTAAACCAATATCTAACTGTTGTCATAGATTGTGAAAGGTTCCCATAAACTGCATATAACTTCGCTTTTATTTCTTCGCAACTTTTCCCGTCCAAAAATAAGAATCGAATCGATCGATACTGTTCTTTTTCCATTGTAGCGTAAAATACCAAACATATTCAACAAAAATTGCTATCAATTCAAAAGTAAACCTTCTCATTCAAAACCGTGTTTACTGTCATTTTCCAGCTGACAGTATACAATGGTAACTGCAACATTCCCCTGCAGCGCTATCTACATTTAAACACGGTACTTATTGATCTACATTTAAACACGGTACTTATTGATCAACCCTCGTACGTAATTACAGTGAATTTCCGCTATAAGCGATTTCGATATAAATGACATTTTTTCTAAGCGACTTCGATATAATTGACCTCTTTCTAAGCGACTTTCATATAAGCGACTTCGTTACGAATGATATTTTTGTAAACAGCTTTTTCTATAGATGCGCTTTTATATTTCTGACCGTCTTTAAAATCTGCACTGTTATTCATATGTATATGCATATGTTGTACATACAGCTATTTTCAAACTTATTCTTAGGTCGCTTTCAAATTGGCGAGCGGTAAGCTATGAGCTGTGGAGAGAAAACACCGCTAAGCAAGGCCATTGCTACGAAAGTTTTCACATTGAAGAACGTTGAGGGGTGAGCGTTGAGCTGTATCGCCAAGCAGTGTTTTCACAGCTCAGTTCAGCTAAGCGGTGAGCGCTGGCTGAGCGCGTTGCCCATTAGTACTGGTGTAATTTAGTGTTATATAAAGTCTTTCCTATGGATTTATTGACTTCTTGAAGTTTGTCTCTTTTTTTTCTGCAAGCGATTTCTAAGTTTTATTAAAATATAATCGAAAGTTTTAATTGACATTCGTAGAAAAAATTGCTCAGAATTTCTGGGAAGGTCTTCAAAGAATATGTTAAATTCACCACTCCAACCGGTTTTTATTTATTTTAAACATTGCTAGTCTTTGCCGTTTTCTTGCTAAAATCAATCTCTTTAACCGTTATAAGCCTTGACATCATTATGCACTAAATAGTACGATACAACTAAAATTTAAAGAGGATCAATGTGAAAGCTTTGCCGCTTGTCGCGCACCGCTCAACGCTCGCCAATCTGCGAGCGACCTTAAAGATAATTTGTTCCCTTAGTGACTGAAAATATGTCATTTCTAAAAAATATCGTCTAATTTCGGTATGGTATAGTTTAGACGACCATAGCTCTTGAGAGGAGAGTAGTACAGGTATGGTTGAGCAGTCGTTGGACACAATGAACGTATACCCTGTACTTTTTACGATACAGTGTGTAATGCGAAAAACTAGAATTTTTTCTTAATCACCCTCACACTCCAAAACGGTTGATATGGGCTCCTCCCCCACGCCATACATTTTTCATTTGTACTATCACCTCCTGCTCTATGGACCACCTAGGTGGAAACACCCCCTGTATACGTCCATATTTTCCATGATACAATATTGCAATTGCCTTGTTCCAGGAACTTACGCTCATTCAAATTTAACTGTAAATCTGACATACCCACTGAACAAGAATACGTAGAAGTGCGCTTCAACGAGCTTCGTGTAGTAAGTAGGCATGTTTGTTCTCATTAACGTTCTATATTTTTCCATTCGTATCAGTGCGCTATTAACGAAAGGTGATTAATGAAAAACTGTGAATCATAATAAAAATTGTTACGCTGTAGAACTTTAAACAAAATAAGTTGTTCTTAACTCAAAACTCAAAAAAAAAAATTTAATTTTAAACGATTTGGACAAAAATGTGTCTTCAACAGAAATTTTCAAAAAATATGCAATAAACAAATCAAATCTTTACAACATTAAGAAAAACAGGGACAAAATTCTAGACTTCGTTTCCTGCTCAATTATCGCACCAAAAACTGCAACAAAAATTAGACCAACCTTGCTTCCTGCAGTTGAAACCAAATTGTATATGTGGTCTTTGGCAGAACGGACTAAAAAAAATATTGTGAATGATAAATTATTAGAACTAAGAGCACTGGATATTGCTAAAGAACTCGGTCAATCCAATTTTAGAGCGAGTCAGGGATACATCAGTAATTTTAAAAAGCTATGTATATCTAGAGAAAAGTTATCTTGTGATGAATCTATGGTGCAAGATTTTATGAGAAAATTCACACAAATTGTTTCCGATTTAAATTTATTGCCCGAACAAATATACAACGCTGATGAAACAGCATTAATTTAAAAAAATTTAGATCGTAAAACATTGATTGCCATTCATGAAAAACATTCTCCAGGAAGGAAAAACTCTAAAGATCGTGTTACCATAATGCCCTGTTGTAATGCCACTGGATGTCACAAACTCGATTTAATGATGATAGGAAAAACGAGGAATCCTCGAGTATTTAAAAATTGGGATTCAGTACTATATTATAGAACATCTAAGAATGCTTAGCAAACCACATCTTTATTTAAGGAATGGTTTTTCCAAGAATTTATACCAAAAGGAGGAACATTTACAAATAAAGGGTCTGCCTGCCAAAGCACTCTTATTAATAGATAATGCTACATGTCATGACACAGAATCGCTAAGCGGAGACTCTTACTTCAAAATCATATTCCTTCCACCAAACACGAACCATTAGATCAGAACATAATTAAAAGCATGAAAGTTAAATACAGGAAAAGTTTGCTACTTAATTTTACTGCAAAACCAGGAAATGACACTGCTGAAAAATTAAAAAATATTTCTTTAAAAGAGGTGACGTATATAATTCGACAAGCATGGGAGGATGTTACGACTGTAATTCAAAACGCTTGGAAGCATTTGATAAACATCGAAGAAATAAGCTTAAGCTTGCCAATTTATCATTTGGATGATGAAGATGAACTTCCACTAATTAATTTATATAGAACCATTGTGCCCCATAATAATTCTTTATCCGATGGAGAAATAATGAATTGGGCAAATGGAACCAATGAAACCGTTACCAGTAGGTGGAATGAAGAAATTAATGTGGAATAACAAGAGGAAGATAAACTAATAAATCCTAGCTTTAAAACTGTTGATGAGGTGATAAATGACTTCAGTAATATAATTGAATAGGCGGAAGGAGGAAATTTTCCAGTGGAAGATACTCTAGTTCTAAGAAGAATTCGAGAGAAAGTAATTCTTAAAAATTTTAATAACTAACCGTTTTTCATTTGTTTATAAAGAAAATATAGATCAATAAATTACCAGACATGTACTACAAATGAACCTTTTTGAGGAAAATTTATTTTTGTTTACAGTAAATTAAAGCAAAGTACGGAATTTGTTTTCTTCAATTAATGTTTTTATATATTCGCATACAAAATTTAATAAACATGTTTCATTCAAATAATTTTTTTTTAAATTTTTTTAGTCCTACTTCTCTTATAGTTTACCTCTTTGTAAGCCACTTTTTGGTAGAAATTGATTCAGCTGTGGTTGCTTATAACTAAAATTCACGTATTAAATTATAGGAATTTTGGTAAATTCTATTTATTGAGACATTTATATATATATATATATAATATATTTATATTAGATAGTTATGATAAAAGTAGGAGAAAAAAAAATTATAAAAATAAATTATAATATTACTATTAATCTATTCCTTTTTTTTTATCTATTGAAATTAATACTCATTTTAAAAAGTAATTTATACTCTGGCATAATTTTTTTTTACTCTTATTTTTATAGTCTTTCTTTGGCTTATTAAAATTGTAATTACACATAAATGGTTGGTAGTTTCACAGTTACTCACATTAGCCCTATTTATTTATTTATTGTATTAATACTTAGATATCTATATTTTTTACTATTATTAGTAAATTTTTTTTTACAAAACTACATATACAGTGTCCCGGAAGTCGACGTCAAACCGGAATCGGGTGATAGACCAAATCATAATAATTAACAGAAAAATATAAAAAAAATCTAAGTCATGTATTTTTTAAATTATAGGCATTTCTTTTTTTTCGAGAAAATGTACACTCTGTGATGGTTTTTTAGCTCCTGTTGCTACAAAACTTTACTTTTTTCAATTTTATTTTTCGTATGTAATCTCGAATAGTGCTTATGTAACCTGTTGCTTTAAAGTCTAAGCCAACTGCCCCAGCTTGGAAGAAAATGTCACATTTTGCCGAATCAAGAATAGAAAATTAAAGACAAGCACACACCGACGCGGTGGCGGTGTGGTAGAGACGGTGGTGGTGGTGGGATGCATAATATTGAGATGATTGCGAGCGTTCACACCAAACGCGGTGGCGGTGCCGGTGACAAAAGTGGTGGCGGTGAGTTGCTGCATGTTGCATTCTCATCGTCATCGCGATAGCGCAATTTATTTCAGTTGAAACAGTGCAATCATCGCAATGAGTGAAGAACTGATTTCAATAGTAAAATTAAGCAAAATTCTGTATGACTTGTCACGCCCAGAATATTGGGATACCTATTAGAAAAAAATTTGTTTTTCAAAACTAACTTCATTTTGTGTATGTTTCGTCAACCGTGCCACCGCATCTGTATGTGCTTACATTCACCGCCATCATCACCGCTACCCCTATCACCCGACTCCGGCTTGACGTCGACTTCCGGGACACCCTGTATATACATATATATTTAGCAAAAAAATGTGAGATAATATTTTTCTCCTAACTTGTTGACAACATTTTTATTGGGATGAAGATGGGGATTATTGAGGATGATAAAAATTGGGAAGAAGATGTTACTGTGTCCGTTTTTCTGTTCGATTCGTTATTTTGTTTGATAACTGTTCTGCTTGTTATTGTCCTCGACCAAATGCACCTACTAATGGATTGCCATCTAAAAATGGTGTTAACGAGAGTAGTCTACTTCTTTTATCAAGTAAGAGCCGTATTTAGTTCCTTCGCAAGAAGGAAACCCTTACGCTGTGCATGTACTCTCAACCTTGTGTTGATTGTAAAGCAATTTACGTAACTTGTAGTTCGCTGTAATTTTCCAAGTGCATTTCTAATATAAATTCATAAACGTCTCTAGTTTCTTGTGTCGAAGGATTCGGCATTTCTTTTTTTTTTTGCGTTTATCGTGTTTATCGTATTATCTTTTATTTCTCTCAATTTCAGCCACCACAACTCTGCCGGGTATATGCCTCTCTAAGCTATGTATATCTGCTGGATTATCACTAGATTTTATATGAAACCATCTTGTTGCATCAAGTGTAGCTTAATTTCTGTCACACACAGTTCCCTACAAATCTTTTTCACTTATGAGTGTGTTTTCGAATCCAGAAAAGTACAACTGCGAAATGAATCCATACATAACACTCTAAGTTCGGAATATTAAGGCTTCGTATTGTTTCCTTTAAGAGAATAGTAAACATCGCAAAACTCTAGACGTAGGAGTATTAGTGTACCTTTAAATGGAAGACTTTTGTTTTCGAGGTAAATAAAGTTATAAACATTTCTCCTTCAATAACTGTTCTTAAATGTACCACCGCACTATAGGCTGCTTCTGAAGCATCAGAAAATTCGTGACTTTTATTTTGATATAAAACAAGTTCACTTGATTCATGTAGCTCCTTAGGTATTGTTTTTAGCGCTCCTGTACTGTGCTCCATTTACGAAGATTAAAATTACCTCCCTTCAGTAGGTTAATCAGATGATCGCTTGCTTGTACCGTCTCGCTCACAGTATCTGCTCCATGCTATGTGTCGCCAGCATGGTGAGGAAATAATGGACCCGCCCAAGGTATATAGAAGACAAGTATTTCCATTCAAATTTTGACCCATTGCAGCTGATAGCCTGTGACGTAATTCTGTGACTAATGTATATACATTTTTATAGGAAAGACAGAGAGAGGAGAGAGAGTATTGTGTTCTCTATACTGTACTTTCCTATACATTTTCACTCGTCACTAAAGGCGGAACGTGGTTCGTAATGGGAATATCTTGTATTCTATATACCTTGGACCCGAGCCAGGTTATCCGTCGCAGGAACCATATGGCCCAATTTTATGTATTCAGATATGAAGTTCTTATAATTGGTTTCGAATAGGTGTGTTTTGAATTTTCGTTCCAATTGGAATAGCCTGACTATTGCCAATTTCCGGGTACCATTAGTTCTTATATTTTCGCTGGGTCCTTCTTAAACGGTAAGCGTACGGTATAGCGTCCATCCGTTAGTCGCTTATGCGTGCTTCTAAAATTATTTTCACAAGTTGCATCTTCACTTGTTATAATTCTTTCTGATTCTAGCCATTCTAATTCGCAGAACTTTTTAAATCGTTATATAAATCTACTTCTGAATCCAGTCAATTCGTCAATGCATAGTCTGGATCAGCTAGCATAAGTTCTTGCTAGTTTCTCCAATTGTTTATAGGTTTTGCCTTTTCGGCGGGTATCAACTGTCATCCACACTGATATTTTCTATCGTTGTTCGGACAACGCTGTTCGATAAACGCAGAGTAATACAACGATCATTAGCCAAATGCTGTCGTCATTATCTCAAAATGTGATTGGAATCTGGACTTGATAGTCAAGTCAACGCATGAGTAAATTCCATCTGGTTTGGTTATTCCAATGCCATATACTTCTACATATGTTTTTAGTCTGAGTCATTGAGATGAAACTTCTGTAATGAACGATGCTTGTGATCCTTGATGAACAAGTGCCCGTATCTTTTGTATTCTTCTACAACTTACACGGTTGCTGTAGGTAGCAAACCTTCACCTGTTCAGTGCAGTTTGTTTTTTGTGCATTTATTTCTTCTGAAACACTAGTATCTCTCATTTCGATAGACTGATGTACCCCTTGGCTTCGAATTGGTGTAATAAGGTGTGATGCTTTTTACCAATTTGCAATTTTCGCATAGCTTCGTCCTTCGCATGGCATCCTTTCGTAGCTGAACGGTGTTAAATTTGCGAACTCAGTACAGGTATATATAGAGTGATTTGCTTTTTAGAAAATACATGAATGAGTTCCTTGCCCGTGGTGCACAAATCTTTTTTTTTTCTTCAACGACTTTAGTATTCATACTTTTATTTGCTGTTATAGTACTTTCAGACCCTTGAAGCGAGTCTCTATTAACTCCAAGAAAACCTTTAGAGTAGGTTTCATTATAGTTTTCGCTTGGCGTTTGTAAATGTCTTACAAGTTCTGCTGGTTCTCCAGTCAGATTAGAGAGATCTTTAAATGACTTGCTATGGTCCAATGTACGGAAGATGCTTTCAACAGCCAAGATCGCATTCTGGCAAAATAATCAACAATTGCTAAGCAATTGTCTCGCATGGAATTGTTCTGCAGCCGTTGGTTATATTGCTGATTACCTATCTACAATGAGCACTTTGGTGGAGCAATCGATAATTACGTTAATAATTAACCTAGCATGGTAATTGTGATTTAATGCGATTGCTTACTACTAAGTGATTCAGGTGCTTTAACCAGTAAAACGACAATGTTGTTCTCGTTTGTTTACATATCCGCGTTGTAAGTAAAAGTTTACTACCGAGCATTGGGACATAAAAGACCAATGACTGATCTGGCAAGTGCCGTTTAGTTATCACTCATTGTCGCATCAAATTTCCGTTCGGTTCGGAAAGCTTAAATTGTTAAGTGAGGTCAGTTTAGCGTTTAATAAACAATTGTTTGCAGTAATTCGTGTTGTTGTATTAAGATACGTCAGTCACGCGTAATAAAGAATGGTATGGTTAAAGTATTGTGATCATTGTATTTATTCAAAGAGTTATCGGTGTTAATTATTAGTTTCTTCTTTATGGGTTTGCTTTTGGACACAACAGACTGCCACTTCAAATAATCTCTTATAAATACAGGAATGTTTATTCGAGGGAGCTTAATTTCCGTATCAGCATTAGCTGTGTTTTCTTCTCTATTCCACAGCTTTTCCAGTATTACTTGTTTTTAATAGCTTTCGTGTTCCTTGTATTTTTACAATCACGTTCTGCTATTCACTTTCTATTTCGTCAAATTCTTCTAAGTAGTTGTCATTTGGCATATCTTTACCTGTCATTATTCATCGTGAACTGTGATGAACCGCGCCCAATATTCGTTTAGTAACTTTATTTTCTCCAGACATTAAATTTGAGTTGTTTGGGTCGATATCTTTTTCACGAATTTCGATAGTGTTTTTTGCTCGGGTATACTTAGATTTCTTTATTTTTTTAGTTGAAAGGCTTCCTACAATTCTTGTAAGCCATTTAGTTTTGACTCTGCATATTCTATAGTTTTTCTTTTTTTTGCAGAAGCTTTCTTAGTAACTTGAGCATAAATCTGCAATTCCAGAGGTTTGATCTAATATAGTGTTATATTGTTGCAGAACAGAGCTTGCTTCCAAAGCGATAACTGTATTGCTGGATCAATGGTTGGAAGTTGTGACTAGTTTTAGCTCTTGCCAGATATACTTGATGTTACTCCTTGGAACTGATGAATGATCCAATATGGAATATAATTGCCGATGACTGTAAATTAAATTCAATTATTTGCTAGCTGAAGATACTGGTTCATCAGTTAAAGAAATAAAATAGAGCCTCTGGACACTATGTTCCAGGGGATGATAACAAAAAACCTAAGCACAAAAATTTTTCAGATAATTTCTCCCGGCTACGGACGCTAAGCTTCGCAGCTTATTTGTACCTGCAGAGTGTAAGCTCCACAGTTGCTAGTTCTTTTGAAGACACTAAGCTCTACAGAAAGTGTTCGAAGGAGCCATATAAAGAATGTGTAGGTAACGAACTAAAACTTGCCATTTTGAGTAACAGTGATCATACTATTTTAGCAATCACTATATGTATGTATGTATCGAGAGCCATACCCCCAACTGTTTTAAACACATAAGGAAAAAAAATAATTTGTATAGGAATAATTTGAAAAGAAGGGTTTTAATTCATGCATGTTTTTTCCTAGCAAAAATATGAAAAAAAAAATAGGTAAAGTTAAAAAAATATCACAAAATTGTAGAGATATGCGGGATAAGAGGTGTTACTTATATTTGGGGCAACCCTTTAACGAAGTCACTTTTTCACTCCCATCGCCCAATCACGTTGTGCACGGGTGTGGACTGAGTCCTTTTAACTTGCAATGAGGATATGTTGAATGAATACAGCCTTGGGCTATTTCCTTTTTTTTCACTCTAAGTTTTATTTTCTACGAACTAGTCTTTTTTAAGCAATTTACTTAAGAGGAGTCAGTACCAAGATTTGCAAGTTTCATACATTTTTCAATGAGAATTTCTCTCAAACTATTTGCACCAGAATAATGATTTATATCTTAAATTAAAGGTAACGAAGAGGTCTAGTAAATAACGTTGAGAAAAATAAAAAAAATGTATTGGAATGGAGATATTAGCTCGGAAACTTGTAAAAAATGGTAAAAATTGATTTTTTCAAATCAAATTCCTGTTAGTAGGTATTCTCAATTCTTTAGATTGTGACTATTTTAGAAAGATATAGAAAATAACGTCGAGTTTTTTCATTTTTAGTGGCGCTTTTTTTAATTGTTTAACTTTAATAGTACTTGTTTTTTCTATCGATATTTCACCAACTAGAAATTGCAATATTTCGTTGAAAGTTGTAGAAATATAAAGCAAAATAGTATATTTAAGAATTATGTGCAAAATAAAATTTAGGAGAGTTAATTCTCGTTCAAAATTTTCGATTTCTTTGAACTGCAAATTTTCATTTTCGTCTTAAATTGTCGCATGTTGGGTTTCTGTCTTTTACACTAGATGTCTCTAACACAAACCTACGTATAGTAAGTTTTATTGCCTGCAGGCTCGCTGGTGTTTAAATTGTAATTTTTGCTGAGTATACTGACTCCGCTTAAGTTGAACTACTTAACATTATGGGAGTATATCCTAAAGACCAGTTTATTAATTAATTCACTTAATTTGAATTACATATATACATGAACCAGTTTATTGATTTTTTCACACAATTCGGATTCAATAGATCGCAACAATCGCTATTAAATCAAATCAACCAGTTGTTATGGTCGTAGCATACTGCAGGCAGCAGTATGCTACACTTAGGCCAGCGGCATGATGAATTCGCGGGCTGCTGTCCATATGGACGGAGTTTCGAGATGCGCGGAACGCACCCGAATGGGAAGGAAGAGGAAGAGCGTGGGCTGTCAAAAAGTTGATGTCGAATGAAAAAAGTCACAAACGTGGAGGCTGAAAAAGAAACCTAAAAACAAGTTTGAGAAAAATCAAAAAGAATCAGAAAAGTATGAGAAGAGAATCATGTTTGAGACGGTCATCTGGGACTGCAAGTATAGTGCGAACAGATTTTGTAAAAAAATTCGACGAGATTGAGGAATTGATTCGATTTCCATGTGATGGATACAGTGAAGAATCGATTTTGGTTTTATTTTGTACATCCGTGAGTGATTCTGAGGAACGCACAACGATAAATATCGTGCCTCCAGAAAATTTTTATTCTCATGCTGGCGTTAACGGAAAATCACAGGCAAAATTGTTCTATATTGGGTCTAGATCCAGAAGAGATTCAGGTTCCCACAAAACATTTTCCTGATGGAAGGTCAGAAATTGCTAAAGCATACCAGGTATTTCTAGTACCAGAGAAGCTGAAATTGGTTGGATTCTGCCGAGAGAACTTAAAGCTTTAAACGTTTTTTTGTTTTGTTAAAAGATTGCACTTTGAAATTTTATTAAGATATATACTTATATACATATACATACATAGGACTAAGTTCTCCCTTGATAAGATAACAGTAATTGGAAACAAACAGGCAGAAACTCATGAATATTTTATACAATCTGTACGAGTTTAGTAATTTGTGATTTTTCAGTTAATATATCAGTTTTGCACAACAGAAACTCCTTCTGAGTAACTTCAAATAGAACTCAATCTGTCACGTTCAAACGAATAAGCATTATAAGTTGCACCGAATTGATCTGTGATCTTAATTAAGTAACCTTTAGGCACCATGAGCATCGCAGAATTTAAATTGTAAATTTTTCTGTTTAGTTAAGATTTGTACCATTCTGTATAGAGGAATAGAGTTTTATAATGGCGCGGACATACTTTATCAATTTTTCTAAAAATGCAGTTACCAATTTTTAAGCAAAACTGCTTTGTGAATTATTAGAACTCTTAGGGTAATTGGAGCTTCACTATCCACTAGGCTAAAAGAACAAAGCGAAGAAAATCTATAGAATTATAACTATACCCGCCAGGTATGAGTGAATGTGAGAACACTGTAGACTTCTATACACAGAAGAATAGTGTTATATAAATTCATCAAACGTTCACAGATCTGTTAAGGAAATGTTAAGTGGTAATTAAAGGAAACTATTATAACGTAGCTATGCGCTAGATACTTTTTACTTTTCCACTCTCCAGGAGCCCTCTTGATGTAGGGGTTGAAAAGGTCCCCTCCTCTGCTCTCGTTTCAGATCAGTACAAGGACACTGGAAAAAAACTTGCCGCCCTCAGTGTTGATTGGGTGGATGGGGAAAGTCAGCGGAAGGCAGAACCACTGCACCTTCAAATAAGTATGTGGTAAGTAGTGTAAAGGTCCCTTCAGGACTGGATGTGTGTGACGGCCTTTGTCTTGTCAGGCTCGATTTTTTTTTTGTATATGTATGGTGGCAGTGGCAGGTTTTCAGAGAGCCTCCCCACACTCTTCGCCAATAGCCGAGGCGAGCTAGCGTGCCGCCTTGCAGTCAACGCTGTCCACCGAGTAATCTGTCAGCTCATGTTGGCAGTCTGGACTTCACGTCCATGTACATCACTCCAAATACTACTCCTACTATATACATATATGAACGAGCCTTCGATCATTTACAGTAAGACGGTGCGAAAAATAGCAATAATTTACACAAGAAGACTGTAGACTGTATTCAGTGCTTTTCTTGTTGTAGAAATTCTAAGAATCTAGAGACTGTGTAGAGTGCTCTTCTTGTTGTAGAAATTCTAAGAATCGAGAGACTGGGTACAGTGCTCTTCTTGTTGTAGAAATTCTAAGAATCTAGAAATCTAGAAATAAATGAATGTTATGTACGAAAGGTACATAACCAAGTAAACGGTTCATCGTCATAGTGGTGAACATTCTCCACTGGTGTCGAAAAGCCAGTGGTGGCGTTACAGTTATAGTTTTTCGTTCTTTACCAATTACTACTTTTGGGTGTAACCAATCAAAATCTTTCATAATTTCATCTTCAAAATTAAATCGTTTAAAAATTTCACAACTAATTCAACATTAAAATCGCCACAATGAATTTTAAATTCATTAATAGCTTCTTTGTTATATGATGCCTTTTCTTTATAATGAAATAAAGATCCGATCATTTATCTCAAAAATGGCATTTTTCTTTGAATATCAAAATAACACTCTTATTGGAAAACCCTGTACCATAACAAAATGGCGCCCAACGCGGGGTTACCTCAGCAGACTTTTGTGATCTAACTGTAAATTTTACTGGGGACTGGGACTTGTAGTTAGACGATTATTTGGCATTTTGCTAATTGATTGACCTCGTCTCACATCCACTGGAAGTTGCATGCGGACCTGGGTCTGACTTGTTTTGAGTAAAGTTAAAGTTTTTCAAATTTGGTTGTTATTAAAGTAAAGTTTGTTGATTTTCTATTTCGAGTAAAGTAAAAGTTTTTGATATTGTCCTTTTATCTTCAGTTCGACTTTAGGTTTGACTTTGGGCACGCCTCAAGTCTGAACAGTTGTCGAATCTTTTTGATTTTTTTTTTTTTTTTTGTAATTTTGAATTGTTGATCTTTCCCGCTGACCTTCTGCTATGGAAATAGTAGGTGGCCGCACGAATGATTTTTCGTTTGTGTTCTCACAGAGGCATGTCTTTGTTGGCCAACTGGCTGGACAGAGTCATGAGTCTGTGAGATGACTTTTTGGCTTTTAGCTAACTAATTAACCAGATTGATGACTCTGCCTAACTGGAAGGTTAGCTAGGTATTGTAATCAGGCGATTAGGAAGGAAGGAGTTGTGAGAGGATGGAAGTGATGCTGGAGACCTTCAGTAATCAGGAGTTGGCATACTGCTAACTGCCTGGCTGAAGAATCTCTAGTAGCATTTTCAGTCTTTAACATCTCCAACCCGACTTTTCCCAGATTTCTGTGAGAACCTAAAATTTGTCATGCACACATCCACACTGCTTACCCTTACTGTATATTTCCTGACCTGATTGAGAGAGTGGGCCTGGAAGACCCTTGTGTTCTTGTGAGTTAGCTCTTGGAGAGAAGGAGGAGATTTTTCTGATAAATCTTTTTCTGATTTTGTTTTTTTGAAAGTTTGAGTTTAGCTCACAGTGAGTTTCGTTATATCTGAACGCTGTAGATTACAGGTTATTTTTGTCTTTGAATTGCTGGTGCATATTACCTTATTGAGTTTGAATTTAAGCGTCGTCTTTCGGTACGGCTCCACAAATTTGGCTTCATAAAAGGTACATCCAGCTTGAATAGTTTTGAATTTTGACCTCTTGCTGAAAATTTATGTCAGTTGTATTGAGTAAACTGAGAAGTTGTATTCGTCCTCGTAGGATTAATTTGCAACACTGAAGTTGCCCAGCAGCCCTTGACCGCAAATCAACCTTCTGTTGATGAAAATTTTTGAATTTTCGTATTGTTTAAATAATTTTGTCCCGATTCTACTCGATGACCTTCATTTAAGCTGTTTCTCGTCCAACTTCCACACATAGGCCACATTAATCATTTTTGAAAAATTTTGGAGTTATAGTCACACGTTTATTGCTTCTGTTCAAACCGCTAACTGGTTATCATGGCTATCATGCGGACGCCACCTTCTGCGACTGAAGTCCCGTTCCAAAGGCGAGACCAGTGTACTATCTGTCAAGATGGAGACTGGTCCGCCAAGAAGAAGGCTGTAGTCACCATTTGTGGGCACGTATTTAATAGGACATGTCTGCAAACATGGATAGCTGAACAGGCAAACTGTCCAAACTGCAGAAGTCCTCTCACTCAGCAGGACTTCGTGGCTTATATTGGTGCAATCCCGAAGAGGTGTCCCAACAGCTATTGCAGATCAACGTGCCTACACCAACACCTTCACAGCCAAATCATAGATCTTTGTCTCCTGGAGTACGCTCAGCAGCCCTATCAAATACCAGCTCGAGAAGAAACAGTCTATCACCCGGACCTTCGGGGCAAGGCCTGATAGACACTGAGTTGATTATATCCAGTCTTCGAAGTCAGCTTCAAGACCTTGTGCGTAACGAGATATCCCAAAGCATGAGTACACTACGGACCGAGATCACCGATGTCTGATAACGAGTCGCTGCTGTCATTCGGCAAGCGGATGCACCTCGTCCAACACCACCTCCTTTTGGAGAGCGAGTTCAACTACCCAGACACTCCGCAGAGACTCCTAGAGATCCGCGTCAGAGGCATTCACTCCCAGCTGGACAAACCAGACACTCCTTTCCACCTAACATGGCCTTCGCTCCTCCGACACGTCCACCTGCAGGCCAACAAACTCAAAACAATTCCTATCATAGCTGCTCAGGCAATCCTATCAGGAGATGGAACCTGTTTTATAGCGGAAATAACTCTGAGCTATCTGTAGATGAGTTCATCTTCAGAGTGGAAGCACTGACCTTTTCCTCGTTGGAGGGAGACTTTGGCTTACTGATCAAGCACATGTTCACCCTGCTGACAGGACCGACTAAAGATTGGTACTGGTCTCTATTAAGACATAATCCGACGCCGACGTGAAAATATGTCAGGAACGGACTACTAGTTGAGTGGGGAGTTCCAAAAGACGACCTGAAAGTCAGAGTCCAGCTGATGTCGCGCAAATAAAAGCTCGGCGAATCATTCGCGATGTACCATCATAATCTGGTACAGCTACGGGACCAATTACAAAGTCCAATGCCAGAGCAAGAATTTCTTGAGCTTGTGAAAGCAAACTTACTCTCTGAAATACAAAATAAAATTTGCTTGCACCCTTCTCACACCATGGGTCAACTGCGAATGTTGGTGACACAGATTCAAGCTACGCAGCTGCGAACTGCAACTGCTAGTGGCCTGAACACCTACCGTGCTCATCGTATCAGCGAGATTGGGGACCTGTCTCAAATGCCCGGAAATAATACCAATATTGCAGAGGTATCAGCTATCTCAGACCGACAAACAGTGACTTGTTGGAATCGTGACCAGCCAGGCCACTTTTATCAAGATTGCCTACAAGAACGACAACAGGTATTCTGTTACGGATGTGGACGCAAGAATGTATTCAAGCCAAACTGTAGACAGGGTCTACAGAAAAACTGGAAGCGGGTCGGGAATCACAACACCTCTTCCCGACCGAGTACGACATCCCGTCTAGTAACAGCTCCAGCAACTTCAGATCAATCGCAGAGCAGGGAAACCATCTTCTTAATCAACAGACCTTATCGAACAGACATTAGACTGTCCGTTAATATCACTCAGTGATTCTGGTGATAGTAACAACCCTTTACACAGTCCCAATGTCAATGACAGTTCCTTGATGGAAGCAGAGAACCTGATTGACTTCTCCGCAGATTTTCAAGCTCCCGTTTCCACCTGTAGGGAGCACACGACACTCTTGATAGATACTTCCTTGGAAGAGTCTTTGATTTTTGACGTTCCGTTAACACCAACAGCACTTTCTGTTGGCAATGTTACTGAGCAGGAGGGTAGGTCTCCTGGCGTTTCTGTTTTAAAACGGCCAAAAAGCTCTGCTATGACGAGCGGGCGTGAGCTTGTTTTACATCCGCTGACGCCGTATCATACGCGTCTGCAGAACTACAACGCAGTACGAGACCGCATCTTCTCCTCAGTGGCGGAGCTAGCATAAATTATGTATCCTGACCTGGACCTTGGAAAAAGGAAGAAGCGATCGATCGACCGTTCGTTGGCGGGCGAGGGAGTGCTTCTCGTAATGGAGGAAGATCACCTGCCCTTTCCTGAGTAATTTGTACAATTGGGTATATGTATATCAAAATATCAAAAGAAAAACAGTCACTTCACTTTCTAGCTTTTATTTTGTTATGACACTTCTATACGGAATGATTCTACATTTCCGAGATTTTTCGTATAACAATATACTAATTAATATATATGACCGAATACACTTTTAGTTAGTTTATATTTTATTTCTATGAGCTGTTAAGATTCCTTGCCGTTGGTCGGGGGAATCTTAGCAGTAGTTGTTAACGTTTTTTAATTTTAAAATAGACTGCCACGATCGTACAACTGATCGGAAATTTATACTAAAGGGTTACGCCATCTTTTCGTGATCAGCAGACGCGGCAAGACATTTTAGGATTTCCCCTTCGGGCAATTCTTAATAGAATTAGCGAGTATCTCTTCGATACTCGTTCTTGATTCACATTGGTTCCTATACCTGTTCAAGCTTTCCCCATTGAAAACGTTTGGGAATTTCTTGAGTATACATAAGCATAATATTCATGTTTACCTTTTTTAGGCATTCCCCTCTGAGCATACTTGAATTGCTCTCACGTAAACAATTTCATGTATGTACAAAATGTCTCAGAGGCCCAGTTGGCTAGTGGGCCATATGTTGAGATTTTTAACTGAGAAAGTGAAATTCGGTTTGGGAAATGCTTTGTTTGCAATTTGATACGCTCGATTGTTAGCAATTGAGCGTTTGGTACTTCCTCATGTTCGAGGAAGTAAAACAATTGAGTTTTTCTCTAGTTGCTTCATGGCACATTTAGATTTTTATTTTGGTTGCTTCACGGCAACAATTATTAAGAAATTTCCACGGCCGCCTTTGGGAATTTATATTATTGGCTTCGCTCGTGTTTTATGACATGTATGATCTTTTATGCGTCCTTTCAAAAATGTATCCTTTCTAGCTTTCTAGGTAAAGTAATGAGTGGCTGAGATGCACTAGATGCCATATTATTAGTATGCGAAAATGGGTGTTTTTGGAGTTTTGGAGCCGCCACTCATTACAGTTGTACTGGTGAGGAAGCCTGGGAAACTCCGGCTTTGCTTTGACGTCAGGAAGGTCAACTCCATTACTAAAAAGGACGCCTATCTGCTGCCGCAGATAGACGCACTTCTGAGCCGACTTCCTACGGCAAATAACATTTCAAGTCTGGACTTAAAAGACGCTTTCTGGCAGATCCCACCAGACGCTGATTCCAGAGAGAAGACCGGTTTTACTGTACCGGGTCATCCTTTCTATCAGTACACAATGATGCCATTCGACTTATGCAACGCTCCACAAACCATGTGCCGCCTTATGGACAAAGTCATTCCGTTCGATCTTCGTGAAAATGTTCTCGTCTACTTAGACGATTTGCTTATACTGTCATCAGACTTTGACTCTCATCTCACTCTGTTATTCCGGGTAGCGGATTGTTTGAGGAAATCTGGCCTCACTATCAACATTGAGAAGAGTAAGTTTTGCATTAAAGAGACTAAATACTTGAGTTTTATTGTCGGAAAAGGAAGTATACGAACTGACCCCGACAAGATTTCAGCCATAGTTGACTATCCGTCACCTAAAACTGTTCGGCAGGCCCGAAGCATACTAGGTATGGCGGGATGGTATCGACGATTCATTCCAAACTATGCTGATCTAACTGCCTATATACAGACACTCTGAAAAATCCCAGTTAGTTCCAATGGACACCTGAAGAGGAGACGTCTCTGGAATCATTAAAACAAAAACTTACCTCTGCTCCGTTGCTAGTGAGCCCAGATGTCACCAAACCGTTCCTTATCCAGTGTGATGCGAGCCAACAAGGTATTGGTGGAGTGCTGTTTCAAGTAGATGACGATGGCCACGGGAAGTCGATAGCCCATGTCTCGAAAAAGCTGAATTCAGCACAACGAAATTGCACAGTCACAGAGCAGGAAGAGTTCCGGCCCGTCATAGAACTAATGCCGTTTAAGATAGTGACCGATCATGCGAGCTTAAAATGGCTGATGTCTCAAAAGGACCTCAGCGGTAGACTTGCTCGGTGGAGTTTGAAGCTTCAAGGTTTCGACTTCACCATCGAAGACAGAAGAGGAACCCTAAACGTCGTCCCGGATGCTCTGTCACGAATCCACTTTGACAGCTGCTCACCATCTGAAGATTATGGGCCGGAAGTTAACCTTAGCTCTCCATATTTCAACTCGTTGGAATATGAGGAGTTGAGGCAGAAAGTTAAATCAACTTCTAATAAACTGCCAGATCTTTGTGTCAGGGATGGCTTCGTTTATATTCGGACTGTTCCGAGAACAGGCGATCCGATTCAGGAAGAAGAAGCTTGGAAGCTTTGGATTCCACGAGGGCTTGTCTCCGACGTTATTTCAAGAGCGCATGATCCGCCACTAGCTTCTCACGGGGGTTTAGGGAAAACACTGGAACGATTAAGAGGACACTTATAGGCCACGAACGACAGTTGATGTCAGAAACTACGTAGGCTCCTGTGACGTGTGTAAAGAAGCCAAGGCCCCCAATACCATCCTTAGACAACCTATGGGAGCTCAGTCTGTGATAGAAAGAGCATGGCAAAAGCTGTACGTTGACTTTCTAGGTCCATATCCCAGGTCAGCGAAAGGAAATGTCTGCATACCGATAATTCTTGACCACTTTTCTAAATTACCGATTCTCAAACCGATGAGAAAGGCATCTACTCTTAATGTGTGTCGACGATAGTCTCTGACAATGGAGTCCAGTTTTGCGCGGCTCAGTTCGCCAGATTACTGGATAAGTATGGGGTTAGACACTTGCGAACGGCAGTCTACTCGCCGCAAGCAAACGCCTCAGAGCGAGTGAACATGTCTCTATTGGCAGGAATTAGTGCATACATCCGGAAGGAACACACCAAGTGGGATAAGAAGTTAAACCATATAGCTAGCTAGCTCCCTCAGGAGCACAATCCACCAAGCAACTGGCTTCTCCCCCTACCGAACACTCTTCGGTTAGCAGATGATTGACCATGCGAGCTCCTATCACATCCTTAGGAGCCTTGGAACTCTTAATGAGTCTCTAAGAGTAGATGCTGAAGACAAATTAAGATTGATCCGTGCGAGAGTGCAGGAGAATTTGAACTACGCGTTTGAACTGGATTCAAAAGCTTATAATCTTAGAGCGAAGCCTGTTAGTTTCAAAGTGGATTAAGAAGTGTACAGACGGAATTTTGCCCAAAGCAATTTCCAGCAGCAGACCAGTGCTAAATTAGGACGCAAGTTTGTGAAGTGTCGGTTTAAGTCAAAGAAAGAAAACTCCTTATATGAGCTTGAGGATCTGCAGGGAAGAACGTTAGGAGTCTATCACACCAAGGACATCAGGCCATGATGTCGATATTCAATCCTGGTAGCCCTAATAAGGCATCCAGCCAGCTTAACTGGTAAACTACAGGATGCCAATGTGCCGCTTATGACATTCCCAGCCTAGCGGCCGGCATACCTTCTGCAAAATAGACGGTTTACCCCAATCCCTTCCCTGATAACACGTCAGAAGCCCTCCTATATGGTACCCTACGGCAGATAGATTGCCGTAGGAATCCCACTTGCCTAAAGTCTTTGTGAATTTAAGGAAGAAAATCTGTCATGTCACTACTTCAACGACGCCGTGGAGACACACCCTTGAACAAGCGTTGGTCAGAGACCAGAGTGAGATGTCAGGGCTGGGGAAGCTTGTGATCAGTTGGTTAGGTTACTGACCTCGGGGCTCCCTCGGCTCATCTTAGTGAAGGAAGACAGAGGGATACTGGCCGACTGGATTTTTTAGGTTACCAGCTTGTCGGTGCACCTCTGGCTTCAAACACGGAGAATGATGTCGATATCTGGTCAAGGACTGACGGGACTTCAGGGATGTGCCTCCGATTCGTCACACCTTGAGCAGATCAAATTAGGGTGGACGATTCTCCTCATCCGCTTGGCTTTACTGATAAGAAATGCATTCATGGGTCGTGGGTCGAGTCACACATTGGGCGCCCGCAGTCACCATTTTTCAGAGTCGTCTGGACCACAAACTCTCTACAGAAATTGAACATATTGTATTCAAAAACTATGCTTATTCTTATCAAAATAAACAAAATTAAGGAATGCTACTAAAGCGAACGAAATTCAGTCACCTTGCGTTCTTGTGTAATAAACAATTTTTTCGCGGATCCGTTGTGACCAGCGGTGAATGAATTTTATTTATTTAATTAGCCACTACGGTAATAGGTGAGCAAATCACCGATTCCACTTTCCTCTTGTACGACCTTAATCCGCATCACCATCTTGGGGACTGCTAAACTGGAAGCTTGGCTATAATCTGGTTCTCCCTAATTAAGGATCCGCTACACTCGGAGAACTCTAACTCACTTGACTTTTCCTTTGCTCCTCCATCCCTTGTGCCATTGACCCACTGGCGCACACTAGATAATCCTAATGGAAGCGACCACTTCACTATTATCATCAGGATGTCAAGAGTTCTTTCATGTGGGTCTCACGTTCTGAGATACGTGAAACCCCATGCAGATTGGGATCTGTTGCGATATAGAGTCGAAGAACCTCCATCCAGTGCTTACAAGCCTTATGATTTGCAGCAAACGACTCTATTCTCATAATGAAAAAAGCCACCAAAATTCAGCCTTGTGGCTAATTGCACACATTCGGCAGATCGGGGAGTGTAAAGATTATTATTATTATTATTTTCACATTCGAATACATTTCTTAGTGCTAAAGTCTAAGCCATTTGTATTGTATTGTGTTCTGTTTAACTAATTGTAGACTAAGTCCCTCAAAATTGCAGTAAGACTAAGTAATTCCTTGTGTAAATATAATTATTTTAAGCTTATAATTCATTGATTCATTTCTATGTGTATGTTTTTTTTTTTTTTATTTATTTTTTTTTTTTTTTTAACTATAATTTCCAGATCTACGCTTATTGAGTACAAATAAAATAGTATGGCGTTCGTTATAGTCTATAGTAAATGTTGCTATTTGTCAGGTAAAGTCTTAGTGTGGCGAGGAGTAAGTCTCTATCATCTTCAGTGTAAGTGAAGAGTTCTGTTGACGTCCTGGTAGTTCCTTGTACGTTGAGTAGGTCTTTAAGTTCACCGCAATGCTGCAATTAGTGCCCAACCCGTGCAAAAGGCGCATGGGGGACACGGCTGCTTTAAAAATATGTTTTTTTTTATCACTGCTATGAAATGGCCCAGCCTAGTCTTGCCTGGTCATATCTGGAATGCTGGGTTTATCTAAAGATATATGGTGGCTAGCTAGGAAAGAGCTGGAGCTGATCCATTCCAGGAGTCTTGCATCATAAGCCTGCTTTCTGGCTTGCCTTCTGATTGCCTTGTAAATTGGAGCGATGACCGTTTCGTCTTGCTCATTTAACATTTCTTTGGCTAACATGTCATCACGAATAGTCTGGCAGTCGAAACCGCTGAGGGTTCTTGCAATTATTCGTTCTTTGACTGTACTTAAACATAAGCACTGTCGTTCTTTGCATTCCACGAACTGAATTTATTGGAGTAAATTGAAATTTCAATGTGCACTCGCATCTTATCGGCGATTTGCATTAACTTCCTACTAATCTTCCTATTGGTATGCCGTACATTTTCCCTTCTCGCAATTTTAATAAAATTTCTGATGTGCGAAAAAATATCTTTCGAGTCCATTTTTTGTTAAAATTTACAATTTTCTTAAATATGGAAACCAAAAATGCAAAATCTAATTTGATTGTTCCGATTAGTGAGAGCCACTTAGGCGTTATTTCCCTACATGTGCGATTTGTACCCATTCCAACAAATTTCGTTAAAGTTTGTAATTTTGTATCCTTATCCGACTATTAAAAGAAGAAAATCTTACATTAATGTTTACCTCCACCCAGCCACCCCTCACACCCAGGTCATCCGCCAAGATGGTAGAAAGAATTTGCGTGGACTAGGGACACGATTATAGCATCGATATATTTGAAGTATCGATGTTTTGCCAACGATACCATCGATACTTAGCATCGATAGTACTCACTCGATATTTTATTACTAGTATCGAAATAAAAGGTCAGATATCGAAACCAAAATTTATATTTTTTTAACCTGTATTTGGTAATACTGCTTTAGATTTGTATTTGAATATGAACATGTGTACAGTCGACGCAACAGAGATAGGGGCAGCCGAAATGAAACGAAAGGTTGGTTTGTTGGGCTGAAGTATATTGTATATGTATAATTATGTTTATGGCTGCAGTATGCAGTACAGTAGTATAGTAGTATCAGTATGCATTCTGTTCTGAATTCATTAGAGATAGAGAGAATGGAATTAAATTAGGCATTTGCGAATTGACACATAAAAAAATACATTTACATGACGATTGAAACACAAGCCCAACCATTTACTTATCAATATGCCCATCTCGTTTCATCTCATGATGTAGATGCAGGCTGCATTGCCATGCGATGCCATTTCACTTTCATCACGTTTCCAATCGTTTATACAAATAAAATAACAGTAAACAGCACAGTGTAAAGTAATAAAATCTAGCTCTCGACTTGAATCAAATATTATTATTCATATAATCATATAACATATTCGATTCCAATTCCATAATATTCAATTCAGATCAGTTCACTTCTTGGCTTGCTCACTTGACTCAGCACTCAGCATACAGCAGACAGCACAGAATAGAATTCTATTGAATTTGAATTTCATAGAAAAATGTTATATAAATCTTTTAAAAATTAAGTTTCACAACATTTTGCTCTGAGCGTTGAGGGAAAATATTATTTATGAATAGATTGCGATGCGAGAAATGGATGGTGAGTGTTTCAAAAATACGAGTACTAATTTCCATGTAAAGTATTTTGTTGCTATATAAATATAAAATAATGGTGGCCGGTGGCGTCTTGGTTCAAGCAAGTGCCAGTGCATCTGCATGCAAATGCAATGCAAGAAGAAATTCCTCCTAACACAGCAGAGAAAATGTTGCTTCTGTGAACTTTACTTTTTTCGGTGATAAAACAATAAAGAAATAAATAATTGAAATAATTTGAAAATTTCAGTAGATTTTATATTTATTCAATTTGATTATTGAAATTTGTGAATTTGCGATTTATTTGATTTTGCTGGTAAATTAATATAATAATTAATAATTAATAAAATGTATAGAAATCGGACAGTGCTATATCGTTTTTTATTGTTAAACTTTATACATAACTTGTACGGGCGTCGTAATTAAACACAAACACTTGCTATTGTTTGTTTGCTAAATATAAATTAAGTACGACGCCCATTCTTCGACTTGAAAGCATAGCATAGCATGCAATGCAACTGCAGTGCAATGCATATGCACATGCAAGTGTGAAAAATAATTCTACTACAACACTGGGAAATGTTACCTTTGTGATAAACATAAAACAATTAATTGAAATAATCTGAAAATTTCAGTCGATTTTATATTTATTCAATTTGATTATTCAATTGATTATTGAGATTGGTGAATTTGTGATTTGATTGCGAAAAACTTCCTAATAGTTGGTATTTTTCTCAAAAGTTTGAAGGTAAATTACTATAATAATTATTATTTAATAAAATGTATAAAAGTCGGAAATTACCATGGTCCATGTACATATTTTTTTTCATTGTTTAGCATAAGACTTGTACGGGTGCCGTAAACACAAACATTTGCTATTGTTTGTTTGCTAAATTAAGTGTTATAACTATCTAGTCGTTTGACATGCTTTCGGTCAATTTTCTGTAATAATACCCAACATCGTTTATGTATTGATATGCAATGAACTTTACGTAATAGCTAATAGCTAAAGAAATTTCAATAAATTTTTCTTCGCCAAACTAAGTTAATAACTGACAAAGTGGCAGACAATTTTCAAGTGCATCTAATCTAATTCTAACTACAACGTTAATATACCACCTACCGGTTCGTTCGATTGACGATTCAATAAATTTCGTAAATGTGAACCTTGGAAATCAATCAATTTATCCAATTAATTAAAATGTCATTATTATTACCAAGAAGTAAAGTGTGGATAAGTTTTAAAAAAAATTGATTCACAAAAGGCAATGTGTAAAATTTGCTTTAAAGTCTTAAAGACTTCTGGGAATGTTATGGTCGTAGCGTATTGCATATAGCAATATGCTACACGTCCTGCAGCGCGTATGTCGGCTGCTGTCCATAGCGGACAATGTAAACGTACCCCGACCGAGAGTGATGCTGTACTCAAGCTGGAGGTCACGATCTTGCGAAAAAGAAGAAGAAGAATCCGAGCGGACGACAAGATAAGACCTCTTCTTGGTAGAAAGTTGTCAATACAGGACACGCGACTGATTAACGGAAGTGAATATTCGCAAATTTTCTTACTTTATCACACCCCCCCCCCCCCCCCCCCCCGAAAAAGGGACTTGGAAATAGTGCCCCCCAAGTCAAAGGGAGGATGGGGCATGGCAATGAAGGCATGCCATCTGCGCCTTCACAGTAAGTAGGTAAGTGACGTAAGGGTCCCTTCAGGACCGAGTGTGTGCCGGCTTTTTTTTTGTAGGTAGGCATGATATTTTTTTTTATTATGGGTGATGACAGTGGCAGGTATTTTCGGGAACTCCCCCACACTCTCCGCCAACCTTAGCCGAGGTGCTAGCATGCCGCCCTGTGCTATCGCTGTCATCGAGTGATCTGTCAGCTCATGCTGACAGTTTGGACTTAACGTCCTGAACAATCACTCTCAACACATACTTCCATAACAAAATAGCGCCCAACGTGGGGCCACCTCAGTTAGACTTCGGTGGTCTAAGTATGACTTTTGCTGAGGACTGAGATTACTTACTTCGAGATATGGACATTTGGCTGGCTTGTAGCTAAATTGTCTGACTCGGCAATCTCACAATCAGTGGAAGTTATATGTGGACCTGAGTCTAATTGTTTGTTATTTGGCATTTTTTTGAGTAACGTAACGTTTTAAAGTTTCTGAAAGTAAAGTAAATTTTTGAGATTTTGATTTTTTTGTAACGATTAAAGTAAAGTAAAGTTTGTTTTGTTTTTTTGAAAGTTCTCTTGAATTGAAGTTCGACTCTAGGTTTGACTTTGGTCAAGCCTCGAGTCTGAACAGGTGTCTAGTTTTTTTATTTTTTTTGAAGTCTTTTGAATTTTTTTTGAACGATCTTTCCCGCTGGCCTTCTGCCATGGAAATGGTAGGTGGCCTCACGAAATTTTTCGTTTGCGCTCTCGCGGAGACGTGTCTCTGTTGGCCAACTGGCTGGACAGAGTTGGGAATCTGCGAGACAACTGGTTGGCTTCCAGCTAATTAGTTGACCAGATTCATGACTCTGCCCGGCTAGCGAACTGACTGGACACGATCATTCGGTGAAGGAGAAGAGAACGAGTGCTCAGAGGATGGGATTGATACTGGAGATCTTCAGTAATCAGGAGCTGGCATACTGCTAACTGCCTGGCTGAAGAATCTGTAGTAGCATTCTCAGTCTTTGATACCTCCGACTTTGCCCTTCCCAGATTTCTGCAAGAGCTCAAACTTTTTCATGCACACACTCACGTCACTTACTTATATCTGTATTATGACCTTGGAAGAGAGAGAGCGACCTGATCTTATGTAGCGACCTGATACCTTGTGTTGGGAGAGCTCCTGGGAGGTGAAGGAGAAACTGTATGATTATTTTCTTTGAAGAATTTTTTTTGTCGTTGAAACGCTTTCGCCTTTATAAAATTTTTTGAAATTTCTTCAGACTGTTGGAAGGATATTTTCTTGAAGTATAAAATCTTGTCCAACTTGCAACTTTAACCTAGTTAGTGTATACTATAGCACGGAAGTCTCTTAATGGTATACATAAGCTTCCTTTTCGTATAGTAATTATTTAGCAGATAAAGACAGTACACTTATGAGAATTTTCTGAATTTTGGAGTTAAGAAAGTTTTTTAGTATCTATAGGTCCAGTAGCTTGTTTTCATAGGAATATACAAAGCCTTCTTATATCCGAAGTTTTGTCGTCGCGTACTGCACATATACGTATTACACATAACCCATGAACTGGTATATTACGAGTATGTAACGGGTGTAAATAATGTTCTAGTGACGATAGTTTCCCACATGAAATTTAGTTAACCACTTTCGTTTATTTTTTTCACGTAATACACGTTAATAACTGGAGTAGCTCATGAGCTCCGATCTTGTGTGAGCTTATTAGCTGCGATTGTTGATTTTCTTTGAACTTTCTCTGACAGTCTTCGTCGAACCTTTGGTTTGCAAAACGTTTTCATTTGCTACTCACTATGGCTACAGTAAGAACGCCACCACCTGCGACAAACAGTATGTCAATGCTACCTGAACCATGCTCCATCTGTCGTGATGCAAGCTGGTCAGCCGAAAGGAAGCCTGTAATAACCGTATGTGAGCACATTTTTCACCAAGCATGCCTGCAGCATTGGATAGGTGAACATGCTAGTTGTCCTAACTGCCGATGTCATATTACACAACAGGACTTCAGAGAATATAATGGTGCAATACCGAAGAGACCGAAGAAGGTGAAGCCGGTGAAGTCTACTAAGCACGATGTGCCGAACTTAGATTTGCCTAGTTTCGACCTACCACCACCTAATAGACGCTCGTTATCTCCAGGAATGGGCGATTTGCATTCCCGGACGTTCACTAATCACAACTCACGGCAAGACAGTTCATTACCCCCAGCTCAAGGCCACACCTCAGCTGCTACGGATGCGCTGTTGGCAGGCTTACGCTTACAAATGCAGGACTTGGTACGTGAAGGTCTCGAACAGAGCCTCAGTGCATTACGGTCTGAGTTAGTAGATAGTGTCCGTCAGCAAGTAGCAGCCACAGTGCCACCAATAGATTTTTCACGTCCTCCTCCGGCTAGGGGAAATCCCAGACCATCTGACGATTTTCCCAATTTGCATAGACAATCCTTTAACCGACCTCCATCCGCTTTTGGTCAGCCTCTAAATCAGCCCGCACCAAACCCTGTACCACCACCACCACCTATTCGTGTTCCTGCAGGCATAGGACAGCGACGTTCTGGCAGCCCTATCCGCAGGTGGAATATCTCCTACAGCGGTGACAGTTCTCGGCTCACAGTCGATGAATTTGTATTCCGAGTAGAAGCCTTGACTTATTCGGCTTTGGAGGGAGACTTCGACTTACTGGTACGACATATGACGACTCTGCTTCCTGGGCCAGCAATGGACTGGTACTGGTCTCTCCTGAGGCAAAATTCCACGCCGTCATGGGAGTATGTGAAAGCAGCTCTATTAGCTGAATGGGGAGTACCCAAAGACGACCTTAAGGTCAAAGTCCAGCTTATGCTGCGCAAGCAGAAAGGAGGAGAGTCATTTGCCACTTACTACCAGCATCTAGTACAGTTACGAGACCAACTGCAGAATCCGTTGCCAGACGTCGAATTTTTGGAAATCGTTAAGGCAAACTTACTGCCAGAAATACAAAATAAAATTTGTTTGCATCCGACAAACACCATCCACCAGCTCAGGATTCTGGTGAATCAAATTCAAGCGACGCAGCTGCGCATCGCAACAGCAAGTAGTTGGAACGCTTATCGCGGACAAAGAGTCAGTGAAGTGGATGGATATCATTCGACCGAGGCTGACTTGAATATATCACCTGAGCGCAGCGAGGAAGTCTCACTATCTGCCATTTCAACCCCTAAAAATGTAACCTGCTGGAATTGTGACCAGTCCGGTCACTTCTACCAAGATTGCCGGCAGGAACGACAAACTGTATTCTGTTACGGATGTGGAAGGAAGAACACCTTCAAGCCAGATTGCATTCAATGTCAACAGAAAAACTTCAGACGGGTCGGGAATACCAACACCTCTTTCCGACCAGCGTCGACATCACGAGCAATCAATGCATCGAACACTCCAGTTCAAGCTTTGAGCAAGGAGGAAGGTCCGCTCCATTGACAGACACGAGCGAGAACTCCCTGATATGTCCTCTGATATCATTCAGTGACTCTGATGGTATCAGTAAAACACCTGATTGTACGATTACGTCTTTGATAGAGGCGGAGAACCTGATGGATTTCTCTGCAGACCTTCAAGCTCCCATTTCCACTTCTGGGGAGCCCATGACCTTATTAGACACTTCTTTAGAAGAGTCTTTAATCTTCGATGTCCCATTGACACCTATCGCACGTGTAGCCGACAAAGTTACTGAGCAGGAGATTTGGCCTCCTGTCATTTCTGTTTTAAAACGGCCACCAAGCTCTGATATGACGAGTGGGCGTGAGCCAGTTTTATATCCGCTGACGCCGTATCATACGCGTCTGCAGAAATATAACGCAGCAAGAGACCGAATCTTCTCCTCAGTAGCGGAGTTAGCTGACATTATGTTTCCTGACCGGGATATGCGACCGAAAAAGAAACGATCAACCGTTCGTTGGCGGGAATACTGTCGACGGATGAAACAAGAAAGGAAAAATTTGCCACAGATTTCCGTGTCGATGCCAGACGACATTCGACCGTACGCCGAAGTAAAGCTGCTCGGGCGAACTGAGAATGGATTACTTGATAGTGGTGCCACTGTCAGTATCCTAGGCCAGGGAGCTCTAGAGAAGCTTGTGGAAGCAGATGTCGAATGGAAGAGGTATCGAACACAGGTCCAAGTAGCAAATGGTGCCATGACGACTGTTCATGGTCATGTGAACTTGGACGTCACTTTCCGTGGTAAGACCCATAACGTGCGTTTTTACGTGGTTCCTGGGCTCACACAGGCACTATATCTGGGAATAGACTTCTGGCGTCTATTTGGGTTGGCTCCAGATGTCCTGGGTGTAGTCGCAGAAGTGAATCCAAGTGGGATAGCTACCTCTGACACCGACTGCCACGTCCTTTCTAGTTTCGATCAGCAACGCTTGGAAGCCACAAAACAGCTTTTCCCCTCTTTCGCCTCTTTAGGCCTTGGGAAAACATCATTGGTCACTCACAAGATTGAAACGAATGACGCCGCCCCGATAAAACAGCGCTTTTATCCGATTTCGCCGGCAGTACAAAGTTTAATGGATGCTGAATTAGAGCGAATGCTATCGCTGGGTGTGATAGAGGAGAGCCAGAGTCCTTGGAGCTCTCCAGTTGTTCTGGTAAGGAGGCCTGGGAAGGTCCGGCTTTGTTTTGACGCCAGGAAGGTCAACTCTGTTACGAAGAAGGATGCCTATCTGCTACCGCAGATAGACGCACTTCTTAGTCGACTTCCTCCGGCAAATTACATAACGAGCCTGGACCTGAAAGACGCATTCTGGCAGATCCCACTGGACGCTGATTCCAGAGAGAAGACCGCTTTCACAGTACCTGGTCATCCTCTCTATCAGTACACGGTGATGCCATTCGGCCTATGCAATGCTCCACAAACTATGTGCCGCCTCATGGATAAAGTCATTCCTTTCGATCTTCGTGAGAACGTTCTCGTCTATCTAGACGATTTATTAATTCTGTCTTCAGACTTCGATACTCATCTCACGCTGCTAGCCCGTGTAGCGGATTGTTTGAGGAAAGCTGGCCTCACTATCAACGTCGAGAAGAGTAAGTTTTGCATTAAAGAGACTAAATACTTGGGATTCATTGTAGGAAAGGGAGGTATGAGAACTGACCCTGACAAAATTTCAGCCATAGTTGACTATCCGTCACCTAAAACTGTTCGGCAAGCTCGACGCCTACTAGGTATGGCGGGATGGTATAGACGGTTCATCCCGAACTATGCTGATTTGACTGCCTCCATTACAGACACTTTGAAAAACCCCAGTCAGTTCAAATGGACGCCTGAAGCCCAGACGTCTCTTGATCTTTTAAAGAAAAAACTTACTTCTGCTCCGTTGCTAGTGAGTCCAGACTTCACCAAACCGTTCGTGATCCAGTGCGATGCGAGCCAACAAGGTATTGGAGGAGTGCTGCTTCAACTAGATGACGATGGCCACGAGAAGCCAATAGCCTACGTCTCGAAAAAGTTGAACTCAGCACAAAGAAATTACACCGTCACAGAGCAAGAATGCTTAGCTGCACTCTTGAGCGTGCAGAAGTTCCGGCCCTTCATAGAACTTATGCCGTTTAAGATAGTGACGGATCATGGGAGCTTGGAATGGCTGATGTCTCAAAAGGACCTCAGCGGTAGACTTGCACGCTGGAGTGTGAAGCTTCAAGGCTTCGACTTCACTATTGAGCACAGGAAAGGAAGCCTGAACGTCGTCCCTGATGCGCTGTCACGCATTAATTGTGACAGCTTGAACACAAACGAAGACCCTGGCCCGGAAGTTGACCTTAGTTCTTCATATTTCAATTCGTTGGAATATGAGGAACTGAGGCATAAGGTTAAAACGACTTCTGGCAAACTACCAGATCTTTGCGTCAGGGATGACTTCGTTTATATCCGGACTGTTCCGAGAACAGGCGATCCTATTCAGGAGGAAGAAGCTTGGAAGCTTTGGATTCCACGAGGGCTCGTCACCGACGTCATTTCAAGGGCGCATGATCCGCCACTAGCTTCACAGGGAGGTATAGGGAAAACACTGGAACGTCTGCGAAGACATCTGTACTGGCCACGAATGACAGTTGATGTCAGAAATTACGTAGGCGCCTGTGACGTGTGTAAAGAAACGAAGGCTCCTAATACTATTTTACGACCACCTATAAGAGTCCAGTCTAAGACAGAACGACCATGGCAAAAGCTGTACATTGATTTTCTAGGTCCATATCCTCGGTCAGTAAGAGGAAACGTCTGCATCTTAATAGTTCTTGACCACTTTTCTAAATTTCCACTTCTCAAACCTATGAGAAAAGCGTCTACGCTCAATGTATGCCAATTCATTGAGACGGAAGTGTTCCACGTGTTCGGAGTTCCGGAAACGATAGTCTCTGACAATGGAGTCCAGTTTTGCTCGGCTCAGTTTACCAGATTACTGGATAAGTATGGGGTGAAGCACTTGCGAACGGCAGTTTACTCGCCGCAAGCAAACGCCTCAGAGCGAGTGAACAGGTCTCTATTGTCAGGGATTAGGGCGTACATCCGGAAGGAACATACGAAGTGGGATGAGAAGCTGAGCCAGGTAGCTAGTTCTCTCAGGAGCTCTTTCCATCAAGCTCTTCGGTCAACAAATGATTGAACATGGCAGCTCCTATCCCATCTTGAGGAGCCTTGGAACTCTTAATGAGCCATTGAGAGTGGACGCAGAAGACAAAATGAGATTGATCCGTGCGAGAGTGCAGGAAAACTTACAACACGCATTCGAGCAGGGTTCACGAGCCTATAATCTCAGGGCGAAGCCTGTTGATTTCAAAGTGGGTCAAGAGGTATTCAGACGGAATTTTGCCCAAAGCAATTTCCAGCAGCAGACCAGTGCAAAACTGGGACCGAAATTTGTCAAATGTCGAGTCAGAGCCAAGAAAGGAAATTCCCTATACGAGCTTGAGGATCTGCGGGGAAAACTGTTAGGTGTCTATCATGCTAAAGACATCAAGCAGTGATCATCATTATGAAAACATCGTCGATACTTATTGTCGTTTATTCCTGGTAGCCCTAAGAAGGCATCCAGCCAGCTTAACTGGTAAACCATAGGATATCACGAAGCCCTCCTATTGCCCCGTCAATGGTGGGTGATATACCTGTTGGAATCCATTCCCATATTCGGCTGTCAACATGTCACTACTTCGACGACGCCTTGGAGACACACCCTTGAACAATCGCCAGTCTGAGATCAGGGTGAGATATTGCGCCGGGAAAGCCTAGTGATCAGTTCTTTGGGTTGCTGATCGCAAAGCTTCCTCAGCATTTCGGTGAAGGAGGGCAGAGAGGCATCGACGGTCTGGATTCTTTAGGTTACCAGCTTGTCGATGTACCTCTGGCTTCCCACACGGAGAAGGATGTCGAAGTTTGATCAAGGACTGACGAGACTTCAAGGATGTGTCCCCGACGCGTCATCGGCAGTAGAGTTCGAGTGATGAGGAAAGCATTGGGTCGTGGGTCGAGACACACATTGAGCGCCCGCAGTGATGAGGCCTATGTTTAAGACCGGCTAGCTGCTAGCTCAGTCGACCATTTTTCAGCGTCGTCTGAACCACAGGTGGTGTAGACCACTCTGTATTGTTATGGTCGTAGCGTATTGCATATAGCAATATGCTACACATCCTGCAGCGCGTATGTCGGCTGCTGTCCATAGCGGACAATGTAAACGTACCCCGACCGAGAGTGATGCTGTACTCAAGCTGGAGGTCACGATCTTGCGAAAAAGAAGAAGAAGAATCCGAGCGGACGACAAGATAAGACTTCTTCTTGGTAGAAAGTTGTCAATACAGGACACGCGACTGATTAACGGAAGTGATTATTCGCAAATTTTCTTACTTTATCACACCCCCCCCCCCCCCCCCGAAAAAGGGACTTGGAAATAGTGCCCCCCAAGTCAAAGGGAGGATGGGGCATGGCAATGAAGGCATGCCAACTGCGCCTTCACAGTAAGTAGGTAAGTGACGTAAGGGTCCCTTCAGGACCGAGTGTGTGCCGGCTTTTTTTTTGTAGGTAGGCATGATATTTTTTTTTGATTATGGGTGATGACAGTGGCAGGTATTTTCGGGAACTCCCCCACACTCTCCGCCAACCTTAGCCGAGGTGCTAGCATGCCGCCCTGTGCTATCGCTGTCATCGAGTGATCTGTCAGCTCATGCTGACAGTTTGGACTTAACGTCCTGAACAATCACTCTCAACACATACTTCCATAACAGGAATACCTCCAATTTGGCCAAGCATATGCAGTATCACAAAAAATTCAAATAGTCCAGTCTTATTAATACGCCATTTGAGTTGCATAATAAAAGTAAACATCCTGATCATCACGACCACGAAACGGTAAGTTGCTAGCTTAGCCGTTAAAATATATCAATCTTACTTGAATTGAATGATTTACTAATTACAGTTTATTAAGAAAGTTGTCGAACCCGAACCCCAGCCTGAAGCTGCACATCAACGTCATCACGACCCTGAGTCTGATCCTAAGCCAGAACCAGAACGTCAATCTACTAGTACTATATAAATACAACCTACTGGATTTGAAGTTGAAGCTGTTAAGTTTAAAACAAGAGAAGGAGAATTGCTATCAGCATTTCAAAGGGTTTCTTCTTTTTCACGTAAGTATTTTTCAAACAAAAACAGCCATTTTTCTTCCTGCATCTTGAATATCAAATTTTTCAAATTCCGCAAAAAAAATATTGCTCTCCAAATAAATTGTGTTTTGCGCATTGACAATAGATATAGCCTCGTTCGTTATACACATACCTGAGCTGGATCATTTTTGAAAAGGGACGCTCCAAACTCCCTGGTTGTATTACTATGGAAATATCACAAAATAAAGGAAGCTTAAAAACGATTGTTCTTAATGTTTTCCAATATGGCAACATAGTTGGAATAACTTGGATTTTAATTAAATTTCCCATTTAAAAAATACAAAATTAAAAGGAAAATGGCATCTACAGGGATATGAAATTAAAATCCAGTTCTATTGTGCGAAACTAGAGAGCTCATTTAGGGCAAGACTCATCCATGACGCACGTGTAGTTGTTTTGTGTAAGATAGAACTAAATATCCATTTAGGTCAATTAATAAAGAACGCGGCTACTATAAACTACAAAACATTAAAAAGTTCGCATTTTTCACTTCACATTCTATTTTTTAGGTGGTTAATGAGAAAGTTAGTCCCGTTGTATAAAATTCCAAGCGTAGATACAATGAAATTACGTTTAGATGAGAAATATGAAGCCATGACTGGTTTGTATACTCAGCTATTTGATTTTTCATTGACGTGCGATATTTGGACGGAAATGATGAGTTGTAAAAGTTTCCTTGGGGTTACTGTACATGTTATAATCAGCAACAAACTAGCGTCTGTTTGCATTGGGGTCAACTAGCTTAATGAACGACATACAGCAGATTACATTAGCTATCAATTGAAAACAACACTTGTTGATTGGGCCATTCCAATCGAAATCGTAACAGCTGTCGTAACAGACAATGGCGCAAATATGGTTACTGAGGTTGGAATGAGCTTTGGAAAGAACAGACGCATTCCTTGTTTTGCACATACTATAAATTTAGTAGTAGAATGTGTTTTGAAAGACCAACATGTGCATAATGCCATTAATAAGGTGAGAGCTATAGTGAAATGGATCAAAAATAGTGTAATCGTGAACGACGAGCTAAGAAAGCAACAACTGAAGTGTGGAGTACCCGAAGGACAAATTAAAAAAGTAATTTTAGACGTAAAAACACGCTGGAACTCTGTGTATTACATTAAATTTTGTTGGTGAAACCTCAGGCTCCCCCCATGCCAACTGCAGTGGAACTTTTAGAGATAAAAGAAATTATAAAACTTCTTAGGCCTTTGGAGTACATGACAAAGGAAGCCTCTGGTGAGCAGTATATAACTATTTCTAAAATTATACCGATGGTGAGTTGCTTGGTTACAATGACGCTAGAGTTAAATTTAACAAAGTTGTTAAGACCAAGCATAATTAAAGAAATTGAAAAACGATTTGGGCAAACCGAACACTGCCTGAACATTGCGGTTGCTACTATTTTGGATCCAAGATTTAAGAAAATACATTTCAAGGACCCTATTGCATGTGCTAAAGCAATATCTTTTATACGGAGATTAAATTCCATAGATCAGGTTCAGGAGTCTTCAGTTGATGTTGCTGAATTAACACCTTCATTGAGGACAAATTTCGATTTCTGGAATCACCACAAAATATTAGCTGACGCTAATCGGGACAAAAGAAATAAAACTGCAAGTGGTACGGTTTTAGATGAAATCGCTATTTATTTGGCCAATCCCGTAAGTTCACTGACAATTGATCCGGTGACACAGTGGCAAGAAATGTGTGTAGCGTTTCCAGGCCTTTATAAGTTGGTAATAAAATACTTTACGATTGTGGCTACATCAGTCCCCGCGGAACGTTTATTTTCTAAGGCAGGAGCCACAATAAGTCAAACCAGAAATAGGCTGACAGGGAAAAGACTTTCGAAACTACTTTTCCTTGGATCTCTAAAAGAAAGCGAGTGGTTTTAAAAAAAAAGTATAGTTTCCTATTCTTTATGAGTATAATGTGTTAAATCAAGACTCTCGTATATACTTTAAAGCCAAGAAGTATGATTGACTATTCAGCTCTAGCAGTTTTATTAATTATCAAAATGCATAAAAAAATATTTATTTCAAAATTGTTATTTGACTTAGCAAGACCACTGGAAGTAGAGCATATCGGATTCTATTTCATAGCTTGAGAATAAATTGGGTTCTTCATTTTGCAATTGAATTTTTATTGCCAATCATAAAAATATGTGCAATTTATGTTCTTTAAGAATTAATTTGATAAGTTTATAATGTATGCAAAGCATATGAATATATTGGGGTCTTGATTATAATTTAAGTCGATTTGCGAAACAAGACAAATATTTCCGAAATATCTTAAAATTTTATGTTGTAAACTCATAACTTGTATAATATTATGTTCATGAACTGGTTTCTATTCCCTGTATTTATAATTATATAATATATTATATCCAAATCATTAAATATAACTGAATATGCAGGACAGGACAGTTTTAGTAATTATCGAAATGCATAAACAAATGTTTGCTTGAAAATTGTTTGGCTTAGCAAAGCAAGCAGCATATCTAATTCTATTTCAAAGCTGGGGGTCTTCATTTTTGAAATTGAATTTTGTTTCCAATCATAAAAATATGTGCAATTTATGTTCTTTAAGAATTAATTTGTTAAGTTTATAATGTATGCAAAGCATATGAATATATTGGGGTCTTGATTATAATTTAAGTCGATTTGCGAAAAAAGGAAAAATATGTCGGAAATATCTTAAAATTTTATGTTGTAAACTGATAACTTGTATAATATTGTTGCGAGCGTGGCCTTTGGTTCGTTATTTAAAACACAATATTAAATATTTAATATAAAAGTTCTTTATTTAACTCTAATCTTAACAATTCGCAAACTTTCAATTAATCAACTACACTTTAATTATCGCTTAATACTGTACTTTCAATTATCGCAATCTAATTACAACACTTCCGCACGTTATTACTTTCACTTGTTAACACTGCAACGTCTAAGACAAGACTCTTCTTCTGGCTATGACAACTGTTATATTTATACCCTAGAAACTCTCCAGATTATTCTCGAGTGTTCTATTTTCCAGAAGCTTCTTGACTATTCTATTCATTCTATTCCTGAACCTTCCTGTAGATACCATAATCAATTCTCCGAACTTGTTCGTCCCGACAACAGGTGGTCCACGGTCTTGATGATTGTAATATTGACACAAGCGATCCAGATAAACGATTTTTCGTTTGCCTCTTGTACCACGTTGAATTCTGTATACTACGTGATTTATTCTAGTTACTACTGAATACGGTCCTTCCCAGTGTTGTTGCAATTTTGGAGAACGTCCCTGACGTCGTCTCGGATTGTAGAGCCAAACAAGATCACCTTCATTAAATCCTGCGGAATTAGCACGTAGGTCATAGCGGGTCTTCATCCGATCAGTATTTGTTGCTAATTTCGTCCTCGTGGCCTCGTGCACATCAGATAATTGTTGTTTGAGCTCCGATACGTAGTCTTCTGGTAATTTTTGTTCACCTCTGGGGGTACCGAATTTGAGGTCGCTAGGTAAACGCATCTTTCTTCCGAATATGACTTTAGCTGGGGTTTGTCGGGTAGTACTATGAATAGCTGATCTATAAGCCATTAGGAATATAGGAATGTGTCGATCCCAATCGCGTTGATGATAGTCAACTACTTTCTTTAGATGCTCGATCAATGTTCTGTTGAAGCGCTCTACCATGCCATCAGATTGTGGATGTAGAGGAGTTGTTCTAGTTTTTCTTATTCCCAACATTTTACACATCTCCTGGAAAGTCCGCGATTCGAAGTTCCGTCCTTGGTTCGAATGAAGTTCGTGAGGCACTCCAAACCTACTGACCCAATTCGTGCATCTGCGGCACCACTCCTCCACATCTTCTCGCATATGTAGCCAATAAAACCTTTCCGGTATTTTGGAAATTGTTTTGTTCACTCCCAAATGTCCTCCAGAGGTTCCACCGTGCATTTCTTCTAGAACATCTTTGACGTTTGATGCCGGCACGACTATCTGTATTGGGAAATATTCGCCGTTAGGTGCTTCCCATTTGCGTTTTAATATACCACATTCAACATGAAGAGAGTTCCATTGAGCCCAGTAACTTTTCAGCTTCTCACTCCGTTCCGAAATATCCTTCCAGTCTGGTCTTTCCATATCTTCTTTCCAAGCGAGAATAGGTGAAATGTCCGGATCTTCTCGTTGTGCTCTTCTCAGGTCCTCGTTGTCCCAACCTGTAGATGGTTCCACGGTTACCAACTGTATAGTTGCTGTTGTTTCTTTTTCTTCCACCCGTGCGCAATGTTTGCATTCAAGTTTGCATGGACGTCGTGAAAGGGCGTCTGCATTTCCGTGGATACGACCTCTTCGGTATTGGATCTCAAGATCATAAGCCTGGAGTCGCTCTATCCATCTCGCGACTTGTCCCTCAGGGTTCTTAAACTGCAGAAGCCATTTAAGCGCTGCATGGTCGGTGCGAAGGATGAATTTCTGCCCGTAGAGATATTTATGAAAATGTTTTGTTGAACTTACAATAGCAAGTAGCTCTTTTCTTGTAGCACAATAATTTTTCTCTGGCTTTGAAAGTGCTTTGCTATAGTAAGCTACTGGAACTTCTTGACCATTCTCCTCCTGCGAAAGCACTGCACCAATACCTTCATTGCTGGCATCCGTATCTAATATAAATATTTTTCCCAGCTTTGAATAGTGAAGTACTGGAGCTTCACAGAGCTGTTGCTTCAAATTTTCAAAACTTTCGTTGCATTTATCCGACCATATGAACGGCCTTCCCTTTTCTGTAAGTTGATGTAGGCTTCTTGCTATATCTGCAAAACCTTTCACGAATCGCCTGTAGTAGGTAGCTAAACCAAGAAAACTCCGTAATTGATGTTTGTCCTTTGGAACTGGCCAATTTTTGACGGCTTCTATCTTCTCTAGATCGGTTCTTACTCCTTGTGATGAAACTATGTGCCCTAATTATTTAACTTCATCTTTGAATAGAGCACATTTACTCGCACTGAGCTTCAATTTTGCATCTTTGAGTCTTTGAAGTACGTCTCGTAAGTTGTTTTTATGTTCCTTGAATGTCCTTCCGATAACTATTATGTCATCCAAGTAGACAAGACATGTTTTCCAGGTTAAACCACGTAGAACACATTCCATTAGTCGTTCGAATGTGGTTGGAGCATTACATAACCCAAATGGCATTACTTTGAATTGCCATAAGCCACTGCCAACTGAGAAAGCAGTTTTCTCTCGGTCCTCGGGATGTATTTCCACTTGCCAGTAACCACTCTTCAAATCCAATGTGGAAAACCATTGCGCTCCGGAAAGGGTATCCAACGTGTCATCAATCCTTGGTAATGGATAGCTATCTTTTCTCGTCACGTTATTTAGTTGGCGGTAGTCTACGCAGAATCGGGTGCTGCCATCCTTTTTCCTAACCAGTACAACCGGCGCTGTCCAAGGGCTGTTAGATTCCTCTATTATGCCTTGTTTCTTCATGGAGTTCATCATGTCTGACACTTCCGGTTGTTTGGCTAATGGCAATCTTCGTGGTGTCTGTCGAATGGGCCTGGAATCTCCTGTATCGATCCGATGCTGGACAAGATTTGTTTTACCATAGTCATCATCATTCATTGCAAATAATTCCGAAAATTCATCGATCACCTCTTTGGCATCGTTGTGTTGTTGTTCACTTAAGGCACTGGACGAAAGAAGTTTCTGAACCTGTTGGGTAGTAGCTGGTATAGGTTTTGTCTCCCTGATATTACTACCATTATCCAAATTGACGATTTGGTAAACGGGTTCACAATTTCCAATTATAGCACCTTCTTTTAGTTGTACCTCATTTTCGGATGTGTTAAGCACTCTGACTGGTATTAATGTTGCACCTTCTGCCTTCACTAAAGTCTTGCCAACAATGATGCTCGATGTAACTTTTGTGGGGTTAGGCTCCACCAGATAGAATTGGCAGGTCCCGATGTCATCAGTAAGCTTTGTCCATATTAGTGTCTCGGAGCATGGCGAAAGAGTAATATTTTCGCAGACCATCGTCCTTACTTTCGCAGGATGATCTGCTCCTTCTCCTAGTTTCATAGGAATGTCTATGTTCCCATATTTGAGAATTCGCTCTCCGACATCCAGATTTATTTTGTATGTGGTCATGAAATCTATTCCAAGAATGCATTCATCCATTATGTCTGAAACCAGGAAAGTGTGAGGAAATAGTAGTTGGCCTAGTTGAACATCTAAAGTTATTTCCCCAAACACCCGTGCTGCTGCTCCAGTTGCTGTTCTTAGTAGATATTTGGTGGTATTATGAAGCCATTTGTTCTTAACAAGATCTGTTCTAATAATTGATCTTGCAGCTCCAGTATCGATAGTGACTGCGCAGTCATTTTTTCCTACACTTCCATATATAACAAGACTGCTATTATTTCTCTGCAACTGGCCTACTTGAATGATGACTTCGGGGCTGCCGATTCCACCAACCAACTTCTGCCCCACAAAGTTGGTTTTTACTAGTTTTCCGACTGCTCAACAGGAGAGCTGATGCGACTAGTCGCTGCTTGATATCTAGTCTCTCCATGAATAGCTTGTTCCCTGGTTCGACATCTGTGGCATTCTTCTTTCCCTTCTTCAGGTGATTCCACTCGCCGACGTTTTCTGCAGTCTCTTTGAAGGTGCCCTGATCTATTACAATTCCAGCATCGAAGGACACCACGTGAAGGCGGGCTCTGTGATGATTGCACTCTGTTACAAGTACATTCTTCCACTGAAATTTCTCTTACTCGTACTGCACTCCGTGAAGCTTGTCTGGCGGATTCATACGCTAATGCATAGGCTAGTGCTTCTGCTGTTGATTTCTTTCCTGCTAGCCTTAACGCTTGTTGTAAATTTTGATCTGCAATAGCATTCACAAATGCCTCCGTCGCCACTTCATTAACGAAATCCGCATTTACGCTGGAGTATGAAAGATGCGCTAATCTTTCCACATCAGCCTGCAATTGTTGTAGTGATTCGCCATGCTTTTGAATCCTGTTGCGCAACTGTAGGCGATATACTTGCTGCATGTGCTCATCTCCGTAACGTAATTCTATCGCCTGTACTAATGAATGAGGAGCTTCGAACGCAGGATTTGAAAGTGGAGTTAGGGAACCGGTCATTACAAACGACAGGTGCAAAGAAAGTTCTAGTCGAGCGACTCAGACAAGCTTTGATAGAGGAAGGAAAGAATCCTGAAACATTTCTTTTCGAAGATAACTTGGAAGAAACCGAAGTTGAAGAAGAGCCTACGATGAAAATGGAACAGCTTTTGAGTACTTTAATGAGCAAAATGGAAGCCCGTTTTGATGAACAAAAGAATTCTCTCGAGGAACAAAAGAATGCTCTGGAATCCCGTTTAGATGAGCAAAAGAAATCTATGGAAGCTCGTTTTGATGAACAGAAGAGTTCCAATGAGGAACAAAAGAATTCTCTCGAGGAACAAAAGAATTCTCTCGAGGAGCAAAAGAATTCTCTGGAATCCCGTTTAGATGAGCAGAAGAAATCTATGGAAACCCGTCTGGACGAGCAAAAGAATACTCTCGAGGAACAAAAGAATTCTCTCGAGGAACAGAAGAAATCTATGGACGAGCAAAAGAATGCTTTTGAGGAACAAAAGAATTCTCTGCAGAATTGTCTAGAAACTTGTTTGGAGGAACAGAAGAACTTTCTGAAAGGTTCATTAGACGAACAAAATGTGAAAATTGAGGAAATCCAGCAGGAAGTGTTGGAAGTTCGACAACAAGTTTCGGGAGTACAACAAAATGTTTCAGAACAGCTTGACAGTTTTAAAGCAGATCTGGAAAGAATAAGGCATCGTCAGCCTCTAAATGTAGCAGCTGAAATATCTGGCGCAGGTAGAATGAAACCTCCAATATTTGATGGACAAAATTCATGGCATATCTTCAAGAGACAATTCGAGGCAGCTTCAGAGGTAAATGGATGGAATGATGAAGACAAAGCTATAGCTCTGGTGTTAGCACTTCGAGCTCCTGCGTCAGAACTCTTACAAACTGTACCGATTGAAAATCAACGTGATTACACTTCATTAGTACAGGCGATAGAATTACGTTACGGAGATGAGCACATGCAGCAAGTATATCGCCTACAGTTGCGCAACAGGATTCAAAAGCATGGCGAATCACTACAACAATTGCAGGCTGATGTGGAAAGATTAGCGCATCTTTCATACTCCATCGTAAATGCGGATTTCCTTAATGAAGTGGCGACGGAGGCATTTGTGAACGCTATTGCAGATCAAAATTTACAACAAGCGTTAAGGCTAGCAGGAAAGAAATCAACAGCAGAAGCACTAGCCTAAGCTTCACGGAGTGCAGTACGAGTAAGAGAAATTTCAGTGGAAGAATGTACTTGTAACAGAGTGCAATCATCACAGAGCCCGCCTTCACGTGGTGTCCTTCGATGCTGGAATTGTAATAGATCAGGGCACCTTCAAAGAGACTGCAGAAAACGTCGGCGAGTGGAATCACCTGAAGAAGGGAAAGAAGAATGCCAAAGATGTCGAGCCAGGGAACAAGCTATTCATGGAGAGACTAGATATCAAGCAGCGACTAGTTGTATCAGCTCTCCTGTTGAGCAGTCGGAAAACTAGTAAAAACCAACTTTGTGGGGCAGAAGTTGGTTGGTGGAATCGGCAGCCCCGAAGTCATCATTCAAGTAGGCCAGTTGCAGAGAAATAATAGCAGTCTTGTTATATATGGAAGTGTAGGAAAAAATGACTGCGCAGTCACTATCGATACTGGAGCTGCAAGATCAATTATTAGAACAGATCTTGTTAAGAACAAATGGCTTCATAATACCACCAAATATCTACTAAGAACAGCAACTGGAGCAGCAGCACGGGTGTTTGGAGAAATAACTTTAGATGTTCAACTAGGCGAACTACTATTTCCTCACACTTTTCTGGTTTCAGACATAATGGATGAATGCATTCTTGGAATAGATTTCATGAGCACATACAAAATAAATCTGGATGTCGGAGAGCGAATTCTCAAATATGGGAACATACAAATTCCTATGAAACTAGGAGAAGGAGCAGATCATCCTGCGAAAGTAAGGACGATGGTCTGCGAAAATATTACTCTTTCGCCATGCTCCGAGACACTAATATGGACAAAGCTTACTGATGACATCGGGATCTGCCGATTCTATCTGGTGGAGCCTAACCCCACAAAAGTCACATCGAGCATCATTGTGGGGAAGACTTTAGTGAAGGTAGAAGGTGCAACATTAATACCAGTCAGAGTGCTTAACACATCCGAAAATGAGGTACAACTAAAAGAAGGTGCTATAATTGGAAATTGTGAACCCGTTTACCAAATCGCCAACTAAATAACGTGACGAGAAAAGATAGCTATCCATTACCAAGGATTGATGACACGTTGGATACCCTTTCCGGAGCGCAATGGTTTTCCACATTGGATTTGAAGAGTGGTTACTGGCAAGTGGAAATACATCCCGAGGACCGAGATAAAACTGCTTTCTCAGTTGGCAGTGGCTTATGGCAATTCAAAGTAATGCCATTTGGGTTATGTAATGCTCCAGCCACATTCGAACGACTAATGGAATGTGTTCTACGTGGTTTAACCTGGAAAACATGTCTTGTCTACTTGGATGACATAATAGTTATCGGAAGGACATTGAAGGAACATAAAAACAACTTACGAGACGTACTTCAAAGACTCAAAGATGCAAAATTGAAGCTCAGTGCGAGTAAATGTGCTCTATTCAAAGATGAAGTTAAATATTTAGGGCACATAGTTTCATCACAAGGAGTAAGAACCGATCCAGAGAAGATAGAAGCCGTCAAAAATTGGCCAGTTCCAAAGGACAAACATCAATTACGGAGTTTTCTTGGTTTAGCTACCTACTACAGGCGATTCGTGAAAGGTTTCGCAGATATAGCAAGAAGCCTACATCAACTTACAGAAAAGGGAAGGCCGTTCATATGGTCGGATAAATGTAACGAAAGTTTTGAAAATTTGAAGCAACAGCTCTGTGAAGCTCCAGTACTTCACTATCCAAAGCTGGGAAAAACATTTATATTAGATACGGATGCCAGCAATGAAGGTATTGGTGCAGTGCTTTCGCAGGAGGAGAATGGTCAAGAAGTTCCAGTAGCTTACTATAGCAAAGCACTTTCAAAGAGAGAGAAAAATTATTGTGCTACAAGAAAAGAGCTACTTGCTATTGTAAGTTCAACAAAACATTTTCATAAATATCTCTACGGGCAGAAATTCATCCTTCGCACCGACCATGCAGCATTTAAATGGCTTCTGCAGTTTAAGAACACTGAGGGACAAGTCGCGAGATGGATAGAGCGACTCCAGGCTTATGATCTTGAGATCCAACACCGAAGCGGTCGTATCCATGGAAATGCAGACGCCCTTTCACGACGTCCATGCAAACTTGAATGCAAACATTGCGCACGGGTGGAAGAAAAAGAAACAACAGCAACTATACAGTTGGTAACCGTGGAACCATCTACAGGTTGGGACAACGAGGACCTGAGAACAGCACAACGAGAAGATCCGGACATTTCACCTATTCTCGCTTGGAAAGAAGATATGGAAAGACCAGACTGGAAGGATATTTCGGAACGGAGTGAGAAGCTGAAAAGTTACTGGGCTCAATGGAACTCTCTTCATGTTGAATGTGGTATATTAAAACGCAAATGGGAAGCACCTAACGGCGAATATTTCCGAATGCAGATAGTCGTGCCGGCATCAAACGTCAAAGATGTTCTAGAAGAAATGCACGGTGGAACCTCTGGAGGACATTTGGGAGTGAACAAAACAATTTCCAAAATACCGGAAAGGTTTTATTGGCTACATATGCGAGAAGATGTGGAGGAGTGGTGCCGCAGATGCACGAATTGGGTCAGTAGGTTTGGAGTGCCTCACGAACTTCATTCGAACCAAGGACGGAACTTCGAATCGCGGACTTTCCAGGAGATGTGTAAAATGTTGGGAATAAGAAAAACTAGAACAACTCCTCTACATCCACAATCTGATGGCATGGTAGAGCGCTTCAACAGAACATTGATCGAGCATCTAAAGAAAGTAGCTGACTATCATCAACGCGATTGGGATCGACACATTCCTATATTCCTAATGGCTTATAGATCAGCTATTCATAGTACTACCGGACAAACCCCAGCTAAAGTCATATTCGGAAGAGAGATGCGTTTACCTAGCGACCTCAAATTCGGTACCCCCAGAGGTGAACAAAAGTTACCAGAAGACTACGTATCGGAGCTCAAACAACAATTAGCTGATGTGCACGAGGCCACGAGGACGAAATTAGCAACAAATACTGATCGGATGAAGACCCGCTATGACCTACGTGCTAATTCCGCAGGATTTAATGAAGGTGATCTTGTTTGGCTCTACAATCCGAGACGACGTCAGGGACGTTCTCCAAAATTGCAACAACACTGGGAAGGACCGTATTCAGTAGTAACTAGAATTAATGACGTGGTATACAGGATTCAGCGTGGCACAAGAGGCAAGCATAAAATTGTTCATTTGGACCGCTTGTGTCAATACTACGAGCATCAAGACCGTGGACCACCTGTTGTTCGGGACGAACAAACTTAAGAAGGGTGACATCTACTGGCAATGTGGCAATGGAGAAGTAAACGACTTTAGGTTCGGAGAATTGATTATGGTATCTACAGGAAGGTTCAGGAATAGAATGAATAGAACAGTCAAGAAGCTTCTGGAAAATAGAACACTCGAGAATAATCTGGAGAGTTTCTAGGGTATAAATATAACAGTTGTCATAGTCAGAATAAGAGTCTTGTCTTAGACGTTGCAGTGTTAACAAGTGAAAGTAATAAACGTGCGAAAGTGTTGTAATTAGATTGCGATAATTGAAAGTACAGTATAAGCGATAATTAGAGTTGAGTTGATTAATAGAAAGTTTATGAATTTTGTATGATTAGAGTGTAATAAAGAACTTGTATAATAAGTACTTAATATTGTGTTTTAAATAACGAACCAAAGGCCACGCTCGCAACAATATATTATATCCAAGTCATTAAATATAACTGAATATGCAGGACAGGACAGTTTTAGTAATTATCGAAATGCATAAACAAATGTTTACTTGAAAATTGTTTGGCTTAGCAAAGCAACCAGCATATCTAATTTTATTTCACAGCTGGGGGTCTTCATTTTTGAAATTGAATTGTTATAATTCTTCCTGCAGCAATGAGTTTGTTCATTTATTCGTTGTTAGTTTGCTAAACAACTTCGTATTTTATCGACTATACCAAGAGTCTGTTCAGAGCAACATGTTATAGTGACTATAGGTGATTTTTGCGTAGCACTCGGGACTGCTATCAAAATAGTCACTTTCGTGTTTGAATGTGTAAATTGTCAAGGAGCATGTAAAATTGAAAGTAAATAAGTGAATAAAACTAAAATGGATGTAAAGAGTCTGTTCAGAGCAACATGTTATAGTGACTATAGGTGATTTTTGCGTAGCACTCGGGACTGCTATCAAAATAGTCACTTTCGTGTTTGAATGTGTAAATTGTCAAGGAGCATGTAAAATTGAAAGTAAATAAGTGAATAAAACTAAAATGGATGTAAAGAAGAAAATTATTTTATTGCTGTTTATAGTTTTAATTTATTGCAGCCCTGAGTTTGTTTTCTGACCGTGTATATATGTATGTACACATACATATGAATATTTTCTATCAAAACACTTTTTTCGCTTTTTCTCGTTCAGAGCAACCAAGTTGCTTATTATACTATCGTCAAATTCACAGAGTCACTTCAAAACGCTTTCGAAGTCACTGTAGATAGCGTGTTGCTCTGGACAGACTGCAACTATCTATTACTTACTCGGTATAACTAACCTTGTAATTGTAACATAGCGAAAGCTGAGGTTCTTTAACAAATGATTCTCTATTATATTCTATTTATTCTAATATTATGTTCAAGTTCAAGTACTTGTTTTTGTTCCCTGTGTACCTATATAATTATATAATATATTAAATATATTAATTCGATATTCTAGCATCGATACTTTTAATATATCCGATACCTGCAGTTATCGATACCAAATTTTTGATACCATAACGATAGTGAATATCGATACTATCCTTCGATATCGTGTCCCTAGCTCGGACCGTCTTCTATAGCCACCAATAAACCACACGAATTCTGAAGAAATATGGTTGATTTCAATTCTAAGAAATAAATCAATTCTTTCCTCAATTGAAAACATTTTATAACGGCCTGAGACGAAAATCTGCGCTGATGTACCTAGATCTACGCTCATAAAAATTTTTAGCTAACAAGCCCACACACAATTAACAACTTATTCGAATAGACTTCAGCAGCCACCAATAATGCATACTAATTCTGAAGAAATATGGTTGATTTAATTTCTAAGAAAGAAATGAATTTTCGCCTATATGATTGATTCTATACATATATATATGCCACCGCCGCGAACAAGATGTTATTACCTCTTCTCACTGAGTCGCCACTGTAGTACTTTATCATCTGCTCACAAAACGGTCCGCCATCTGTTAGCAAAACTTGGCGAATATGAGGATAATAAGTTGTCTTCGATAATAAATCGCGTCATATCACAGCAAAGGTCTAATCTAATTTTGTTTTTTCCGTCTTTCCTTATCTAATGATGTGTAGAAATGTGGAAAAAATTTGTAATAAAGAAATTTTAAAGGCATATCTTGATTGGTATCAAGATGATTTGAAGGATTTGGAAAATGTGTATGATACGTGATTTATGTGAAAAGAATTTCATCCTTCGCTTTCGCAGCAGAAAGTTGCAGAACAGACAAAACTCTTATCTAGGCACTGCGGGCATCCAAGAAATTTTTCGGTCGGATTTTCGATAGAATTTCTGCGATTTGCCTTTTCACATCTGGTTGTTGACTGGTACATGATTTTTCGTGATAGCTTGAAATATCTTCCGACAAGCAATTTGTCTCACTTAATGAAATTTCTTGGAATTTTAGGTTCGCATCGCGCGGTATGCAGAAAAGCAATATCGTTTTTTATACCCTAGATGAAATCTAAAGGGAACTAAGTTGTCATTCCATTTGTAACACATAGAAAAGAAATAATGATGATAGAGCAAAATGGATTGGACCCATGCAAAAAATTAAAAGTTATTTTGATTTTTGCTTGTCTGTCTCTGTCCGTCCGCCGTTCCGTCCTCACGATAACTCGAGAACGCGTGTAGTTAGAGATCTGAAATTTTGCACATAGGCTTTAAAAAAAAAAAAAAAAGCAAAATTAGGTTTGGAAATGGGACAAATTGGGTAACTCCTTCGTGGGGTTGCCATACAAAAATTTCATTTTTCACTACATATTTGGACATTGCCTGAGAACGTGTTTTCATAAAAATAGTAAATAAATTTCAAAAATGGACCAAATCGGGCAATCCCTTCTTGGTATTGCCATATAAAAATTTAGGATTTTTACGTATCCTGTGAAAACGATCAGTCCTATACGGTTTTAATGTACTGGAAAGTTCTTCAGAATATGAAATCCTATAAAGTTGGTTATAATCATATTTGGTGTTCGACGAACCGTTCTAGAGATAATTCACAAACCACTTTAAAACTCGAACTTGCGGAGATGGGTGACTATACGAAATTAGAAACGAGCATTCATCTAGGGTATCATAAGAATTGGTCTTACAATTAGACCAATTCTAATTTTTATACTTGTTTCTTAAAAATTACTGGACATTTATCTTCAGAATTCTTATGCATTATTGGTAGCCGAGAACGATCTAATAAAGTTAAATATTCTTTTGATTTACGGATGGCTCCAAAACAAATGAGGGAGTTGGGGCAGGATCATATGGTTCAAGACCCCGGGACGATATATGTGTAATTGAGCTATAAATTAGGAAAAATATCAAGATAACCCACATGAACAAAAATATCTATAATATCTTTTCGGACTGCAGAGCTGCATTACTGGCTCTTCAATCAAATAGATTCAATTCCAAACTGATTTGGGACTGCCTGATGGAGTTAATTAAATTAACGCACTCCAATTTATTTCCACTAATATGGGTGCCTTTACACAGCAATATCGCAGACAACGGGATAGGGGCCAAGTAGCCAGGAAAGGATACGAAATGGAATTCCTACAACTTATACCCTTTAGTTACGCTGGCTGATGAGAGGGGTTGCGTTTACCTGTGCCCTGTCCGCTACACAGGTAAAAAAAATAGTTTTTAAAATGATGTTAGTTCGATTTTTTTTATCTATTTTCATAAACATAGAACAATATATATTTACTATTTCCAGACAGTTTCCTCTTTGCTGGCACAGTGATAGATGTTTTGTTTTTTTCGTTAAAAACCAACGTCTTTTGGCCGTACTCTTGCACATTTATTACCTATCACACTCCAATCGATTTGGCTATTGACAATCAACCGAATTTCTGCCTAACAAATTAATTTCATGTTGTTCCTTCGATAACTAAACCAGTTCGTATAAAAATTACAAATTATTTTCATCGAAAAAAAAGCGTCTGACACATATTAGTAGCAAAGAAACTCTCTGGGAATAATGAAGTTATATTATTCATTGTTTATATGTTTATAAAAACTAATAAAAAAGAAAAAAACATCGAACTAAAATCATTTTGAAAACTGTTTTGTTTACCTGTGGAACGGAATGTACACAGGTAAACGAAACCCTTCTCACCAAACAGATGGGTCGCATGCCTATTGAGATGGTGACGCTGCTAGCTCTCGTACTATATGTAAGAATTTTTAATGATCTGTAGCTGGCTGCTACGAGACGAAGCTGTTGACGCGCTGGCTGAAAAGAGGCATAGCAAAATTGACGCGATTTTGAAATTAGATTTTAGAATAAAACATTCCTAATTTGAAAATAATTTATTTATTTACCTAAGGTACTTATAATATATATAAGTTACTGAAATAATGTGTCAAATGAAATATGTATTAAATTACATATGTATTAATTTAAATAATAATTTCTTGTAGAACAGAAGGAATACAAAATTCAACAAAAATATCTCTTACGAAGTACTTCTGTAAATCTCATAAAAAGCAAATTTATTGAGAAAAAATCTGAAATTCCTTTGAATTCCTTTATTACATTTTTCACATTCCTATACATTCTTAGATAGGGAAGAAAAAAACATTTGTTATCGAAGATAACTTAATATCATCATATTTTACAATGTTTTTCTAATAGATGGCGCCATCTGTAAACATGATTTCAGTCATTAGCTAAAACTTTCGCCTCTGTTCTCTAATTTGGTACATATAAGGCCATCTGTCGAGAACAGGTAACAGATTTGGTGGCATATCTATAGGTATAAAATCAATGCCTATATTGAAAAACATTTTTGGTTCGTGTCCATGATATATTTAGCCGAGATCAGTAAGTTATTATAGTTTGCTACTTTCAGGAGAGAACTAAAAGAGACGACATCCCATAGTAAGTATTTGTATGGCAGCGTAGCCAAAAAATTTCGTCATTTTGATTTTGACAGGGTGTTTGACTGTCACTTTGTTGTAAACAAAGAGCCGCGAAGTGTGTTTGGCGCAGAGACGTAGTTACAAAAGGGATAATTTATTATGGAACTATGCTGAGTGATTAGCTTGGACGTAAAGTCCAGACTGCCAGCATGAGCTGACAGATCACTCGGCGGACAGCTTTGACTGCAGGGCGGCACGCTATCTCGCCTCGGCTATTGGCGAAGAGTGTGAAGAGGTTCCACGAAAAACCTGCCGCTGCCGCCTGCCATAAACAAAAAAAAATTTCGTGCCTATTAACTAGAAGCCGGCACATATTCAGTCCTGAAGGGACCTTTACGTCACTTACCTACATCCACATTAAAGGCGCAGATGACTCTGAGGGCAGATATTTTCAGAGTCCCTTTGTAGACCTGCAAAGAGAGAGCGTAGTGGACCTAGACGACCTTCATGTGAGAGGGCTCCAGGAAAGTGAAAGGAAAAATAAAAGCGGTCAGCACTTCATTTTTAAGTTATAAACATGTCTTTATTATTCAATACTGAATGCTATCGTATATGTAAAGAAATTTCTGAGGAAATTCAAAATTTATTCTAGTACATCTGAGCATATGAAAAGATCTACGATCCCTTTCTTGTTCAGTTTCCTACGGTTCATATGGCTAAATTAGCAAGATAATTATGGCGAACATTAAACATAAAGATTGTAGTAAATATGGTTGATAAGTAGGTATGCTAACGTCGTTGGAATTAATTTGAAATAAAACGGATTTGATAATAAGTGGGATAGAACCATACCATTTTACCCGGAATAGTTCATTACGAATGTACTGCACCGTTTACCTAACATGGATCCATGCTTACGATACGTGTCGAATATCGATCATATATCTACTCGTTCACTCGATTTAAAATATCAGAAGTCTCTAATTCAATCCCAGATATTAATATTCAATTCTAAATGAAAATTATTCCCCGATTCGGGTTCTATTCCAAAGATTATTCGTAATATTTCAATTGGCATATTTGAATTTTCACTTTTCAAGGTCGATCAAAATGAGTAAGTATTAATCCCGATTATCAATCATTTACTGATTCTGTTTCTATTTAAAACGTTACTTTAATATTTCGATTTTCAAATTTTGAATTCCAATTATAAATGTTTATTAGAATCTGAAAATATATCTCTTTCAACTCCAAAGTTTGAAATTTAATTTTCTACGTTTTAGTAACTAGGTTGGCCTGAATATAGAAATATCATATGTTTTCATTTCTCAATTGCGATAAAAATAACGAAAATAGTTCTAATCTTTCACCTTTTTAAATTTTTCTTTCCTCAACTATCAACCTCGATTAGAATATGCGAAACTATCTTGTTCAATTCCACTTTCCATATCCAATAGCTAAACTTTAGTAACTAATTCGGGCTCGATATAGTAATTCATATACCTATCTGTAATTCTCAGTCCCGATAAAATATAAAAAAAGCAAATATATTGTTCTAATCTAAAAGTAATACTTAAAATTTAAATTTCATGATTGATCTGATAAGAAAATTATTAATATTAAACATATACCGACTTGCTTAAAGATACAGTAGATCCTCCTGTCACAAAGTTCTGAACCATGAACACATTCTGGTGTACCCATAAGGGGACTTCCAAGCCTCACAAGCAGAACAGTCTACCTAGAACTGAACGGGCAGGCGTGATGTGGATTCGGCTGCAGATTAGAGCTGCAAAAACTACTGACACTTAACCGGACATAATTGAATTGCGGGAGCCTCTAAGCGCCACTTATGGTCGGCGTATCTTATCAGCGTCTTAACAAAATCGGAGCTTTCCTAGACCAAGTCACGGTATGACTGCGTTAATTCTGTAGGCGATGCTGAATATAGCTAAATAAACAATTTCGACATCCAAATGTATTAATGGAACATACGCTATTTTTCGGTGATTGTGGCCCGCGTGCGTGGCGCCTCCTTCTTCCACCAATTCTCCTTAATTAATTTGTCCTTGCATCACCACAAAAGTTCGTCGAGATGTTTAATCATTGATTAAATTAAATAATGCAGGCGATTGGAGGAGGCAGGTTAATACTCTTCTTGGCACTCAATATATTGTTGCGAGCGTGGCCTTTGGTTCGTTATCTAAAACACAATATTAAATACTTATTATACAAGTTCTTTATTTCACTCTAATCATACAAAATTCATAAACTTTCTATTAATCAACTCAAGTAGTTACGCTATACAGGTTCTGGCGCACTTTTTCCATACAAAAAGTGTCCGGAAATTTCAAACCATTTTGCTGGCTCTGGACTAGGTTCTGGGTCACTGAGGGGGATTCCGTCTAGTGGTATACGTCACAGGGTATGCCTGGAGAATTCCTTTCCTACCATCTGGCTGAAGCTCTAAACATTTGTGAAGGGGTGCGTAGCTTTATTGGTGGAGGTTTCTAGTTAAATTGATCTGGTCTTGGAGGCTACAATTTGACCTTGAGATGCCCCTCCTGGGAATATCTGATACTATGACTAGGACTGTCTGGGGCGTGTTGGATTGGGCTACGTTACCTGTACCAAGGCTTGGGTGGAATGTGTGTGGCTTAAGTAATGATGTGAAATGCCCTAAGCGAGTTTATATCGGAGCTGTATACTTGTCAGCTTGATTTTGTTGTTAGTTGTTTACTTTAGTATGAGTGCCTGTGGTGTGTTGGGCTGGGCTACTTGGTGGCTGAGCAAACGTTACCTAAGGCGTGGATGCATGTGTGCAACTGTGTATTTATGTGGATAAGAAATGTTATGAAATTCCCTAGTAATTATTATAAGTAATAATTCAAGTTAATCCTAGAATATTTTTGTTCATACCAATAGATTCTAGAAGGTGTCAGTGGAGATCTTAGTCCTGGAGGTGGACAAATTTTTTATCAGAAATCCTCTACGGGCTATGGTTCAAGATATCACCGATCTTACCTTCTCAAGTGTAATTAATATTAGTAGCTGAAAAAAACAACATCAACTATAACCTAAGTTCTGAATTAAAGATTTGATGATATTTATCTGTAGGTGCCTTTTATAAACATGATTGCACCATGTAGCCATATATCTAAAAATAGATCAAGCGAAGCTGGTTGGTGTGAATGTAGGTAGATATGTTGACTTAGATATGTAATGGAAATTAGTAAATGCTTAATTTTACTCTTCAGGTGTAATGCTTCTAATTTGATTCCTTGCATAAACAAATTCGTACAGTACAGTAAAATAAACAAATTCGCAGTTGAGTAATGTAAACAAATTCGCACAGCAGCTGAGTAAAGTAAACAAATTCGGACAGCGGCCGAGTAAAGTAAACAAATTGAGCGATTTATGACAGATTCCTAATTTCTTTAGTTGAAAACAACAACAACTGATATTAATCTGTAGGATATGATGTCTTAGATGAGTAGTGGAAGTTATAATTGAATATTTCTTTTGCTAAAAAAAAAAAAAAAAAAAAACAACAACAACTATAACGTAAGTTGTGAATTAAAAAACTTTTATAAACAAGAGGGAACATGCTATGATATTCGATATCTAAAAATAAATCACGGCTGCTTCGGATGTTAAGAAACAGTAATAGAAATTAAAGCCTTATCAGAAAATTTTCGATGCAGGTGTTTGTATGTGTATGTATTGAAAATTCTTAGCTTATATGAAAAATTGTTTTTTAATTTCAATAAAATTTCTTTTTTGGGCAGGTTAAATTTAAAGTTTTGATTACCTATGATATCAATGTGAGGTGATACTAATATAGTACGATAGGTTGACTTAGATGAGTAGTGAAAATTGTATGGGCATAGTAAAAGACTTTTCATCAAATTTATGGTGATAAGGTGTAATGGCATGACCAGTGTTGCAACACGAAATCTTTCTAGAGTACCTTGTTAGCCTAGCCTGAAAGTGATTGAGCAGCCACATCTGAAAAATTGCATATTATCATTAGCTTGAGAGTGGGTTAATTAAAAGCATTAACGAGCTATCATATTAATGTAGAATGATATGCCGACTTAGATGAGTAATATAAATTTTCGGTGTAATGAGCTTGAAATATAATATAACTTCTTGCGTAGTTAAACAAATACATTCGAATAAAATAAACAAATTGATTTATGTTTTTTTTTGTGTCTAGGGCTGGTGAGCATAGGGAGCTGGCAGAGTTATTAACCATGATATCATAGTTCACATGAAGCTGATAAGAATATGATAATTTTATCTTCATACTATCAAATTGAGCACATATTTTCTAACCATTACGTTGAGCGTGGGTTTAACTAAAAGTTTTGATGAAAGAAGGTGGTATTATGATATTAATGTAGTATGATATGTTGTCTTAGATGAGTAGTGGAAGTTATCAGCAATATCGCTTCATATTTATCTCTCTAAAGCATCATCCGAATGGTGTTGTATGAACGAACAAAAAACTGATAATTCTTCAAGCCTATAGTGAAGACCGTGGTGGAGGTTGAGCGTGGGTACTGTAAGTTGTGTATATATTAATTGTGGTGTATATTAATCTAGTAGGATATGAAAGCTTTAGTGAAGAGCGTGGAAGAGGATAGTATTATGTGTTTACCTTTAAATCTTAAGTTAGGTTGAGAGTGGGTTAAATTAAAAGCATTGATAATAGAAGATAGTGCTATGATATTAAGTAATGGAAATTGTATGGGGGCAGTAAAAGAATAATTTTTGGTTGTCAGGTGTAATGGCATGACTTAGCAGGTAATTTGATATTACCTTTTGCCAAGATCGTGGCGGTTGAGATTGGGTTAAGCTTAGTGGTGCTCGATGTATATTTTATGGGTGGTGGGTGTGCATAATATAGTAGAAAGCTTTAGTGAATACCATACTTTTCAACCAGCTGACTCTGTCAAAACATCTGTGTCGCTCTAACATAAATCTGTGTTCATATTTTAGGTGGGTATAATAGCTTGAAATTATCTTATGGAAGGCTAGATAAGAACTTGTTAATTTCATCTTGTGGTGAGCATATGAAGGTAGCAGGGTTTTTTTATAAATCAAGCAGTTACGCTGTTATGAGATTTGATTGATATCTATATCTAAAAAATAGTTCACATGAAGATGATATGAATATGATATTTTTACCTTCATGCTATTGGGGCAGGTGCATTGTTTACTTAACATTAAGTTGAGAGTGGGTCAAATTAAAAGCTTTGATAGAAGAACGCTGTGTTATAATATTAATGTGGCATGATATGTTGTCTGAGGTGAGTAGTGGAAGTTGTATGGGAGCTATGAATAAAAATCCTAATCAGCAATCTCGCTGGATATTTGATAATTCTCAAAATTCATAGTGATGCTCGTGGTGGGGGGTTGAGAGTAGGTACTGTAAGCTATGTATTACGTTAAAAGTTTTGATGGATGGTATTTTGTATTTATCTCCTCGAAATAGTGTTGTATGAGTATCAGAAAGGTTGAAAAAAAGTTGATAATGCTTCAAGTTCAATAGTGTAGACCCCGATGTTGAAAGTGGGTATTTGGAATGATATAATTCTAGTAGGATATGGAAGTATTATTTATTCATCTTTAAATCTTACCAAGTCTGAAAAAATTACATAATATGATTAAGAAAGCTTCGTGATATTTATCAAAAGTGATACCAATGGATTACATAAGGAAAGTAGGTTCACTTCATCTGCAAACAACAAATATAGCTGAAAGCGACACACGGTGTGAGTAATAATCATTCTTGCTTCAATTATCACTATTAAGGGATGTGTGCCGCAGAAAATATATTAAGTCTAGCCTAGTCTAAAATATGTATTGTAAATAAAAATTGTATCATGGTTATAATGCCATTTATTGAAATAATTTGTTTTAATTGTATTATAGCTTAAGTCTACAGTCTTTTTTCTTTAGTTCAGCAAGGCCAAGATTTCATAGATATAGATTGATCCTTATAATGAATATTCCTTATGCCCTTACACCAATGTGGCGTTAAAAGGTTCGTGGTGCACCACTTTCACAAATAACATCTCTCCATCTTTACTTTTTGCGATCTTTGTTGGAATATCCTGATTTTTCGACCTGTTGGTAGGGGACAGTCGACTCGTTTTTGGATGAAAAACTTTCTTCTTTATTTCGGGAAGGCATCGATTTCATAGATGTAGACTGAGCCTTATATGTATATTCTTTACTCCTTTCATCCGTAGGCTTTAGGCTTTAGAAGGTTTGTAGTGTCCTTAGAGCTCATGTTGAAATTATTGCGTAATTAGCTTGCCAAGAAACAGGAATCTGTTTGGATAAAGAGCAAAATATGAATTGAAAAAACAAGTTATGAAACTACTATTTATATGTATTTGGCACATTGTCTTGACCTCTGACGTCACCTTAACCTGTGAAACCGAAAGTGTCTGCTCTTGGGTTCAGTTGGATGATGAGTAGTGCAAGTTGTATGGGAGATTATAATTAGCTGTGAGTAAACTGTAAAGAAGAAGATTTCTGGTAACAGTATGTTCCATACATAATCTTACAGGTGCAAGAAAATTTTATAAAAATCTGGTAACTGCATTTCCTTATAAACCTTATATAAATTCATATGTGACCAAACCGAGCTATAGATTTTTGTTCTAGATGAATGCATATTATATAATATCTGAAAATAGATAGCAGCAATATGAAAGGCTATAAGAATTTGGTTGCAGTATATTCTATACAAAATCTAATAACCATAAGAAAATTTTATAAGAATCTGGTACCATGTTCAGTTCACAATTTAAAAAGTAGAAGAAAATTGTATAAGAATCTGGTAATAGTATGTTCCATACAAAATCTAACAAGCGAAAGAAAATTTTATAAGAATCTGGTAAGAATCCGGTAACAGTATGTTCCATACAAAATCTAACAGGCAGAAGAAAATTTTATTAGAATCTTGTACAGTATGTTCCAAAGAAAAATCCAAGATTTTATGCATTTCCTGATGGGTAAGCCTTATATAAATCCATATGTTCTATATAAAAAATCGGTATATATAAATATCCGTTAAAAAATTAGTTAGGGTATATAGTGATTTAAAAAAATTCATATCTCCAAAACGGTGCCGAGAACCAAAATCCAAAATCTACTAGGTAGCAGGCAATTTTATAAGAATCTGGCATGTTCTATACAAAATCTAAAAGGGGAAGGGAAAATTGCACGAGAGTTTGGTTAGTGGTTAGTGTATTCCCGAATGCTGAACTGTTAAGATGGATATTGAGGAGTTTTTAGGAGAATATAATAACATTTTACTCGATGAGCATAAGAAACAAATTCAAGAATGCTATAACTTTTTAAAATTATATGAAAATATTGAAAAAGTCGAGTCAAAATTTGGTGAACACTATATAAGCTGCCCTTGGGCAAGAGACGATTCAACGGATGGACCAGATACATGTGAATGTTGTGGTGTTGCTAGATGTCTAAAACAAGTTGTGAAGCTATATAAATTCTACCAAACATTGACAAAAAGTAATTACGAGCCATGCCTTAAAAAGTGCGATTTAACTTAGCACTAGAAATTCCCATTTTGTATACTTGGAGAGCTCATAAAGAATCATGTAAACTTACACTGTATGCGGATGTTGATTTCAACAACAGATTCATCAAACACAGGAAATTTTGATTACATACAGCTCTGTACCATAAGATTGTAAGAATTAATACTTTTTAATTTTTAATAAATGATATTTTATATATGGCCTTCTTTTTATTCAATTTCCCATACTAAGTCCGGAACTCCCGAATAATGTTTGACCACTACAGCGGGTGGTGGTGGCGGTGGGTGGTGGTGAGTGGTGGTGGTGGGTGGTGGGTGGAGGTGGTGGTGGTGGTGGTGGTGGGGGTGGTGGTATTGGTTGCGGTGGTGGGTGCCTGGTCTTGGATGGCGCTTGAAACGGATATTTGACGCGTGGCATCAATGTGACGCTGACCTCTGACGTCACCTTTACCTATGAGACCAACCGGAAGTGAGGTCAGATAACAGCTTAACAGCTTATAAAACAGGTCTGATAACAGCTTAACAGCTTTTAAAACAGCTCTGATAACAGCTTAACAGCTTTTAAAACAGGTCTGATAACAGCTTAACAGCTTATAAAACAGGTCTGATAACAGCTTAACAGCTTTTAAAACAGCTCTGATAACAGCTTTTTAAACAGCTCTGATAACAGCTTAACAGCTTTTAAACAGCTCTGATAACAGCTTAACAGCTTATAAAACAGGTCTGATAACAGCTTAACAGCTTTTTAAACAGGTCTGATAACAGCTTAACAGCTTTTTAAACAGGTCTGATAACAGCTTAACAGCTTATAAAACAGGTCTGATAACAGCTTAACAGCTTATAAAACAGGTCTGATAACAGCTTAACAGCTTTTTAAACAGGTCTGATAACAGCTTAACAGCTTATAAAACAGGTCTGATAACAGCTTAACAGCTTATAGAACAGGTCTGATAACAGCTTAACAGCTTTTAAAACAGGTCTGGTAACAGCTTAACAGCTTATAAAACAGCTTTTTCAGCTCATCCACTATCACATCCACTATCTGTGGATGAGCTGAAAAAGCTGTTTTATAAGCTGTTAAGCTGTTACCAGACCTGTTTTAAAAGCTGTTAAGCTGTTATCAGACCTGTTTTATAAGCTGTTAAGCTGTTATCAGACCTGTTTTATAAGCTGTTAAGCTGTTATCAGACCTGTTTAAAAAGCTGTTAAGCTGTTATCAGACCTGTTTTATAAGCTGTTAAGCTGTTATCAGACCTGTTTTATAAGCTGTTAAGCTGTTATCAGACCTGTTTAAAAAGCTGTTAAGCTGTTATCAGACCTGTTTAAAAAGCTGTTAAGCTGTTATCAGACCTGTTTTATAAGCTGTTAAGCTGTTATCAGAGCTGTTTAAAAGCTGTTAAGCTGTTATCAGAGCTGTTTAAAAAGCTGTTTTAAAAGCTGTTAAGCTGTTATCAGACCTGTTTTATAAGCTGTTAAGCTGTTATCAGACCTGTTTTAAAAGATGTTAAGCTGTTATCAGAGCTGTTTTAAAAGCTGTTAAGCTGTTATCAGACCTGTTTTATAAGCTGTTAAGCTGTTATCTGACCTCACTTCCGGTTGGTCTCATAGGTAAAGGTGACGTCAGAGGTCAGCGTCACATTGATGCCACGCGTCAAATATCCGTTTCAAGCGCCATCCAAGACCAGGCACCCACCACCGCAACCAATACCACCACCCCCACCACCACCACCACCACCACCTCCACCCACCACCCACCACCACCACTCACCACCACCCACCGCCACCACCACCCGCTGTAGTGGTCAAACATTATTCGGGAGTTCCGGACTTAGTATGGGAAATTGAATAAAAAGAAGGCCATATATAAAATATCATTTATTAAAAATTAAAAAGTATTAATTCTTACAATCTTATGGTACAGAGCTGTATGTAATCAAAATTTCCTGTGTTTGATGAATCTGTTGTTGAAATCAACATCCGCATACAGTGTAAGTTTACATGATTCTTTATGAGCTCTCCAAGTATACAAAATGGGAATTTCTAGTGCTAAGTTAAATCGCACTTTTTAAGGCATGGCTCGTAATTACTTTTTGTCAATGTTTGGTAGAATTTATATAGCTTCACAACTTGTTTTAGACATCTAGCAACACCACAACATTCACATGTATCTGGTCCATCCGTTGAATCGTCTCTTGCCCAAGGGCAGCTTATATAGTGTTCACCAAATTTTGACTCGACTTTTTCAATATTTTCATATAATTTTAAAAAGTTATAGCATTCTTGAATTTGTTTCTTATGCTCATCGAGTAAAATGTTATTATATTCTCCTAAAAACTCCTCAATATCCATCTTAACAGTTCAGCATTCGGGAATACACTAACCACTAACCAAACTCTCGTGCAATTTTCCCTTCCCCTTTTAGATTTTGTATAGAACATGCCAGATTCTTATAAAATTGCCTGCTACCTAGTAGATTTTGGATTTTGGTTCTCGGCACCGTTTTGGAGATATGAATTTTTTTAAATCACTATATACCCTAACTAATTTTTTAACGGATATTTATATATACCGATTTTTTATATAGAACATATGGATTTATATAAGGCTTACCCATCAGGAAATGCATAAAATCTTGGATTGGATTTTTCTTTGGAACATACTGTACAAGATTCTAATAAAATTTTCTTCTGCCTGTTAGATTTTGTATGGAACATACTGTTACCGGATTCTTACCAGATTCTTATAAAATTTTCTTTCGCTTGTTAGATTTTGTATGGAACATACTATTACCAGATTCTTATACAATTTTCTTCTACTTTTTAAATTGTGAACTGAACATGGTACCAGATTCTTATAAAATTTTCTTATGGTTATTAGATTTTGTATAGAATATACTGCAACCAAATTCTTATAGCCTTTCATATTGCTGCTATCTATTTTCAGATATTATATAATATGCATTCATCTAGAACAAAAATCTATAGCTCGGTTTGGTCACATATGAATTTATATAAGGTTTATAAGGAAATGCAGTTACCAGATTTTTATAAAATTTTCTTGCACCTGTAAGATTATGTATGGAACATACTGTTACCAGAAATCTTCTTCTTTACAGTTTACTCACAGCTAATTATAATCTCCCATACAACTTGCACTACTCATCATCCAACTGAACCCAAGAGCAGACACTTTCGGTTTCACAGGTTAAGGTGACGTCAGAGGTCAAGACAATGTGCCAAATACATATAAATAGTAGTTTCATAACTTGTTTTTTCAATTCATATTTTGCTCTTTATCCAAACAGATTCCTGTTTCTTGGCAAGCTAATTACGCAATAATTTCAACATGAGCTCTAAGGACACTACAAACCTTCTAAAGCCTAAAGCCTACGGATGAAAGGAGTAAAGAATATACATATAAGGCTCAGTCTACATCTATGAAATCGATGCCTTCCCGAAATAAAGAAGAAAGTTTTTCATCCAAAAACGAGTCGACTGTCCCCTACCAACAGGTCGAAAAATCAGGATATTCCAACAAAGATCGCAAAAAGTAAAGATGGAGAGATGTTATTTGTGAAAGTGGTGCACCACGAACCTTTTAACGCCACATTGGTGTAAGGGCATAAGGAATATTCATTATAAGGATCAATCTATATCTATGAAATCTTGGCCTTGCTGAACTAAAGAAAAAAGACTGTAGACTTAAGCTATAATACAATTAAAACAAATTATTTCAATAAATGGCATTATAACCATGATACAATTTTTATTTACAATACATATTTTAGACTAGGCTAGACTTAATATATTTTCTGCGGCACACATCCCTTAATAGTGATAATTGAAGCAAGAATGATTATTACTCACACCGTGTGTCGCTTTCAGCTATATTTGTTGTTTGCAGATGAAGTGAACCTACTTTCCTTATGTAATCCATTGGTATCACTTTTGATAAATATCACGAAGCTTTCTTAATCATATTATGTAATTTTTTCAGACTTGGTAAGATTTAAAGATGAATAAATAATACTTCCATATCCTACTAGAATTATATCATTCCAAATACCCACTTTCAACATCGGGGTCTACACTATTGAACTTGAAGCATTATCAACTTTTTTTCAACCTTTCTGATACTCATACAACACTATTTCGAGGAGATAAATACAAAATACCATCCATCAAAACTTTTAACGTAATACATAGCTTACAGTACCTACTCTCAACCCCCCACCACGAGCATCACTATGAATTTTGAGAATTATCAAATATCCAGCGAGATTGCTGATTAGGATTTTTATTCATAGCTCCCATACAACTTCCACTACTCACCTCAGACAACATATCATGCCACATTAATATTATAACACAGCGTTCTTCTATCAAAGCTTTTAATTTGACCCACTCTCAACTTAATGTTAAGTAAACAATGCACCTGCCCCAATAGCATGAAGGTAAAAATATCATATTCATATCATCTTCATGTGAACTATTTTTTAAATATAGATATCAATCAAATCTCATAACAGCGTAACTGCTTGATTTATAAAAAAAACCCTGCTACCTTCATATGCTCACCACAAGATGAAATTAACAAGTTCTTATCTAGCCTTCCATAAGATAATTTCAAGCTATTATACCCACCTAAAATATGAACACAGATTTATGTTAGAGCGACACAGATGTTTTGACAGAGTCAGCTGGTTGAAAAGTATGGTATTCACTAAAGCTTTCTACTATATTATGCACACCCACCACCCATAAAATATACATCGAGCACCACTAAGCTTAACCCAATCTCAACCGCCACGATCTTGGCAAAAGGTAATATCAAATTACCTGCTAAGTCATGCCATTACACCTGACAACCAAAAATTATTCTTTTACTGCCCCCATACAATTTCCATTACTTAATATCATAGCACTATCTTCTATTATCAATGCTTTTAATTTAACCCACTCTCAACCTAACTTAAGATTTAAAGGTAAACACATAATACTATCCTCTTCCACGCTCTTCACTAAAGCTTTCATATCCTACTAGATTAATATACACCACAATTAATATATACACAACTTACAGTACCCACGCTCAACCTCCACCACGGTCTTCACTATAGGCTTGAAGAATTATCAGTTTTTTGTTCGTTCATACAACACCATTCGGATGATGCTTTAGAGAGATAAATATGAAGCGATATTGCTGATAACTTCCACTACTCATCTAAGACAACATATCATACTACATTAATATCATAATACCACCTTCTTTCATCAAAACTTTTAGTTAAACCCACGCTCAACGTAATGGTTAGAAAATATGTGCTCAATTTGATAGTATGAAGATAAAATTATCATATTCTTATCAGCTTCATGTGAACTATGATATCATGGTTAATAACTCTGCCAGCTCCCTATGCTCACCAGCCCTAGACACAAAAAAAAACATAAATCAATTTGTTTATTTTATTCGAATGTATTTGTTTAACTACGCAAGAAGTTATATTATATTTCAAGCTCATTACACCTGGTCACCGAAAATTTATATTACTCATCTAAGTCGGCATATCATTCTACGTTAATATGATAGCTCGTTAATGCTTTTAATTAACCCACTCTCAAGCTAATGATAATATGCAATTTTTCAGATGTGGCTGCTCAATCACTTTCAGGCTAGGCTAACAAGGTACTCTAGAAAGATTTCGTGTTGCAACACTGGTCATGCCATTACACCTTATCACCATAAATTTGATGAAAAGTCTTTTACTATGCCCATACAATTTTCACTACTCATCTAAGTCAACCTATCGTACTATATTAGTATCACCTCACATTGATATCATAGGTAATCAAAACTTTAAATTTAACCTGCCCAAAAAAGAAATTTTATTGAAATTAAAAAACAATTTTTCATATAAGCTAAGAATTTTCAATACATACACATACAAACACCTACATCGAAAATTTTCTGATAAGGCTTTAATTTCTATTACTGTTTCTTAACATCCGAAGCAGCCGTGATTTATTTTTAGATATCGAATATCATAGCATGTTCCCTCTTGTTTATAAAAGTTTTTTAATTCACAACTTACGTTATAGTTGTTGTTTTTTTTTTTTTTTTTTTTTTTTTTTTTTAGCAAAAGAAATATTCAATTATAACTTCCACTACTCATCTAAGACATCATATCCTACAGATTAATATCAGTTGTTGTTGTTTTCAACTAAAGAAATTAGGAATCTGTCATAAATCGCTCAATTTGTTTACTTTACTCGGCCGCTGTCCGAATTTGTTTACTTTACTCAGCTGCTGTGCGAATTTGTTTACATTACTCAACTGCGAATTTGTTTATTTTACTGTACTGTACGAATTTGTTTATGCAAGGAATCAAATTAGAAGCATTACACCTGAAGAGTAAAATTAAGCATTTACTAATTTCCATTACATATCTAAGTCAACATATCTACCTACATTCACACCAACCAGCTTCGCTTGATCTATTTTTAGATATATGGCTACATGGTGCAATCATGTTTATAAAAGGCACCTACAGATAAATATCATCAAATCTTTAATTCAGAACTTAGGTTATAGTTGATGTTGTTTTTTTCAGCTACTAATATTAATTACACTTGAGAAGGTAAGATCGGTGATATCTTGAACCATAGCCCGTAGAGGATTTCTGATAAAAAATTTGTCCACCTCCAGGACTAAGATCTCCACTGACACCTTCTAGAATCTATTGGTATGAACAAAAATATTCTAGGATTAACTTGAATTATTACTTATAATAATTACTAGGGAATTTCATAACATTTCTTATCCACATAAATACACAGTTGCACACATGCATCCACGCCTTAGGTAACGTTTGCTCAGCCACCAAGTAGCCCAGCCCAACACACCACAGGCACTCATACTAAAGTAAACAACTAACAACAAAATCAAGCTGACAAGTATACAGCTCCGATATAAACTCGCTTAGGGCATTTCACATCATTACTTAAGCCACACACATTCCACCCAAGCCTTGGTACAGGTAACGTAGCCCAATCCAACACGCCCCAGACAGTCCTAGTCATAGTATCAGATATTCCCAGGAGGGGCATCTCAAGGTCAAATTGTAGCCTCCAAGACCAGATCAATTTAACTAGAAGCCTCCACCAATAAAGCTACGCACCCCTTCACAAATGTTTAGAGCTTCAGCCAGATGGTAGGAAAGGAATTCTCCAGGCATACCCTGTGACGTATACCACTAGACGGAATCCCCCTCAGTGACCCAGAACCTAGTCCAGAGCCAGCAAAATGGTTTGAAATTTCCGGACACTTTTTGTATGGAAAAAGTGCGCCAGAACCTGTATAGCGTAACTACTAACTCAACTCTAATTATCGCTAATACTGTACTTTCAATTATCGCAATCTAATTACAACACTTTCGCACTTTATTACTTTCACTTGTTAACACTGCAACGTCTAAGACAAGACTCTTATTCTGGCTATGACAACTGTTATATTTATACCCTAGAAACCCTCCAGATTATTCTCGAGTGTTCTATTTTCCAGAAGCTTCTTGACTGTTCTATTCATTCTATTCCTGAACCTTCCTGTAGATACCATAATCAATTCTCCGAACCTAAAGTCGTTTACTTCTCCATTGCCACATTGCCAGTAGATGTCACCAGTTGTCTCTTTCTATTGCACGTAACAATATAATAAATTGAGGTTAGTGACAGTGCTCATAATTATTAGATGGAATTAATTTCGTTTCCACTGACACTGGATACAAATTCCAAATGGATTAACTTACTGGTAGTTTGACTATCCCGGAGATAATAACAAAAATCCGAAATTAAATAATTTACTACTTTTAATATGATGATTTTTCCGGATCCATCTTTTGTTTTCACGTTCTCCTATCACTTCCCAAAACTAAGACGCTCTTCTTCTTCCTTTCCTCAATCTTTTTTTCCTTTTTGGCACTTGCCCCAGTCAGACTGGAAACGTGTGGTCGAGTCTCGACAATCGCACGTTCGTCGTGTGGCTCACGCTAGATGCTGCTGCTAGCCGTCGTGTAGCATACTGCTGTATGCAGTATGCTACGATCATAACAAGTTTTCTTTTTATATGAAATGGTTAATGGCTATTGAACTAAGTGATAGTAATATAAAAAGGAGTTATATATGCTCGAAGACTTAGAACCCACAAGCCGTGTTGAGGAAAATACTTTTGTGGTAAATTCGGTAAATCCCACTGACATGCATATATAAGTAAATTCGCAAATAATTTAAATATATCGTCAGTGAGAGCATACTTCCTGAAATCAAAACTGGTGCCACATGAAACAGGAGATCAGTTAGTCTATTTATATACATGTCAGTGGGTGGTGCGGAGGATTGTGCGGAGTCTCTAAGAAATGCGTTTGAATTTTCGCGCCATTAATTTGTTGTGATATTTAAGGCATCAGCAATTTTTAACGCTGCCTCTGGCACTTCGAAAAAACAAGAAGAAGAACGATAGTTGCTACGCTTTTTTAATCACATGTCGCCTCCTTTACTTCCCTCCTCGAAGGTTTGCTATGAGCTATTCCATACATCACTTTCTTAGTACTACCGTCGAAATCTGGGTATTTCTTGCCTGTGCTGCTACTGTGTCACGATTCTCTCCGTCACGCTAGACGTTCATTCATTACATATAAATTTCCGTCGCCTTTTTTATATCGAACCTCCCCGTAGCCCCCGGAATATAATACAAGCCATGAAGTCGCCAAAGGCACCGACACATTAAAAGGCCTTAACGTGTCGGGTATAGCATGCAGTAAGAGCTCACTCTCACTGCTTTTTGTATACTCCATATGGAGGAAAACCTAAAATTTCATCTTAACCCATTTAAACCCAAGCGGTCGAAAACGACCCGCTTCATTGAAAACCCAATGTGTCGAAATCGACCCATGCGCTTTCTGTCGTATAAACAGTCATAGAATGACTAAATATTCCTGGAAATAATTCTGTTGAATTTTAATAATTAGAAATAACGTAATTGTGAATTTTGTGCCAGCACGTTCAGTATGCTTTGTGGTACGGGGTAGTAAAGTTGACTGTGTGGAAGTAAGCAATCATGCAGTTGAATTCGATGTGGTAAGTACTACATTTATTTTTAATTTAGGAAGTATTTATTTGTTTTCTATTGAAAACGAATGTATGGATTTTGTTAACCTTTGAACCGCCATTTTATCCCAAAAGTTTTTTTTTTAAATCAGTCTTTTAACATCACTGGTTCGTTTTCGACCCCTTGGGCTAATAAGGTTAAAATTTTACAGCGACGGAGATCTGAGCGTGGCAGAAATTTTGGAAACCCTGGAATATATTTATTGAATATCGATGATATTTTCATATTACCTCCGGAAAATCGCGACGGAGATACGGACGAGGACTCTGTAGAAGAAGATGAGTATAATCCCTCGCATCACAATCAGCTTAAACCAATTGCTGAGATAAGAGGATCTAATAGATGCAACAATGACACTGATGACGGAGAAACGGCTGAATGTTCTAATAAATTGAAAAATTCGAGAAATTGGAATAAAGGTGATATAAATTCAATAAATCCCCTACCATCGCCATGGACAGAGGTATATTTACCCGTAATTATTCTTTCCCAATACTCGGATCCAATTGAATTCTTTCTGTTATTCATGTCAGAGGATATAATGACAGAACTGTGCGACTTTACCAATATGTATGCAATGTACAATAATCATAATTTATTTGCATCCGTGGATGAGCTCTATGCCTTTATTGGGATTCTTGTTGTTACCAGCTAAATATGATATTTTGTTTTGTTTAGTGAATGAATGTTGCTCAGAAAAGACACAAATTTATTTTATTAATTCTCACTTGTTAAATTCTTATTGAAAATGATAAATATTTTTTTCTTTCATTAATAATATATGTTGTTATGATACAATATGTTTTTGTTATTAAAGTTTGACTAACTCCGGAAAACTATCCCTTATGTTCCCAAAGGGTCGTTTACGACCCATTCTTAAAAAAGTATTAATTCGCCACTTTTTTACTTATTTTAAGTCTATTACACACCAACTTGCCCTTTTCATTAAAATAATTACGTTTAAGTCAAAGTTTTCGATAAATATAGTTCTGGGAAATAGGGATGCTATAAATTCTTGGATTTCTGGGTTTAAATGGGTTAAACAGGTCCTAAAGCCCAAAACTGTCGCTCCCACAGCAAAATGAAGTTAAAGCAAATTGCAGCCAAATATATTTTCTTTCTAATAGTTAAAAAAAAGCATGTGGAACAAATTTATGGAAATTATAGCGTTTGAACAAAATACAAGCAACTTTTATAAGAAATCTCCTGCAGTAAGACAAGGCAAGAAGACTGTGGATGTGGCCTGCTGACCGGCCCGCTGCTCTCTTTTTTCGACTTTGTTCATGGCTTGTATATTCCGGGGGTTACGACCTCCCCCATTTGGAGGGGGACATCTACACTGCTAGTGGTCATTTTTATTATCGGCGTTGATCTATGTAGCTCGCCATCTGCTCTTGGTAAGCTTCGCAGACTTCTTTGACAGCATTGTAATAGTCTTTCACGTAGTAATGTTGATGCAACTCTTCTCCATGCTGGATTCTTATAATGTTATCTGCACCTTCAAATTTATCCCATGCCTTTTGTAGTCTGCACAATCTTTCTTTGAAGTAAGGCACATCTTTTCGGCTTGAGGAATCTTTCCTGTAATTTTCTATTATGGTCTAAATCACTTTGCCAGTTGCTTGTTGCTGATTTGCCAATTGATCCATGATGATCGAGGCTATCGTTTGCAAAAGATTCGAAGTTATCTTCTTGAAATGGCTGATTGTATAATACAGCGATGTGCCTGTATCACGTCGGGGTCACCAAAATGTTTGTATAGCGAAGGAACTCTTTTGTTCTCCGCTAGAGTACAAGTTGTTGTACTTGGACTCTTGTCGTAGTTTAGATATGGCACTGGTTCATGGACCAGTACCTTGAGGAATTGTGCAAGGGTTCTTGAACCGTTACACTGTTGAACTGCTGATTACACTGCCTATAATTAGTGTGGTGTATGAAATAGAGACGACGTACAGTAAAACCAAAATTTTCTATTGGAAATCACAACTTAATGAATGCTTTATTTTCCATTACCGGCTTTTTATATGATCAATTTGCTGATTATTACAAATAAGCAATTGATTGTACATTTTTAGTCGCGCCGGAAAGAATTTCAGACGAAATTTAATACTGCTAAAATTTTATTTGTGCGAAAAAATGCTGATATTTCCAAAGCGAGTGAATTGAACTTTATTTACAATTAATGGAATATTTTTTATAATTTCTGAATATCCAAAATTATTGTGAAACTTTGAATTGAAGAAATGCAAGAATGCAAGAAATTGAACAAATTACATTATGACTAAATAAGTGAGAAAAATTATATAGAAATTATTGAATGAAAATTAAATGCGTTGTTGTATGTATGTATGTTATGTGTCTGCTGCCTGAACATTCGCCATTGAATTATTGTGGTGAGGGATGGTGGGGAAAAGGAGAGGTCAATATGGGTGAGTGTGTTGCGGGTGCTCAGGATTGTAGGAGATCCATCATTGAGGAATACTAAGTCCGAGCAGCCCAACAACCAGTTCGCGTTCTCGTTTACCCTGGGGCAACACCGTCACGATCTCAATGACGGGTGATGCGCGTTAAAGTCGTCCAAGAGGAAAGTGGGACCGGAGATCAGCTCCACAATGGAGTTTAGGATCCTGGCACTGATTCCGTCTCCACTCCCCACATAGATGGAAATCACGTTTATTTCTAGACTAGTTTTAATATTGTGAATTTGAGAAGAGGGGATGTGCTTGCTTACTAGCACGACAACACCTGCTCTGCGAGTCGGGTGAATATTGTTAAGGTAGACGTTGTAGTCTTTGAATTGGGCGGGTGGGGAGGTGGACGTGGATAGGAGGTGAGTCTCTTGAATCGCCATGATGGAGAGTGTTGCTCTGCCGTGAGTAGCTGAAGGCTACCCAGATTATTGTAGAACCCGCACACGTTCCATTGTAAGATCTTTAGATCCTTAAAATGGTGCTGCGATCCTTTGTTTACATTGCTCATGGGAAGGGGAGGTGAGAGATATTTAGCCCTGGTTAGTGCTTCTTCTTAGGAAAGAACATCTGTTTAAGAGGATGGTCAAGGCATCTGTCATATCTGAGTCAGCATCAGACATCTGTAGCGCTGTCGATTCACTACTTTCTCTTCTAGTTGTGAGAGAGGCGATTTCCGGTTGGCGGACAGCACGTTTTTCTCCAACGATTTCTTTAATCTCTTCCAAAGAGAGAGAGTAGACAATTGATCTATTCTGGGGAGCCAGCCCCAAAGAAGTTTCGTTTTTGCCGTGAAGGTTATTTTTTCCATGAAAGGGCCTGCATTGGCCACAATGCTTTGTATTTTATTTTGGTTATGTATTTGTGCTGTAGTGCGTATGGTTGTTGTGGTTTCTGGTATATTGTTTTGGGTTTTGTTGTTTTGTTTTGTACTGTATTGGTATTTGTAAGAGTTGTGGGTTTGTTTTCAGAAGTGTTCTTTGTTTGTAGGTTGATGATTTTTTGTTGGGTAATGCTGTTTGATGTAGTTGGGGTGTTTCCCTGAATTTTCGTGATGTATGTCGAGGTGTTTTTAGCTGCGTCTGTGAAAGTCAGCCCTGGTGTGATCCTACTCTGGCTTTTGAGGACCGGAGCAAGGTCACCGTACATTGAGTACCACTTTTTTCCTTGCTTCGTAGCGTGTGATATGCTGTTCTACTTGAATCTTCACTATGGCTTTTTCACGTTCGAAGCTTGGACAATTGCGATCGAGGGTGGAGTGATCTCCTACCTTGTTTCATCCAATGTAGAAGATTCTGTCACAGACGTGATCAGGTTCTTCCTTTGCCTTGGTTTGCTACAATCTTCACATTTGGGAGTATTTTTGCAAGTGGATTCGTGATTCCAGAATTCCACATTTCCTACACCTCAATGGCGCGAGATACCACCTACGAACCGGCTCGAAACAGCACACAATAGAGAATGAGAGGCGAAACGTTCGAAAGTTAGCGCTCCTGTGGGAATTCTTTCGGCTTGGGAGCTTCCAGGACGTGTCATTTTTTTTTACTTCCGTTATAGATTTATTTTTTTCTTGAAGTCCTTCTAGGATCTCTGCTTCAGTGAGGTGTTTCACGGTCGGGGCAAAGGCGATACCTTTGGAGGACTTTAGTCTACCGTGGTACTCTACGTTAACGTCATGTTCGTGGATTTTTTTCAGGCTTTTTACCATTTATTCTGCATCCACTTTGGATGGGAGGAAGACAAGGTAGCTTCCCTCTCGAAGAGCCTTGCATGATCTCGCTTTCGGGACTGCGTGTTCGATGAACTTGCAGACCACGAATGGATTGAGATGAGTGATGTTTATGTTTGAATCGGCCAAAGATACGGTAACGTATTTCGGGTCCGGTCCAGCAAAAGCATAGGCAAATGTGTCCTGAATGGACGGAAAGTCCAGCAGCCGTGATCCCCTTTTGTTGTTTTTTTTTTTGGCATGTTATCCATGTCTAATATGGCATAAGGGTTATGCGGCCCGTCGGCCGGAGTTTAGCGCCCTCCTGGGGCGTTATGGGTTTCTTTCTTCTTAAGTCTCAATATAAGTAAACAGTCTCTTTGTGACAGCGTAAGTGTAAAGTAAATCTAAACTTTTATTGCTATGACAGTATCTAGTGCTGAAAAACATTTTATGTACTTTTGAGAGGAACCTAGAACTATGCTAGTCTGTTATTAGCTATCCGGTGGTTTGCGTCTTTGGAGCATATAGTGCTGGCATTTATCTCTCAGAAGTGGTGTGTGTATTTGCTGAAGTTTTAGTACCTGGATGGCGCCACCTCTTGGGAAAGCTTCTCGTGACTGTTTTTCGGAGCGTTCTAAAAAATTCGGAGTCCTCTCAGCTTTTTCGGGAAATACTCAATTTAGTACTTCCAATAGCTATAACGACGATTTCAATTGGCTTTTGGCATCAGCCCAGCATTTGCCAGGGCCAATTAGGTAATTCCAGTGCCAATCCGCGTGTTTTCACGTAGTGGTATTAGCTTTGGAGTTTCTGGTTTTGAGTTGGAAACTATTTTCTAGAGTACTGCACACTGAGGACTTTTGAGAAAAAACAAAAACCAAAAAGTGTTGTTTCCCTTTGTATTTAGGGTTTTTCACCGTTTTTTAATGAGTTTTATTGAAAAATAACTAGGAGCAAAGCGTTTCTAAGTGCGCACCCTTATATACTTGTCTGCTCTGTTCAAGAGATCTTAACAGAATGGAGTGTAAAGATACTGCATGGAAGAAGCTCAAACGGCCAACAAACAATGCAAATGAAATCCATTATACGAAAGCAAATGCGCTCATGCGCAGGAAACTAAAACTGCAAAAAAAAAAAAAACATGGCTGGAAGGAATTTGCCAGCAGACCCACCGATGAGCGCGAAAACTGGTGAAAGGTTATAGTTAGGTTAGACGGAGTGGTTCCCAACCTGGGGGCGATCGCTCCCAAGTTTGCGATTAGGGTTATCGGGAGGGACAATAAATAAGTGGTGGGCGATTTGGGGGCGATGAGTATTCAGGGGGGGGGATTCAAATACATAGCACTGTAGAGTAGAAGTTGCCCAGTAGCACGAGTCACTGGCAATTCTCAGTCGGCGAGTTCACTGCACTCATTCCTCTCCACAGTCCCCACTAGTTTATGCTCAGCGCGGCTGACTGGTGACTAAACCCCCAAACGAGCACCTGATCTTGACAAAAGTCCTCTCTCTTCTTACGAGGTGTTTTTATTGATCGCTAAATGTGGTAAGCCTCATACAATTGACGAAACTCTTGTTTTACCAGCTACCAAAAAAAAAAAATGTTGATATCATGCTAGGCGAAGGCCATAGTAATAAGATAAGTCAATCGGTTCCTTTGAGCAACAATACTGTTTCCAGCCGAATTGACGAAATCGGACATTGAATCCAAACTCACCAATTTGTTGAAAAAAAAAAAAAAGTAAATTTGCATTGCAGATTGTTGAATCAACTGATTGATAACAAAGCAATTTTATTAGCTCATTTGAGGTTTATCAATAAACAAAAGGAAATTACCGAGGAAATGATCTTTGCTAGAACTTTGATCACTGATACGAAGGGGTCGTCGATTTTTAGAGTGGTGCAAGATTATTTTGAGGAAAAAGAGATTCCCCTAACAAGCGTGAGCGCTTGCGCCACAGACAGTGCTCATGCCAAGTCAGGTCGTCATGCAGAGTTTTTAGCCCACCTTAAGAAAGAAGCGCCAGAGGTTATCACTATTAACTGTGACATTCATTCATTGTCAACACGTAGCTACGAAAAAATTGACTGGTGTCCTGCATGAAACCCTACAACTGGTTATTATTGGTGTCACCAAGATCAAAGTTAATTCCCTCAATGACCGTCTGTTCGGATAACTTTGCCATGAAAATGATGACAAATTCGAGCGCTTGCTTCTACATACGGCCGTGAGGTGGCTTTCCAAAGGAAATTGCTTGCGCCGTTTCTTCGAATTATTTGACATTGTTACCGAGTATCTCGATACGTCTGATCCTGTTTTAAGTGAGAATTTGAAGCAACGCAAGTTGGAACTTGCGTACCTTACAGATATTTTACAAAAAATGAACGAAATCAATATAAGACTTGAAGGAAACAAGATGAACCTAATCAAGGCTAAAGGAATTATTTCATCATTCATCGCCAAGTTTGATATTCACAAGATGAATATTGGCCGTAAAGAGCTGATTCAGTTTCGATCCTTAAAAAGTGTTCAGTGTCAGATAACGAGACTCCTGAACTCCAAGAAAACAAATTCATAATTTTTACTGATCACCTTGACCAGTTAAAAATTGATATGGAAACAAGATTTGAATATTTGCCCAAGCTACAAATTCCGGATTGTTTTAAAAAAATCTGTAAAAAATGTACATTTTAAATATTTTTTTATTTTATTTAAGAGTAACCGGGTAAAACTGGTTTGGTTGTTTCTATATACGGTAATAAAATGGTTTGAAAAAAACTGCTTTATTACTTACACTTTACTTCAAATTAAAATTTGATAGACAATGAAAAGGGGCGATAGGTGTTAGTCAACCTCCAGAATGGGGAAATGGGCCTTAAAAGGTTAGGAACCACTGGGTTAGAGCATCCCTCCAAGACAAGTATCACGGGCTTTAAGATTGGTGATGCGATCAATAGGTCAGAACTCTTCGATAGTGGCTGAACATCTTGCCTGACATATAGCCCAGTATTCGTGTGTAAAGGTCAAGAGACCCCCCCCCCCCCGCTTAGAAAATTCTTTCTCTCTCCAGGAAATTAAAGAGATTTCATTCCTTCTGTGAATCCACTCCAGACCTTAACAATATCTCTTTTGGAATGCTCAAACAAGCGCCCAAAGCAAATTTATCCTTTATCTGGGCAGATTTTCACGATTTTGACAACTTTCTGAGATTCATCCAATACCAAACGCAGCCAATCGTATTCCACTCCCATCCGAAACTAGGCCTATTTCATTCCTCTGGGCTAAAAGTATAGGCGCCTAGCATGGGGAGTAGGAAGGACGAAAATAAATTAAAGGTCTTACGACACAAAATTTGGTGCTTATCCCAACGAAGCAACTCTCAGAGGTCTGTTCACTCCTTCTGTTTAACGGCAGTAAATTCGACCCCAGCCAAGAACCACATACGCCGAGGGATACGTAACCAGGGGCAGCTTGGTCGCTAGTATGACGGAGTGCGGATAAGGGGGATAAGGGGGCTCTGCTATAATCGACCATTAATTCCCACCATCTATCTCTTTAATAATGCATGAAATAGATTAAAACTTGATAGCAAATCATTTTTTATCAGAGTATAGCCGATACTAGGTTCTATTACAATCGGGAGATGCACATATTTAAAATCCATATTTAGGTGAAAAGCATGTATTCACTTGAAAGGTATATAATTTCCAATAATAAACCCAAATCTAGCGTGCTTGTCGTATGGTACCTCACAAAAATTACTCCTGGCAGTTTAACTTAGTCCATGCACGTGCATGAAAAAACGGTCAACAAATTTTTCCATTTATTGTATTTTCTATGGCATTTCATCCGATGGAGAAGACATTTTTCAGTAATGATAAAAATCTTCGCAATCTTGTAGTCAAGCTAACGACAGTGAGCTAGAAACCATTTCCTGTATTTTACTCGGCAGTGTATGTTGCAGCTTGCAACAATACATCCACAGGTGTCCACCTGAAAAATATAAAAGAAGGAAACAGAAATTGTTTTGAATCTAATTCTTAAAACTACCTTTTACATGGCCTTCATGCAAACATGTATGACCAGCAATTGAAAATCCCACTTCAAAACAAAAAAATGCGAAATACTTATCGCAATAAATAAATAAAAAGAACATTAAAAACACGAAATCACAAAATAAACAGATTTCTTCCAAAATGACAAATAACACAATTGTCAAATAATTGACAATTGTCAACTGTCATGTAAAGCAAAGTAGGAAGTGTTATGAAATTATCACTTGAAATAAGTGACCTAAACAAGTGACCTAAACATCTTTGCAGTAAGTGGTCAAGTTGCTAGCAAAGCTTCAAAGGCCCCTATATAAAGCTGAGCAAGCCAAGTAGGCATTTCATTTCATCTTCTGGGCTATTACCGGTAAAGTCGAGTGATTTGGGTCATTACCAAATTATTTTCTTGAAGAATATTCATGTATTGGGATATTACCAAAGTAAAAATATTTTTCTCGAAAATAAAATAGACTTGTTGATATTTGTGGTTTTTGGTGCATTTTCTCAGAGAGATATTCGGGTATTGGGTTCATTACCAATACAAAAATATTTCTCTGAAAATGTTCGAACCATTCCAAATTTAGAAGAGCATTCATGCGTTGGGTCATTACTAATGTAAAAGTGTTTTTCTAAACAAAATTGGAAACTAGTCACTACGGAAAAGTAATCAAAATACTGAGTAGGTGTTCGCAGAGATATATTCAGGTACTGGGTTATTACCAGGGCAAAAATACTTCTCTGACAGAACTCTAAATTGTTCAGAATTAGAGAGATATTCATGCATTGGGTTATTACCAAGGTAAACATGTTTTTCTAAGTCTTTGGGAAAACTAACAACTTCATGTTATTAACATAAGGATGTGAATTATTGAAATTATTTGAATTGTTTGAAATGGCTTTAAATATTAAATAACATAATAATAGTAAAATAAATAATCATAGAAAATTTAAAAAATTTAAAAATTTGAAATTGAGCTCACTTTGAGCACATATAACTTGAAATTAAATTTGAAATTCTGATTTTCTTTATATTTGAAGATACTTATTATTATTTTTGTTTCATTACAGAAGAACGACTGTAATTTTAAGTATAGAATTAATTAGTTTAAAAAATAGTATCTCATAAATTAGTTAAGACAAATTAACTGTTGAAAAATTAAAGAAAAATTAAATAAAAGGTTTCAATAAACGTATTTTAAGCAGACAAGGTCTTATTATTTACCGGCGAGTTGCATGAGGCTATAAGAGGCCGCAACAGTGTATTACAAAATAATAATTCTGGAATAGAACACTCCAGAATAATCTGGAGAGTTTCTAGGGTATAAATATAACAGATGTCACCGCCAGAAAAACAGTCTGGTCTTAGACGTTGCAGTGTTAACAAGCGAAGGTAATAAGAAGCGAAAGTGTTGTAATTGGATTGCGATAATTGAAAGTACAGTATTAGCGATAATTAAAGTTGAGTTGATTAAATGAACGATTGTGAATTTTATATGATTAGAGTGAACTAGAGAACTTGTATATTAAATATTTACTATTGTGTTTTAAATAACGAACCAAAGCCCACGCTCGCAGCAACTGGTGTCAGAAGTGAAATAAATTCGCGAAATAAAGTGGTGGCAATTGACTTAAAAATTCAAAGTGTGATTAATTTTGTGAAATTGTGTTAAATTTTGAAAGTTCTGGAAAATAATTTATATTCAACTTTAAGTGAATTACTAAAGTAATGGGGCGAAAAGTCGAGGAGCTTCGAATACAGGATTTGAAAGTGGAGTTAGGGAACCGGTCATTACAAACGACAGGTGCAAAGAAAGTGCTAGTCGAGCGACTCAGACAAGCTTTGATAGAGATAGGAAAGAATCCTGAAACATTTTCGAAAATAACTTGGAAGAAACCGAAGCTGAAGAAGAGCCTGCGATGAAAATGGAACAGCTTTTGAGTACTTTAATGAGCAAAATGGAAGTCCATTTTGATGAACAAAAAAATTCTCTCGAGGAACAAAAGAATTCTCTCGAGGAGCAAAAGAATTCTCTGGAATCCCGTTTAGATAAGCAAAAGAAATTTATGGAAACCCGTCTGGACGAGCAAAAGAATGCTTTTGAGGAACAGAAGAATTCTCTGGAATCCCGTTGCGATGAACAAAAGAATTCTCTGCAGAATTGCCTAGAAACTTGTTTGGAGGAGCAGAAGAATTTTCTGAAAGGTTCATTAGATGAACAAAATGTTAAAATTGAAGAAATCCAGCAGGAAGTGTTGGAAGTTCGACAACAAGTGTCGGGAGCACAACCAAATGTCACGGAACAGCTTGATAACTCTAAAGCAGATCTGGAAAGAATAAAGAATCGTAAGCCTCTAAACGTAGCAGCTGAAATATCCGGTGCAGGTAGAATGAAATCTCCAATATTTGATGGGCAAAATTCGTGGCATATCTTCAATTCGAAGCAGGTTCAGAGGTAAATGGATGGAATGATGAAGACAAAGCTATAGCTCTGGTGTTAGCACTTCGAGGTCCTGCGTCAGAACTCTTACAAACTGTACCGATTGAAAAGCAACGTGATTACTCTTCATTAGTACAGGCGATAGAATTACGATACGGAGATGAGCGCATGCAGCAAGTATATCGCCTACCGTTGCATAACAGGATTCAAAAACATGGCGAATCACTACAACAACTGCAGGCAGATGTAGAAAGATTAGCGCATCTTTCATATTCCAGCGTGAATGCAGATTTTCTCAATGAAGTGGCGACGGAGGCATTTGTGAACGCTATTGCAGATCAAAATTTACAACATGCGGTAAGGCTAGCAGGAAAGAAATCAACAGCAGAAGCTCTAGCCTATGCATTAGTGTATGAATTCTCTAGACAAGCTTCACGGAGTGCAGTACGACTGAGAGAAATTTCGGTGAACGAATGTACTTGTAATAGAATGCAGCCATCACAGAGCACTCCTTCACGTGGTATTCTGCAATGCTGGAATTGTAATAGACCGGGACACCTACAAATGGACTGCAGAAAACGCCGACGAGTGGAATCTATAGATAAAGAGGAGAGTGGAATTGCAAAGATATCGAGCTGGGCAGCAGACTTGCAATAGATTACAGTTATCACTGAGCACCCCTTCACGTAGTGTTCTTCGATGCTGGGATTGTAACAAATTGAGACACCTTCAAAGCGACTGCAGGAAACGCCGTCGAAGGGAATCAATAGAAAAGAAAGGGAGGGAAGAATGTCCAAGTTGGCGAACTAGAGAGCAAGCTATTCTTAGAGAGACTAGACTCCAACCTTATGCTTTTGAGGTCCAACATAGGAAAGGACTTATCCATGGAAATGCAGAAGCCTTTGTACAACGTCCATACGAACCTGAATGTAAGCATTGCGGCCGTGAGAAGGAAAAAGACACAACAGCTACTATACAGTTGATAACTGTGGAATCATCAACAGGTTGGGACATCGAGAACTTGCGAACAGTGCAACGAAAAGATCCGGACATATCGCCTATTCTTGCTTGGAAAGCAGATATAGAAAAACCAGAATGGAAGGATATTTCAGGGATGAGTGAAAATCTGAAAAGCTGGTGGGCTCAATGGAATTCTCTTCATGTTGAATGCGGTATTTTAAAACGCAAGTGGGAAGCACCTAACGGTAAATCATTCCGAATGCAAATAGTCTTGCCGGCATCAAAAGTCAACGATGTTCTAGGTAAAATGCATCGTGGAACATCTGGAGAACATTTAAGAGTGAATAAAACAATTTCTAAAATACGAGAAAAGTTTTATTGGCTACATATGCGGGAGGATGTGGAGAAGTGGTGTCACAGATGCACTGTGTGTGCTTCTTACAAAGGGCCGCCATATAGCAGCAGAAAGGAAATGTATAAGTGTAATGTCAGAACCCCATTGGAAATGAGAGCTGATGTACAAGCCACGAGGGCGAAATTAGCAGTAAATGCCAATCGGATGAGGACCCGCTATAACTTACGTGCGAATTCAGCAGGATTCAATGAAGGTGATCTTGTTTGGCTGTACAACCCGAACCGACGTAAGGGACGTTCTCCAAATTCACAACAACGCTGGGAGGGACTGTATTCAGTAGTAACTAGAATAAATCACGTAGTATACAGGATTCAACGTGGTACAAGAGGCAAACGAAAAATCGTTCATCTGGATCGCTTGTGTCAATATTACAAGCATCAAGACCGTGGACCACCTGTTGTTTAAGAAGGGGCAGTGTTACGTGCAATAGAAAGAGACAACTGGTGACATCTACTGGCAATGGAGAGTAAACAACTTCAGGTTCGGAGAATCGATGATGGAATCTTCGGGAAGGTTCAGGAATAGAATGAATACAAGAGTCAAGAAGATTCTGGAATAGAACACTCCAGAATAATCTGGAGAGTTTCTAGGGTATAAATATAACAGATGTCACCGCCAGAAAAACAGTCTGGTCTTAGACGTTGCAGTGTTAACAAGCGAAGGTAATAAGAAGCGAAAGTGTTGTAATTGGATTGCGATAATTGAAAGTACAGTATTAGCTATAATTAAAGTTGAGTTGATTAATTGAATGATTGTGAATTTTATATGATTAGAGTGAAATAGAGAACTTGTATATTAAATATTTATTGTGTTTTAAATAACGAACAAAAGGGCATGCTCGCAACAGTATATACATAGCAGTTACGAAAAATTAAGTTTTAGTTTCTTTAGTTTTTAATGTGTATTTTCCTGGTCCTATCGCTATTAAAAACGTCAAAACACTAGCAAACTTAAAACTGTTATAATATTTTCCAACCTAATTGGAATTTTTTTGAGTTTCGAAACTATAAATTTAAAAAGAAAGAAAAATACATATAATAAAAGTTCTATCCATACATGAGAAATGAAATTTAAATCCAGTTTACTTGAGGAGAGTGTGTAAATAGAACTAGTTCAGGTCAGTGAGTGAAGCAACTACTATACTACTACTTAAATATATAAAATAGTATGTCATTGATTCGATAAACTCATTATGTTTGTTAAATAGCAATTTCATATTCAACGTACCTCCCAATGAACTGTTTCATTATTATCTTGATTGTGTTGCTTCCACTGTCGATTAACGTCGTCTTCAATATAACGCTTTTGCGTAAATTGGATCCAATTCTTTAACTCTGACAAATTTACGAAACCATCTTTGTCTGTATCAATCTTATCTACAATAATGCTAAAAAAAAAAAAATTGAAAATTTGAATAAATTTTAAACACGTAAATCAGGTACGAATTAAAGTTTATATGATTTATGAAAGGTTTATTTTTTCGTTGTATAAATGCTTTCGAATTGTGAAATTCAAAAAAATTCAAAAATTCCTATGAAACATTACGCAAATTTACACACAAACCGCTTGTTAACTTTTGCGATAGTAAAGACGAGTAAATTTCCCCTCTCGCACAAAGTTACACATTTTTATACAACGACCGGAATTCCAATCGAATTGCTTAATGGGATACTTATTAAGAAATTTAAGGCGCGTTTACAATTTCGCCCTTTTGAAATTTGGCGATTGCACTCAACTCTGTCATTGTAAATGCTCCTGCGTGGGTCGTCGGATTCGGATTTTTTTGCAGATTCTAAAATTTTACATGTGTAAAAGAGCACTTCTGTATTTCAATTTCATTTTTGGTTGTCAAGTCAACAAGTGCGTTTTTAAGCGAATATTTAGTGTTTTTTTAGAACAAATTCAATTGAGATTATGCTTAAAATAAGATTACATATAAATACTTTTAGACAATTTTGTGTTTTTGTTTTAAATGTTAGGCGCGGATGTAAAAAGAGTGAGTCCCACCTAGGGAGAAGTTAAAGCGTGGGGTTAAATTATATTTTTATCTTCAACTTTATGGATTATCTATTCTATAATATAGCAATAAGAACTTAAGAAGTAAGCGTATATTGGCTCATTGTTGCACAAAATTGACTACAGCCAACGACAAGGTCTTTCGAGTTGATTAGCAAACTCAGAAAATTGTGCTATAAAATTCTAGAATCAGAAATTGAGCAAGTAAAAACTAAAGTTCAATAGCCCTGTGTAGGACTAATTATTAACCAAGGTTGCTAGCGTACATCCAAGCGGCCTTGGACATTGAATTGAGCTTTTCAGTTGGTCTCATTAATTATTTTAGCATTCTTAGCAGTCTTGGACTTAGTAAGCAAGAAAATTCCTATTAGTTGGAGTTCCGGATACTGGATATACATTGACTACTGCGATGCGTACTCGTCGTTTAGAGAGGGATGATCTCGAATACGAGCTGAAGCTAAGAAAACGTGGATCCAAGAACTCGCATTCTACTGAACCCTTGCAGGATCTTTTAGACAAGGAAGAGCAAGGCTAAATTTCGAAACCGACGGGGTTGCCAGTGTAAGGCATCATCGCTATACAAAATCGTAAATATTGCAGTGGCTGCTAAGAACAGCATTGAGTTGATAAGTGCAGAATCACGATTGTTACATCTACGGAACAGACTCACTCTGCTAATCAAAGCGGAGCATACTCCGAACAAGCTTCACGCAGAGTTACTAGGGTTCATGGAAGAGATTTTGGCAAGAGCTAGGAAGGAGTTATCCTCACATGTGAGGGGAGGTCTATTTCCTGCCGGGAGTCCCGGTGGAATGACAGTTGAGTTGGAACAAGAAAGTTTCGAAGAAGGAGAAGGGCTTCACTTAGCACCGCCTCAGATGTCAATTATGCCATGGCTGCCAGCAATGATGTTCATGTCACTTCAGTAGTTAACTCGTGAGTAGCGTCTGGCCGGAATAATCTTGCTCCAGCCCGAACCTCTATCACGGGAACTATTCCCAAGACTTCCAGATGGAGTAGGGAATCACAGAAGAACTCTCCAATTATTTCTGTACCAGCAGTACCCCCTAGATTCGACCAGACAGCTCGCCCGTATAACAGATATGCAGCCAAATTAAAACGTCTCAACATTTGTCTGAACATTACACGTTACCAAGAGCTAGTGCTCTTCAGACAGCAAATTTCCTATAAATAATGTCAACCACCCTTCAAGGTCCAGCCTAGTTCTACCAGGAGAGCGGTCATAGAGGTCGAATACTCAGGACGACTCCTGGCGGACTCCTGAATTTGACAAAGAGTCAAGTGCAATCTAAGTTAGGAGCACTAATCAGCCCCTGACTATACCAGGGGATTTTATTCCTTCTCAACGAGTAGAGCAGACCTCAAATAAACCTCCCCCAGTATCAAGACATCCTCCGCAAGCTCCTCAGTATGGAACCTCCAGACGAGTAAGCGGCTATCCGATTGCCTCCTCGGAGCCTAGCTGTCGATGACTCTTTTTTAGAGTGGTAACACTCGCACGCGTAGACAGGCGTCCCCAAAAATAATATAATATATGCTATACACCAGCTCCTTAGTGGCCGAGCGGCAACATGGTATTGGCAGTTTTGTGGAACGTATCCGAATGTAAACTGGCAACAGCTGTGTTATTGCTTAAGGAAGGAGTTCGAAGACAACAAACCCGAAGGGAAAGGTTTAGTGATTTCCGATTGAAAATCGAAGGAATGGCGCTCAGGTTTAGAGAACCCTTGAGAGAAGCTGAGCTAATTCAGCTCATTGGTCAAAATGTGCCACCCGACCTACTGAAAACGCTCATGTTGCGCAAGAATTTCGCAGCATAGATGAACTAGATCATGTATGTCGCAGAATTCAGAAGCTGTAGCTAGAAGTTGGCGAAACCGCGGACGATCAGGTGCGAATTCGTAGACGTTATATCAATGAAATTCACTATGAGTATGAAGCACCAGATTCTACCCTAAACCTGGAGGACGAAGTTGCGCTGCTGCAGAACACTAATGCTTGGAACAGAATGCATCGGAGCTACCACGCACAATGAGGTGATGAAATCGTAGCCACCAAACATGGTGTACACATGACCATTGATGACTGCGTCAAGTTGAAATTTAAATGAGTTTTGTTAACTGTATTAATAATAAATTGGACCACAATATTATTATTTTTTTAAATTTTCACCACCATAATTAAATTTTCTTTGAAACTCATGATGTTCAGCATACAAAATTTTAAAACAAACGAAATGTTAATCAGCTGTGAAATGTCAACGCAGGATAATTGCGCTAAAGTTGAAAGCCGACCAATTTTTGCGTGGTGGCTACGCGATCACTTAATGGCATTGCCTTATAACTTACTTCTGCATGACATTTTCCTGCGTGGTGGCTACTTTCATTCTGTTCCAAATGTAAAACCTCGGAATAGCCTAATTATCTTATTTGCTGGAATTGTGACTATATAAGTCAATCATATGTAGGGCATAAGCGGATATCTAAACTCGCCGAATTTCCATAACAGCCCCCCCGCGAATTTTTCACCGATTGAATCGCGCCACGAAAACTACTCAGACCCCAAGATAACTTCTCATTTGTAACACATCCCAGACACTCGACGGAAGTCCAGAGCTCGAGCCTATCATCAAGGCCGCACAATAATGAGGAAGCAATTGCTCTCAATGACTATAAAGGCAGAAGGAAACGAACGACCAATAGTGCGATTAAAAATTAAAGGCAAGCAGTTGAATGGTTTGCTCGATAGCGGAACTAGCGTCACTTGCCTTGGTAATGGCGCCTTCGAACACTTAGAGCAAATTGAGGTCCCGTGGTCTCGCTTCTCGGCTTCTGTCCAGACAGACAGACGGATGGAAAAGGCAAGAGGCTCTAGGCTTTGTGTCTACCGGTTGAATTCAACAACCAATTCCAAGAAATAAAGTTTTTCTTCATCCCAAGTATCATACGTAAGATCATCCTAGGTGTAGACTTTTGGTCCGCCTTTAATATATTCCCTGCAATTATCCCAGAGGTGGATGGTGGCGGATGGATCCCAACACCAGCTAAGTAACGATCAGAGACAGCGTCTCGATGAAGTTATAGCCGCATTTCCATCATATGAAGGATTGGGTAGAACGTCCATGATAAAACACACAATAGACGAACGCGGTAGCTAGCCTGTCCGGCACAGAAATTACCCTCTTTCTCCTCCGATACAAAAATTAGTAGATGAGGAGATCTATACTTCTATTGGATTGAGTGGCCTTTGCTAGCTCAGTGTGAATATTGAGTGGTGTTTTATTCGTTTTACATATTTCTCGTAGATTCTTTTGGAATGTCTCTAAAGTGGTGGCGGTTGGCAATGTGCACAGTTTATTCCTTACTGTTGCTGTTAGACGAGTTTTCAAAACGAAATCTAGCAGTCTTTTCTTTTGTGCTTTCTCTGATAAATCATCATGTAGGAATTGCACTAGATTTAGAAAATTTTCTAGATTTTTACGCTCTCCAGAAAATTCATTTACTTTTAATAATTCTTTATATTTTGTATTGAAGCTATCTTTTATATCTTCAACTTCTGTAGTTTTTTTTTAAATATGAGTGGACGAATATTGTCTATTTTTTTAATTTTGTCGTTAAATCCTTTAAGCTCATCTTTTTATTCTAGACGGTTGCGACGGCTACTTGCTTCTTTACTTGTTTTATGAGCATTTTTTTTATTTTCCAAAATGCTAGTAGGCACAATGCAATGATTGCTAGTATTAGCAGAATAAGTTCGATGTCTGACAAGCTTCGTGTACTTTGAGTGATATTATTAGTTGAAGCACCTGCATTATTATTAATGAGTATATCCTCTGTTTGTAATTTGGAGGCTTTTTTACCCATATTGATATTTTTCTTTGAATGACCTGGGAATGGAATTGCAAGAATGCTGTCGTGAAGACAGTGTTAGAAAAGAAGAGACTTTATAAAGAAGCCAGTTTTATTGCTATTTATTTATTTATTTATTTTATGTAAAGTTTGTTTTATTGCTATTTATTCATTCCATTTCTATTTTTATTTTTCTTATACTATTTTCTTTTTATTTTTAGTTCTTTTATTTTTCTTAAAAATAAATCGCGCTGTTCTCCTGTAGCTATTACCAGGAGAGGATGGTAATCTTTGATCTCCGCCCTGATTTTGACTTCGAAACCAGCTCTTTTCTTCTTTGTTGCTTCTTGATTTTCCACTTGCTGCACCGTGTGTTTTGCTCTCTTTCTATAGTCACCCAAAGTAATCGGACGCGGTCACTGACATATATAACATGGACTGCCTGATTTTCTATTTCATATGGGTCAACTTTTTTTGGCAGGGGTGTGACAATTATCTTAATTTCAAATTTTACTTTCGCTTTAATATTCATATTAAAAGTTCAACAAATTATAGAAGCATTCGAAATTATTTCTATTCTTGGAAGCTTTTCTCCTACAACATCAAATATTTTTTAAACTTGATTTTTAAAGAAATAAATTTAAGCAATTTTGTCTGCTTGTCCCTAAAAGTAGCTATGGGGGACAGAGAAAGGATTACAAATATTGTATTGCCATCTATTTCTATTATCTTGAATTCCGGTTATCCCGGATGTCATGCCATGCTACAGGGGTACCAACAAGGAAAAATATAATGACAAATACTTTCGCGGAAAATTTGAATTTCTTAATAATTCTCGGTTTGATTATTGCGGTGCTGGGAATGTTTTGAAAATATTTTTAGTTTTTATGTGAAGTTTTTATGTGAAGTATGAATTATACAAAAAAGTGTTTCATTAAAAATTGCTTCGGCAAGAAAGGACTTGTCATAGATGGACAGCCTGTGGTTATGTTTAGGTAATGCGGATACATTTTCTTTGCTATATTTCGAGCTGACAGCGCTTTTATGGAATTGAAAAATAAAAATATAAATTTCAAATTCATAATTTAGATTCCCGCGGAATCAGAATGACGTAAAGAAATGATGTGATTGTGTACACATCGAATATAACGATGTTGTAAGATTTAAAGCCCCATTTTTGTGTAGCATGCATTTTGATGAAGATTATATAAATAGAGGATACCGTACAAGACTTTGTAGAGCTGCCGTCCCTATGGCAGTTGATTGTATCAATCTTAGTACTGAGGTATATTAAATTAATTATAGTATGGTAGTGGAAAATGCTCATGTGTAAAATTGTACAGCATAGACTCGTTGTAGAAATTAGTTTGGTAATCCAACCGGTTAATTTGCTAGTACCTAGTGACTGATTTTTAAAAGAAGGAAATAAATATTTCCCCTTCTTCTAATTAAGTATTACAGAAGCATAATCAATTAAATATGTGGCTTTCCTCTATATTTGTTTGCGAAGAGCTTACAAATTTAGAATTTTTTCCTACTAATTTTAATTATTTTAAATTTTAAGCAATATGATACTCATAGCGAAGAATCGCTCGGCAACCAAATAGCAGAGAATGTACTTATGTCAGATGCTGTTACTGATCAGATAAGATCAGCAGTTATCTCTGAGGCGGCTTGTACAAGCAATCCCCTTGAAACTTATCTGGATGAAGAAATCAACTCACACCAAATATTACCAAATCCTACTGAATCGTCCATAAATAAAAATATAAATCTGCTTGATAGTTCAGTAGTGGCTGGTGTCAACCATCATAACTCATTAAGGTACAACGATATGAAAACAATTATCCTAGCGTTTCATATCGCAAATATAAAAAGGCAATGAAAAAAAAAGTTAATATTATTAAAAATCTAAAAAGAAAATTGATAAGAAAGGAAAATAAAATAACCAGTTTAACCGATTTGTTAAACATTTTAAAGAACCAAGAAGTAATTAATAGTGATATATCTAATCGTATAGCAGAAGCAGGAATGGATATACCAAAGGCGTTCTTCAAAAGATTTTTTTCAAAGAGTTCAACCGCTTATTCGGAGGAATTAAAAATATTTTCCACTACGTTGCACTTTTATTCTCCTAAAGCCTATGAATATGTGCGTAGCACATTTGGTAAGGCGTTGCCTCATGCTTCTACAATTCGAAGGTGGTACACAAGCGTCGATTGCGAGCCCGGATTTTGCCTCGAGGCCTTTAATACGTTGAAGGCGAAAATAAGTACGATGCAATCTAAAGATCATTCCTGCTTTTGTACATTGGTTATTGATGAAATGTCAATCAAAAAGTGCATTGAGTTAGTGCACAATAAAATCAGAGGCTATGTAGATTTCGGACTGCCCGCTACGTTTAATGATGGAGATGAGGCTACTGAAGCCTACGTGTTCATGGTAGTCTCTGCAAATAATCATTGGAAGCTTCCAATAGCATATTTCTTCATACATTCTTTAACTGCCGAAGAGCGTAAAAATTTAGTGTTGGAAGCAATAAAACGTCTACAAATGGTAGGCGTTCAAGTTATTTGTTTAACATGTGATGGGCCCAGCTATAATAAAGCTATGTTCTGCTTGCTGGGTAGTGTGATTGAGTTGCCGAGTCCGACACCATACTTTTGTACGAAGGAAAAACCGGACGAAAAGATTTGCACTATGCTCGATCCATGCCACTGTATCAAACTGATACGTAATCACTTCGCTACATGTGATAAGCTGATTTCCGAAAAGGGCGAAATATCTTGCAGTTATATCAGAGCATTGCACTCTGCAAGAAAAAGAATGTTTGAAATTGGGCAATAAAATCTCCAAATTGCATCTTCAATTGGAAAGTAACAAAATGAAGGTCAATAGATTTTTACAACAATGATCTACATCTTGTAGCAACCATAATATTTTATTATACTCTGAACACCCTGCGTGGTAAATTTGTATAATATATCCAACCCTGCAGTCTACACCTACATACGCGCAGCATAATGCACAATGCTCATAAATTCGTCCGCTGTGAGATGTAAAGAGGAATATCAAGTTAGTTGGTTACAGGCTGTCATTGGTGTGGTTGGATCGCGCGCATATACGAAAAGTTTATTGATATATCTTAAAATCGTGAAATTAACCATAACTATTGTAATGTTATTATTGTTAGTAAATAAGGACCATGGATTTAATAAATAGAATTTTAATAGAGTCCTTTCGCGTTTTATAAATAAATAAAAAAACCAACAAGTGGTGACCCCGACGTGAGTAAAAGATACCAAAAATTAAGTGCGCAAAGTTAAATTTTGAAGATCCAACCACCAACCAACACGCAACACAAAAAGAATAAAAAATAATAATTCTGAAATCAAAAGTTTATAATCAGGATTAGTTTATCGCCATTACGACAGCAGCATAAAAACCTCATGGAGCAACACACTGAATAGCCGCATCAAAGAAATCAAGACGAAAAGAAGAACAAACACCGCTAGGAGAGAACGGTAAACCCAACGGGAAGAAGAAACGACTATACCCTGCAAAGTAGAAGCACGATCGCAAACAGCATACCAAGAAGCACACACAGCCAGAGTTGGATATCTGTCAAAAAAAATATTTAAGTTATTGTGAATTTATTTTATATAGAGTAGGCTAGACCACAGATGAAATTTTTTACATTTCTCTCATTTGTAGCCGAACATCCACACCAACAGACAACCAGCATAATATTCAGTGTATATACAAAAGTACAAAGGCAGCAAATATCTGCCTATAGCAAGCAAGTGAAAATTTTTATTAACGTGCATATACGTGAGATTAAAGGGTATTGTGCATTGTGCAGGTATGTGCTTTTTTTTTACAAATGTGCGCTGTATTTATACTGTATAGTGGTATGCGCTTTATTCTCATATTTTAGTAAATAAAATTCACAATCATCTTTTAAAAATTGTGATTCAAGATTGTCACAGAATAAGTTATTTTCAATAGCAAAATAACAAAATACCCGAGAATAATAAAAAAAAAAAAAAACCATTTAAAATTTTATATTTTTAAAACAAACAAATTAAATATATATAAATACAGAGACTTGGGGAAAATCAAACAAATCACGCACATTAATTTACAAGATATTTATATTTCCAAAATTTTACTAAATATATTTACCCTTACGGTACAACAAAAACTCGCGGGTTGTTCAGAATATTAAATAAAAGTTACATAGAAGTATCTAAAATTTCCTCGCTAAAAACAGAATTATAATCACAAAATGCCAGGCGACGAAACACACACCGATAGTAAACCCTCCAGCGTCGAAGCGGTATCTATAAGACTACCTCCATTCTGGACAAATTCGCCCAGCACTTGGTTCATTCAAGCCGAAGCACAGTTTTCTATAGGGAAAATAGTGAAAGATTCAAGTCGTTACAATTATGTCCTTTCAGCATTACCACAGAATGCTTTAGAATCGGTGATAGATTACATTCAAAAACCTCCTCAGACAGACCAATACAATGGTCTAAAAGATATTCTGATAGAAAGACATTCTTTAAGTGAGGAGCGCAGAATAGAACAACTGTTATCTAACGAACAATTGGGTGATCGCAGACCCAGCGAATTTTTAAGATCTTTAAAACAATTAGCGGGAACATCTGATACCATAAGCGAAGGTTTCGTAAAAAAACTGTGGTTAAGGCGACTGCCGCAAATCATTAGTATCTCATTAATCCCACAATCAGATAAACCAGATACAGAAATTATCTCCCTCGCAGACAAAATATGGGAAGCCTCGCAAGCATCCAACTCCATTTGCGCAATAAACAATTCTGAAACAACAATTTACAATCAACAAAACCTGAAAATAGTAAAACTAGAGAACGATATTGCTGAAATAAAATCAATTCTAAGGAGTCTATCAGTTAATGACGAACGTTATCCGCGAATGGGTCGTGGCAATCCGCCAGACTACAGGCGACGACACAATAGTAGGAACAGTAGAAATACTACTCAACACAACATCTGCCGATACCATAAACAATTTAAAGAAAAAGCGGTAAAATGCGAAAGCCCGTGTGAATTTAAACCGCGAGACCAACACAAACAATTTCAAAACGCAAAAAACTGAAACGCCCAATCGAACAGGCGGTCATCGATAGGGCTATTAATAAAGTACGCCGCCTTTTTATTCGAGACAATCGGAACAACATTTCATTCTTAGTAGATACAGGCGCAGACATTTCGGTCATTCCTTGCGAATATTTCAAGAATCCTAAACAGGACCCATATTTTAATCTGTCAGCTGCCAATGGTTCCACAATAAATACATACGGTTCAAAACTCCTTGAAGTAAATCTAGGTCTGCGACGGAGTTTTATACATCCATTCATTCTTGCCTCAGTGAATCGACCTATCATAGGCGCGGATTTTCTAACCAAATTCGGTCTATTGGTTGATCTTCAAAATAGACGCCTTATTGATACAAAAACTGAGTTATCAATAAATGCGATCTGTCTCATATCCGACACTCTAACACCGCTGAAGTTTTCAATTGATAACGAGTACGGAAACCTGTTACGCGAATATCCCTCTTTGCTCGAAACCACGAACTTTAAACATCCGATCAAGCATAAAGTTCAACACCACATAACGACACAGGGGCAGCTACCATTTTCCAAGCCGCGTCGATTAGACGCAACAAAGCATAAAGCAGCCCTAATGGAGTTTCAACATATGGTCGAACTGGGAATCTGCAGACCATCCTCATCTCCAGTATCATCACCTCTGCATATGGTTAACAAAAAAGACAGCAAAGATTGGCGTCCGTGCGGCGACTATCGGCGGCTCAACGCCATTACAATTCCTGATAGATACCCGATACCACACGTACACAATTTCGCAATGCAACTCAATGGACGTAAGGTATTCTCCAGAATAGACTTATATCGGGCATATCATCAAATACCAGTCGCACCTGATGACGTCCACAAAACAGCGATCACGACGCCTTTCGGACTCTTCGAGTTCCTTAGAATGCCGTTCGGGTTGAGAAATGCTGGACAGACATTCCAGCGTTTTATCAACGAAGTGATAAAAGACTTAGATTTCGTATTCGGGTACATCGACGACCTACTCGTAGCAAGCAATGATGACGAAGAGCATAAAGAACACTTGCGTAGTTTATTTCAGCGCCTGACAGATTACGGTTTAACTATAAAGCCATCGAAGTGCGTATTTGGTATGCCCACCTTAGATTTTCTAAGCCATACAATATCTCAAGATGGAATACTTCCATCGAAAAACAGAATAGAGGCAATAAATAAAATGAAAACCCCAACATCAATTAAACAGATGCAGCAATTCATAGGTATGGTAAATTTTTACCACCGATTTATACCTAAGTTAGCTCATCTGCTGACCCCATTGCATAAACACTTAGCTCACCTACAAAAACAGAAACAAGTAAAAAGTTTCACCTGGCCAGAAGAATGCAACAATGCATTCGCGGAAGTAAAAAGCGCCATTTGTAATACAACGCTTTTAGCACATCCACTTGAAGACACTGCCTTCAGCATAGCCACTGACGCATCTAACACGGCCGTCGGAGCAGTCCTTCAACAGTACCGAAACAATAGTTGGGAACCTTTGGGATTCTTCTCAAAAGGACTAACAAATACCGAGAAAAATTACTCAGCATACGATCGTGAGCTCTTAGCAATATATCTCGCGATAAAGCATTTTAGATACTTTGTAGAAGGCAGAGATTTCTGCATATTCACGGATCACAAACCTCTGACAAATGCTTTAACTACAAAAACGGAACGAAGTCCTCGCCAGATAAGACATTTAGATTTTATATCCCAGTTTACAAACAACATTAAACATGTCTCAGGAAAAGCTAATGTAGTGGCAGATACTTTATCGCGATCAGCCGACAGTAAAGAAATCCATAATACAGAACTCGCAGTGATGGATTTACAAACACTGTGCAAAGAACAAAAAGACGATAACGAGTTAAAAGAATTAATTAACATTCGAAACAAAAGCTCAAAAGTAAAAATAGAACTTATAAAAATCCCAATAACACATCAAGAAATATGGTGCGAAACGAGCACCGGAATTAATCGTCCTTTTATACCAAGAAAAATCCGCAAGCAAGTCTTTGACTCGTTGCACAATTTGGCACATCCAGGAGTCCGAAGTACACGAAAACTTGTGACGTCCAAATATTTCTGGCCATGTATTAATAAGGACTGCAACGAATGGTCCCAAGCTTGCATAGCTTGCCAGAAGTCCAAAATACATCGGCACACCAGGGCAGCATTCGGTCAATTTCAACTCCCAAATCATCGATTCGAGCACATCCATATGGATATTGTTGGTCCCTTACCGCCCTCGAACAGAAATCAGTACATCCTCACTATCATCGACAGGTACACCCGCTGGCCTGAGGCTTACCCAATTGAAGATATATCTGCAACGACAATCGCAAAAACCTTCGTCCAACAATATGTATCTCGATTCGGCGTTCCACTTGAGATAACCACAGATCAAGGAACCCAGTTTGAATCGAAGCTATTCACCGAAGTTAGAAAACTACTAGGCTCACATCGCATACGCACAACAGCATATCACCCCCAGGCCAATGGTATGATCGAACGATTCCATCGTCAATTGAAGTCGTCAATAATTGCAAGAAATAACGTAATTAATTGGAGTAATGAACTACCACTTGTCCTACTAAGCATTCGAGCATGTGTTAAGGAAGACTTACAGTGCTCACCTGCAGACTTGGTATACGGGCAGCCTCTTAAACTTCCAGGCGAGTATTTCATTGAAAAAACCAAAGAAGATGTCACACCCCCACAAAACTTTGCAAGTCAACTAAAAGCAGCATTCCAAAATATTAAGCCTACGGACACCCGAAAAACAATACAAACAAATATAAATGTACCAAAAAAGCTCAACAACTGCGACTTTGTATTCGTCAGGGTGGACAAAGTCCGACCCAGCTTAAGTCCTCCATATGAGGGACCATTCAAGGTTATTCGACGATTCCGAAAGCATTTTGTGGTAAATGTGAGGAACAAGAACGTTACAATATCTGTAGACCGGCTAAAACCCGCAAATATATTGAACAACATAGATGCCGACCTGACTGAATCAAATAAACAAATTTCTTTAAAATAAATTGCAATACTTTCTTTTACACTGCACGCTACGCTGGAAGGGGAGTGTGTAGCAACCATAATATTTTATTATACTCTGAACACCCTGCGTGGTAAATTTGTATAATATATCCAACCCTGCAGTCTACACCTACATACGCGCAGCATAATGCACAATGCTCATAAATTCGTCCGCTGTGAGATGTAAAGAGGAATATCAAGTTAGTTGGTTACAGGCTGTCATTGGTGTGGTTGGATCGCGCGCATATACGAAAAGTTTATTGATATATCTTAAAATCGTGAAATTAACCATAACTATTGTAATGTTATTATTGTTAGTAAATAAGGACCATGGATTTAATAAATAGAATTTTAATAGAGTCCTTTCGCGTTTTATAAATAAATAAAAAAACCAACAATCTCCCACAATTTATTGGAAGCGAGGCCACAGTAGAGTTCATCAAGGTGTTCAACAAGGCATTTGATTTCCTAAACTCTAGAAATCCTTTTGCAAAGGGATCAAAAGCAGCCATACGTCACCAAAATTAGACACACATTTCACAGACTATTAAAAATATTCAAGAATAAATTCTTCAACTGAAGAGTAGTGAAAATAGACCAATACATAGGACCAAAATTGGTACTGGATTTCAAGGTATATATATTGGGCTTGAAGTAATTAAAATTTTATATAAAGATTTATGTGCCAAGCAGTATTTCAAATATATTTTAACGTACAAGTTAAGCCAAGATCATCTGGAACTTTTTTTCTGCGCAATAAGAAGCAAATCTGGGTGGAATAATAACCCCACAGTCAGACAATTTATTGCAGCATTCAAGAGTTTGTTAACTCATGCTCAAATAAAAAGCTCCAACGGTAATGTTCAAGAGTTAGATGCTTGTAGCATATTAAAATTATCATCAAGTACTGTAAATGTCCGTAAAAATAACATGAGTATGTTGCTAGATACCACAGACAATTTGGATACGGAAATTCAAACTGAGGACAACATTGATTTTCTGTTTGAGAGAATTACACTCTCTGAATTCCAGATTAATGCTGTTGGGTACATAAGCGGATATGTTATTAAGATGGTCCTTAAGATAATTAAATGTTCTGAATGCATTGACGCTTTATTTGCTGAAAAATCTGGTGCCGCACCTGGGGTTAACAATTTTATTTTTAAAAAAACCCGGGCAGGACTAATTGTCCCGTCAGCAGATGTTAGCAACATTTGCTTAGAGACGGAGAAGGTATTTAGGAAATATATCGATGTAGAAAAATTCAATAAAAACCCCAAGGACCTATTAGAAAGAATTGCCCTTGATGTATTGAAAAAACTCATCTTCAAAAATATGTTCCCATCATTGAATGAACATATAAAAGAATTAGAAGTAGATAATAATCATATATATAAATTAATGAAGAGGATTATCTATGCATATACCAAAATTAAGCTTGGCTATATTCTTCACCAAACAAACTGCAAAATAATTACCTGATACGAGCAAAATTATCAAGATATATAATATTTAAACATAATTAATGACATAAGATTCTTTCATTTTTATATATACTCTTTATTATGTTTATAATGAATATTTTTATTACAATATGTTTGGAACAAGTATATTATTTTAGTAGTAATATGTACATATTCTTATGATAGAGTTCTATCAGTTTTATTATGTTATGTTGTTAGGTTTGATTGTCTTAATGTAAATTTATAATATTTATATTATTGATAAAATTATTTATATTGTTTATAAAATATCGTTTTATTCACTTTAAAGTTTATAAATGAACAAATGTTTCAGATCGCAAACAGACACAAACGACAGCGCTTTCGTAATTAATTAATGTGCATTGCAAAAACCGTATATGCCTGTAATATACCTATATACTTGGTATTTGATTAGTGAAGTTGAAGCTATATCAAACTACCCAAGGGGAAACGGTAGTATTAAATAGTACAGTACATACAGTGTAGGTACTTGAACGAACCAAAAGAGCTCAGCGCAATTTTTTTCAACTAGCTGTTCCCCAAACGAAGCCGTAAAGTAATGTGCTAAAAAACAAAAATCATATATTAAAAATGTTAAAATGCTGAATGCTTCGTGATAAGCCTGACCTGAACAACCTGGATATATTGTTGTTTCATTTTCTACACTCCAGATCAAAGAATATTTGATATTTGATTATTGAAGTTGGAGCACTAGCGATGAGCTTCGCATCCATCATACCAAACTACCCAAGTTTTGGAAATGGTAGTATTAAATAGTTTCCGTGCCATGTTTTCCTATTTGTTTTGTATTCCAAGGAATAAAAATATGCAACAAAATTGAAAAATTCTTGCAAGTTGAGCAATCATTTGTGTGAGAGCACTATAGAAAGGTAACTTATTTTTCGTTATTGAAAATTTTCATCTAATTTCGTTTGCACTTATTAATTATACTTTCCGAAACTAATTTACTGACATATTTATATATAGATTCAATTTTAATGTGTTACTGTCACAAATGACAAATAGTTCATTTGTCAAGTCGGTTCAGTTGTTCAGTTGGCTGCATTAAAAAACCACTGAACTCAGGGTGGCATCCGACAAAACTTATTCGAGGTTCAGCGGAATAAAGTAGTTAAACCAAAACGAGACAACTATAGAAAAGTGATCCCATAATAATGTCAAAAATGTAAGCAATTTCAGTAGGGTCAGCAGTCCATTGTATATATGTCAGTGGACGCGGTCCCGATGTAGGATTTTTTAACGCCTCCTCTAATGACTTTTTAAGCTCATTCCATGGGTTAAGTAGCTGCTCGTCAGTTTGCTGTGATCCCACGTTTGGTTGGGCAGGGTCGCCATGTAAAGTTTGTTGGTTTTTATTCGTCTTCTTTTCGTTTACCAAAGGTTGCGGAATGTCTTATGAAAAAAGAACAAACTTTTATTAAAACAAAGATACAAGCGATAGAGCTATATGGAGCTTCTAGGTACTTGTATCTCGACCATGTGAGAGCTGGAAAGCCAAGGTATGGTCTTAATATATAAGTGATGTAGAAATCACCAGAGCTGCGGACAGCTCTATATGGGATGCCTTGATTAGCTTAGAGCTAAAGAGCTCTATTAATATCAGGCGATGGTATGAGAGCTAGAGAGCTCTATTTACCTTGAAGGGTGTCCATTATTAGGATCTAAGGGAGCTTCGCAATAGTGAAAGACACCTTGAGAGTTCTGATAATACTCTGATTTTATTAACCAAATTACAGGTCTTTTATACATTAACAAAATCGCTTACTTCATCATTATGCATGTAAAAATTAAATTTGCACGATTTAAGGTGATCAATTCGGTGATTGCATACAAGAATGCCGAGTAAGCTTTATACCGCTATACAAAGTTCATTGCACATGCATAGTGCTTATTTACTCATGATGGGTTTATTTGTTTACCTATGACGCTTGGTCATTTGGACAAGCTTTAATGAAAGAATTGTTTTTCTTTATTTTTCTTTGCTTGTTTACGATTACTCAACTGCAATTTCATTCATGCAGTGTATGATCCATTCATGTAGTAAAGCAAATTTTGTTGTTTTAATATTTTTCATTGGATATTTGTTATGTGTATTTGTGTATAGATCAGTATGCTTCTCTTTGCATATTATATTGTGTGCATTATATCAATGCACTTATACTCTACAATCATTAGCGAAAAGGGAATTCATACAGACCCGGAGAAAATTTCAGCTATTCAGGACTTCCCACCTCCTGAGACGCTTTTTAGGACTTTCTGGTTGGTATCGTAGATTCATTGCTAATTATGCTAGCCCGATTAGACCTGTAACCGACGTATTGAAGAAAAACTGTACTAGCCTATGGTCCGACGAAGCCAAAGCTGCCTTTAATAACGTTAAAGCCTGCCTTACTCAAGCTCCGGTGCTTGCAAGTCCCGATTTCGAGAAATCTTTTATAATTCAATGTGATGCGTCATCAGTAGGAGCTGGTAGTGTACTGTGTCAGGAAGATGAGGACGGGAATGAACACCCTGTCGCCCCTGAGTCAAAAACTTAATTCGGCTCAGAGAAATTGTAATGTGACTGAGTTTGAGTGCTTCGCGGCCGTTTTAACCGTGAAGAAATTCCGCCCTTATATAGAAGGCTCTCAATTTACGATCATTACAGATAGTTTAAAATCGCTGATGACTCAGAAAGATCTATCTTGTCGGTTGGCGATATTGGGTTTAAATTACAAGCCTTTAAAATAGTGCACAGGAAGGGATCAGAGAAAGTGGTGGCGGACGAACTATCTCATAAGGATATTGCAGAAGTAAGCAATTTAGATGCCCCTTCGGGGTTTCAGATAGCGTGACTTCCGGCAATGGAGCCCAATTTACAGCAAGGGAATTGGAGGTGTTCCTCGACGCTTACAAGGTTAAACACCACAAGACAGCCTTCATGCTCCTCAAGCGAATACATCAGAGCGAGTAAATAGAAGTATACTAGCCGCGATAAGGGACTATATAATTGAAGATCATCGGACCTGGGATGAAAAGATCTCTTATATAAGCTGTGCCTTAAGAAACGTTGTCCATCAATCTACCGGGTTTACTCCATACTACCTAACTTTTGGACGCAACGTAATTACTCACGGCTACACCTATAAGCTTCTACGGAACTTAAATGCAATTGAATATGGAGATCTCTTAGTTAATGGCCCCCAATCCACCTGTGATCAATCATATGGAAAGGTTATCAGAAACTTAAGAAAAGCTCTGAAACGTCATCAAAAGCACTATAACCTACGTTGTAAAGAGCGGAAATATTCAGTAGGTCAAGATATCTATAAGAGAAATTCTAACCAGAACAACCCAATTAAGAATTATAGTGCGAAACTTGCTAAAAAAACTCTTGAAGTGTCGCATACGCCAGATATTAGGCTCTTCCTGGTATGAGGTAGAAGATATGAAAGCTAAAATTGCCGGAACATTCCATGCAAAGGACCTTAAGCCCGTCTAGTATGAATTGAGGTGTGGAACATCCCACACTGTCTTTGTGGTTCACATTCAACCCAGTAGCCTTAAGAAGGCATCCGCCCAGCTTAACTGGTAGCCATAGGATACCAATGTGCCGCTTAGGACCTACCCAGCTTACCGGCAGGAATACCTCTTGTTATTACCTCCACTTCTCCTCCTTCCCCTCGCTTAACAATGCGTCAACCCCCTCCCACATGGAAAGCCAATTACGTTCATTCCAAGTATAGAAGTAGTCCTGATCTCATGTAAGATGCCAGCCTTGAGCCTGTTCGCGATAGAATAGTTAAGTCTCAGCGGAACTTGCAGAACTTCCTGGTCCTCTTGTTGATTATAAGCTAAGCAGGATTTACATTATGATGATATGCATTTTTTACAGAAATTGTGAGGGAGATAACTTATTGAAATTTAAATGCCGAAGCAATCATTGCAATACCGCACACGTACGCTACGCTCCCCTCTAGTTTTTATGGTAAAAATCGCAAACTGTCAAGTTTTTAATCGTTTTTTCGTAAATATTGAAAGACGGATCATGGAAAGAAGTATAATTTTACAATTTCTAAAATATTGAATGAAAGCACGAAGGAGTTTGAAGCAAAGGATGAGAGTATATAAAAAAACTTTCTCGCAAAATATCAGATGGTGCTGTAATTCAGTTCTATAATCAACATTTTGTACGATATCGAAATTATTATTTATTATTTATTTCGGAGTAAACAAAAATTCAGTAACTAATCTGCTAATATGTAAACGTCAATCCACTTCGATCCACTCTCACATGAAAAAAATTCCATTCCACTACCGAACTAACGCCGGTAAAGATAATTCCAGTCCTGTTCGTGTTCACATGGCTGATTATCTCAAAGGCGGAATTTTTCTATCCAATTATAAATGAAAAGGACCACTGCAGTCAATCTGTGGACGCACTGATCCCTGCTTGTGGACGGAAAACTACCTAAGAAATACCTACAATATTTTCTATAAAGAAATATTTAAAAACTTTCAATTTCGCAATATTTAATTACAAACTCAAATCTTACTTTTATTTATTTCAACAAATTGTTACGCACTTCCTGGTGCGAACGTTTCCCAGCTAGCGATGGAGGAGGGAATGGGTTGAGCCACCAATGAACACTTTTTTTTTTGGGCGCCACGTGGTTCTAAGTCCACGAACTTTTTAGTGAGGAAATTGCAATAAATTAAGAACACCAACTTTCGTAAACAACCTACTTTATAAATTGAGCCACAAAACCTATTGTCTCTTCTACAGATGTGTATGTCAATTCACATTTTTAAAATTGAACCCGTTTTAGCATGAGGCGGCACACAACACTTCAAAATGCTTATGACTAATTATTCAATATATGACCATTAATATTGAAGAACAATTCTTCAAGAAAAGAAAACAAGAAAAAACGAAATTAAAGAAAAACCACTTAACTTTCCATTTCCCTTGAAATATGTCCGTGGCCCCGTCCAGCTCCCTTTTCTAATTCGCTCGGAATACTGCTTCTTCGCCGACTCTGCTGCACCAATTCTTCGACCTTTTATTTTGTTTTAATTTCTTGCTGGACGCCTTCTGTCTGCTTTTCTTCCTTCCCTTTTTTTTTTCGTTCGACTACTTGGATTTTTATTTCTAACCTTTGTTTTTAAATTTTAATAATCTTTGGCTATCGCTTTTCGTCACTCTGCATGCTGCACGGTCGTCTGTCTGCTCGTGAGTGAGTTCTGCTATCCCCGGAAGTCGGACTATCCCTTTCACCTACCAGCATTGCCTAACTCGTAGAATTTCCCCCGTATTCTTGTATCATACTCCGAAATATCGTTTTTATTTTATTAAATTTCCCAATCAATTAATTATTTATACATGGTTTAAATTTTCTTTCCTTCGAAATTGTTTCAGTAGAATTTACAGTAGGCGTGAAAGTGTTAATTATACCAATATTCATTGCCCTCTATTTTGTTGATTTGTTTTCGATCTTCGGGGCCAATTTTGTTAGGTTACTGGGTTAGGGACAGTCCCGTAGGAAATGTCGAATTGGTGTAATTTTTAGGGGTTTTTCGTTGTTTTGGTTTCCATCGGTGAGGGAGTCTGAACTGGGTGAGTACGAAGTTTTCTAATATTGAATTTATAAATTATCTTTAAAATTTTAGGTGCGCCAGAGCGTTTGCTTGCCGCGTCATGCTAATATGGTAAGTTTCTTTAATTACGATTCCTATTAATATATTTCTAGTATTTAAATTTCAAAAGCTATAATACCTTTTACCTTATAACTTCTTCAAGCATAATTTGCAAATTTAATCTATAAGAACTTACAACCTGTACCAATCAATTTAACTAGCGAGCAGTAACAAAATTTATCTAATCTTAATAATTAGCAATTCAAGCGCTACTAAATTTTATCTAATTGTCTACGCTATCTACAATTCAGGCAATACAAAACTTTATCTAATTTTAATAATAAGCAATTCGGCAAAACGAAAACTTCCTAATTATTTACCAATAACAATTTAATTCACGCCATTAATAATACGATATATATTCTAATTATCTACAATTATTAAACTAAGCCATTCAACAGTAATATCTAATTCTAATTTTCTCGTAGGTAATCGCCGTTCCGTTACTGCTATTCATGCGTTTATGGTGCTGGATCAGAGTAACTGCTCTCATCTTCATAAACTACGTGATGATGATTTATGCCACGGCCTTGGTTTTAAGTTGTGAATCCTTTTTTTGTGTTGGGGATCTGGAAGGGGAATTTCTCCGCAGAAATCATTCGTGGATAGACAAGTTTTTTTTTCTTAATTTCTAGTTGATCTTTCTTAATTTATTATGTTATTCTTTTAACTAATACTATCTTTTCTTCAACTTACAGCAGCATCCGTGACTAGAAAAAAAATACATAACAAAATAATTTGACTTGACAGATATGTATATGCCATAAAATTATAGTAACAACATCAATATGGCAGCACGAGTAGTCGAAATTGGCAAATTAAGGTTGCCAATAACAATGTTTTAGTTTCAGTAACTATAAAAACTTACTATACTTGAGGTCTGGTTCCGGACACGCACATATTGACAATCGCGGTCTGGAAAAAATGCAGAACTCGGTTGCTTCTCTCGTCACTCATAAATAAATTTCCGTATACGATGTAATATCTGCCTCACAATTTCTGTAAAACTTGCATGCCATCATAATGTAAATCCTGCTTTATACGACCAGAACTTAAAATTAAAATTTTAGAAAAATGTTTCAGCCTTCCGGCGGAATAATCCGAGCCTGTCCCATAACAGGCGGTTTAGAATAAAGATAGTAGTCAACTTAAAAAAAAACATATTTTAATATTTTCTGATGGAAAAAAAAAATTTTTATTGTTTGAGCTTGGTATGAATCATTGTTCACGCTGCATTAGAGACTGGGAAGTGCCTCAACCTGATTATTACTACCGCACTGCGAATTAGTCGTGACAAATAACGACACATGTACGGATAATAGGTGCGGACAAATTGGGAAAGTAGCATGGTTTCATCATGGCGAACTATCCCCGGGAAATGTAGCAAGCTTTCTAACTGTGGCTTAGGTAGAGCGAAGTACGATTAGTACATAATCAAGAACGCGTTAAGTGGGAATTGCTTTAAAAAAAAACAATAATAAATAAATAATAATAATAAGCAGCACGAGCCGGTATTACAAATGCTCATTTGGAGATCCCGGATAAATACATAATAAAGTCTATTGCATTGTTTATTACTATATTATATATATATATATATATCAATACGCAGTTTTTGCGGTAACTAAATAATGTCATTAAATTTGAATTCCTATTTTTATATAAATACCCATGCAATTAAAATTTCATTAGATTCCGTAGATTATATACATATATATACAGGGTGTTTCGACTTAGAAGGTCAATAGAGCAGGAGGTTGTAACGAAGTCACAAATTTGAAACCGAAATAAATTATTTTTGCCCGCCAATGGGTTATTTAATTAAAACTTGAACTTAAGTTCAAGTAACCACCCCACTGGGGCATGCCAACAAGCTGCCATAGTCACAGGCTGCATGATCAGAACGCCAGCACATGTACTAGTCAAGTACAAGAAAAGCTTTTCAAAAGAGCTTACAAGCTCTTTTATACTTACGCCAGTAGAAGCATCAGGCACTCAGCCATTGAGAAGCTCTGACCCCCGGCTATATAAAGCACGCCATTCGCCCACAGAATTCAGTCTGGTCAGCGAGCTCGACGAGTTAGGTGATCAGACATTTTACTGGGTGACTAGTGGAGCGCGAAATTCCCACACTAGTAAGCCCTTGCACGCCGTGTGAATAATCCCCGTGCATTTTCTTAACATTTCCTTGGTACGTCGTGTGATTTTTCCCAGTACCACCCGTCCTCATCCGTTGTGTTAAGGTTTGCGTGAACCATCCCGCCTTAACATTTCCTTGGTGCGTCGTGTGATTTTTCCCCGTACCATCCGTCCTCATCCGTTGTGTTAAGGTCAGCGTGAACCATCCCGCCTTAACATTTCCTTGGTACGTCGTGTGATTTTTCCCAGTACCATCCGTCCTCATCCGTTGTGTTAAGGTTAGCGTGAACCATCCCGCCTTATCATTTCCTTGGTGCGTCGTGTGATTTTTCCCCGTACCATCCGTCCTCATCCGTTGTGTTAAGGTTAGCGTGAACCATCCCGCCTTAACATTTCCTTGGTGCGTCGTGTGATTTTTCCCCGTACCATCCGTCCTCATCCGTTGTGTTAAGGTTAGCGTGAACCATCCCGCCTTAACATTTCCTTGGTACGTCGTGTGATTTTTCCCCGTACCATCCGTCCTCATCCGTTGTGTTAAGGTCAGCGTGAACCATCCCGCCTTAACATTTCCTTGGTACGTCGTGTGATTTTTCCCAGTACCATCCGTCCTCATCCGTTGTGTTAAGGTTAGCGTGAACCATCCCGCCTTATCATTTCCTTGGTGCGTCGTGTGATTTTTCCCCGTACCATCCGTCCTCATCCGTTGTGTTAAGGTTAGCGTGAACCATCCCGCCTTAACATTTCCTTGGTGCGTCGTGTGATTTTTCCCCGTACCATCCGTCCTCATCCGTTGTGTTAAGGTTAGCGTGAACCATCCCGCCTTAACATTTCCTTGGTACGTCGTGTGATTTTCCCCGCACCATCCGTCCGCATCCGTTGTGTTAAGGTTAGCGCGAACCATCCCGCCTTAACATTTAATTGGTACGTCGTGTGATTTTCCCCCGTACCTTCCATCCTCATCAAATATTTTCTTGATACTGTTATGGTCGTAGCTATTGCATATAGCAATATGCTACATGAAAAATGCTGATGCATGTACGCTGACCTTAAGGTAAACCGCATACGGAACGCACCCCAACGAGAGTAGTGCTTCCTCGAGCTCGTGAGCCATGGCGACATGTTGAAGGAAAGAAAAGAAGAAGACACTTTTCTGTCTCGACACGTCTTCCTGAGAATATATCTCTCGAAACGAATTTATCGCATTTCCAAGGACATCTACGAGGAATCTGACCCTGTAAGTAATTTCGAAAGAATTTTCATCTATAGATATCTCCTATTTGCAATCGGTAATATTTTTCGTATCCTCAGGAAAAAAAAACCAAACCAAAAACAAAAAAAAAAGGAAATTTACCGAGAAGAAAAAGCCGCGGCATCTGTTTCGCATCGAAAGTTTTTACGGGAGACCACAATTAATCGAAAATTTTTTAAGAATCTTTCTACATTGATCGCAATAAGAGTTCCAGTGAAGGCTTCCCAGAATTAGCCTGAAACATTTTGAGGAATCCTCCTGCTTTTGGGGTCCTAGGATTCCAGCAAAGTTGCTCTAGACAATTATCAGGATACATTTCCAAGAATATTTCTGCATGGTCACCATAGCTCCCGGAAGTTGCTTTAGTTCCAGATCAAAGTCACCGACTACTTATTAGTCGTCAATGTTAAAGCTTTCACGGGGAATTGATGGAGTAAGGCTTCTAAACTTTTGATTATCTGACCCTGAAGAAACTCCAGAGGGAAATACCTGGCCGATCTGAGTAATAAGCTCCACATAATATCTGCATCGCAAACAGTATGAAAAGCTGATAAAAGTATCGTCAAAGTATACATCCGAAACGAGCAAACATTTGCATTATACCACGTGAGGGAAGTAAGCTGTGGAAGAACCAAATCGGCTACGAGTTCAATAGATTATTCATCAATATTAATGTCGTAATAACCATGTTAGGTATACTGTGACCATGTATCATTAGATTCTTTATGTGCGTAACTACAGTCAGCAATTCCGAGCAGTTCAGTGTTTGAAGCAGGGAATATGGGGAAATAGTATTTATTCACATTGGCACATTTTGGACATAAGAAATCAGGAGATTGTTGGCAGAAAGAAAATTAATATCCTAGCTTAAAATTTTTGTAAGGTTACAGCTGCGTCAGATGAAGCGCTTCATCAGTCCAGGATTAACCACGTAAGTAACAAATTCTTTTATAAACTTACATTTTAGAGATCTAAGAGAAGCATTCTAATCTATCGCCAAATGGGAATAGTCATTATATTACAGAGTTAGTATTTAAATAGTCAGAGAAAAGTTTTTGAGTTCTCGTGTACAGCAGCTAGATTCTGAGTTAATGGATCTAATCACCATTTGTGATTAGCGCAGAAAAGTGACCTAGTCATAAGTGAAACCTCCAGAGTACTCTGATTCAAGCACTATCTACCGAATTAAATATCATCTAGGTGTAGGATAAATGATTGCTAAGGGCGTAACCTTAATAATAAGATTTTGAATACATATATTTTAATTTTGAATACCAGTTGCGATTGGGTTAGATGATTACTAAAGGCAATGACCTTATGACTGATATGTTTTTTTTTCGTACACATATTACAATCTTGAATTTAAAGCAATGAACGTAAATATCATTTAAGAGTAGACTAAATGTTTATTAAGGGTACTATAACCTTAGAACTGAGGTCCATCTCACATATATCCATATATATTTAAATTTTAATTTACACTGATGAACCAAGATATCATTTACGAGTAGGCTAGTCGATCATTGATTCATGGTTAGTTTTAAACGCACCTAATATTGGAATTGTCAGATCGAAGAGGTGCCTTATCCTGATAGATAAATGTGAGAGCCTTAGATGCCTATACATGTGTATTTGTGAAGATACGAGCAACGATATTTTTACTTAATAAATAGGAATAACGCTACGAAATGATGCTTTGAAAAGTTTCCTTTCTCCTTCACTCTCCTGGAGCCCTCTCAATGTAGAGGTTGACTAGGTCCGCTCCTCTACTCTATCTTTCCAGGTCAACACAAGGGACTTTGGACGATTGTGCTACCCAAAATCAATGGGAGGATGGGGCCTGGCAAAGAAGGCAGACCATCTGCGCCTTCACTGGAATGCAGGTAAGTGACGTAAGGGTCCCTTCAGGACCGAGTGTGTGCTGGCTTGTTGGTTGTAGGCACGAAAATCTTTTTGATTATGGTTGATGACAAGCGGCAGGTTACTTCGGGAACTCCCCCCACACTCTCCGCCACCTTTAGCCGAGGTGCTAGCGTGCCGCCCTGTACGAACGCTGTCATCGAGTGATCCGTTACAAATTTGGCGCCCGAGCAGGGACCTGCGAGGTAGCCCTGAGTTGTCACACAGATAGTTTTTTCGAGTGTAAGCACTCCCTGTACAGACTAACTATCTGAACTAGAGGTAGATTGGAATAGGATAGCTCTATTTAGAGTGACCTGCGAGACAGTTTTCGAGTGTTAGCGCTAACCGTGTAGACTCGTTAGATTTGTTAGCTTTAGAAAGAGTAGGATAGTTATATTGAAAGTGAATCACACCCGTGAATTATTGTGTGGCGTTCACTGAGTAGACTCAATAAGAGTAGTAAGTGAAGAATAGAATAGAATAGTGATAGTAAAATGCCTGTCTCAGATCTCATCGCGACGACAGTATATTCACTCCGGAAGGAGGAACTCATCCAAGAGCTTAAAGCTCGTGACTTAGATATCCGAGGTACCGTAGATGAGCTGAGGAAGAGCCTCAGCGACTTTATTAAAGAGAAACGGGCATTCCAGTCCTCCCAAGAGCCGAACATAAATCCCTCCCATTCTGTGACAGGGACAGAAAACACCGAAACCCAAGCCCAGGCAATGCCGAAAGAGTATCGTACAAATTTCAGTACTCAAACTGACTCCGAGATGGACCCTCAGCATCGTGCTGACCTGCTCAAATACACATCGACTAATAAAGAAGTCCGTCTTTCCGATGCCGACATTATGGACAAAGTTCGTAAATAGGCAGTGAAATTTGACCATGGACAAGACCACCTCGCCTTTCTCGAACGAATTGAGGAATTGGCCGACTGCTACGAAATACCCATCAACCGACTCTTTAAAACGCTTCCAGAGTTACTAACTAAGAATGCCTTAGCTTGGTATAGAAGCAACAGAGAGAGATGGTCAGGATGGACAGAATTCGTCAAAGAATTTAAAGCATTCTTCCTCCCACCCCGTTTTCACGACCGATTAGCCGAGAATGTCCGTAGCCGGACACAAAAACCTGGAGAAAAGGCGAAAGATTTCATTATCGCCATACAATCGCTAATGCGATGGGAGACTGATCTATCACCAAAACAGAAGTTAGAGAGAATCTACGAAAATCTACGACCCGAGTACAAGTTGTACATCCGCCGAAGAGATTTTTTTGATCTAGTAGAACTCTGTCAGCTCACCGAAGAGTACGAATAGATCAAACTGGAGGAGCAGAAAGCCCAGAGACCCACCACTAGCCGTACAATGCCAGCCCCTCGCGTCTTATCAATTAGGCAAGCATACTCTCGAGAAGAGTGTTGCTGGCGATGTGGCGGGAGAGGACACCGCTCTCGGGAATGTCGCAATTCCTACCGATTATTCTGCTCACGTTGCGGCCGAGAAAATATTATGTCTCGAGATTGTATGTGTCCAAAAGAGGCTAGGAAGAAGGTCGGGAAACGCCGCAGGGGTGCCAGTAACAGCGGGGAATCAGACACCCCAGCAAAGGTACCAGAGACCGCCAACACCACTTCAAAAGCTACTGGCAACGATAGCGAATCACGATACTTTCTCAACGTCGAGATTTTAGGCAAACCTCTCTTCGCTCTAATAGACACCGGCTCAGGGAAATCTTTTATAGGAGATGAACTGAGGAGCATGATAGAGAGTCTCAAAATCCCCAGCCATGCATGTAACTGGAAAACCTCCGTTGCTAATGACTCTGAAGTATCGATCACTACCGGCTATGAACTGTACATCCGATTGAGAGAACACGTCACGGAACATCTGTTCTACTACATGCCCGGTCTACATGAAGTCGTTATTCTGGCCATAGATCTACTACAGAAATGCGACATTAGATTACAACTCCTGGGAAAAGAAGTTCGCCCAAATCAGGAGAACCTCAGTTACAGTGCTGAGAGCAGTAATCTAGCCATAGACAACCCCAAAGGATTACCGTCAGAAGATGAACAACTCGTGTCTGAGTCTCTCCCCGAACAGCTCTCCCGTTCTGAAAGTGTCACAGACCCAACACAGATACCCGAACACCGAATTCGTACGAAACCCGACCGTCCGATTAAAGAACAAAAATCCCAAAAACTCAGAGAGACCTTTGAAATTGTTAGGATTAATTTAAGGAAAGCATCTCCGACACATAGACATCATTATAACCTGAGACGGAGTCCTTGCTGGCCCAACCTTGGAGACTCTGTGTTACGGAAGGAGCGACGATTCTCTTCTGCCATAAAACACTACTCTAAGCTAGGAGCCAAATACGAAGGCCCTTTTACCGTTACAAAAATTCATTCCCCAGTAATTGTCGAACTCACCGACGAGCGAAGCCGTATGACCAGAAAAGTACACGTTAAAGTCCTGAAAGCGTATTACCACCAAGACGACCCAGTTCAGCCAGTAGATAAAAGGCTGAGCACTGCAACGGGAGAAGTCATTCCAAGTGCAACCGTTTCCGAGACCAGTCAAGCCACAACCAGTATCACGGGTGATCCTACGAACAGAGCCAAAAGCGACCCCACTGCTAGGAAGCCGACTCGACCTGCGAAGATGACATCAATAGCAGCTATCAGGACAATGACACTATGCCAGTCAACCGCCACAAAGAAGAAAAAGCCAGAAATCGATGCTGTTGGGAGTTATAATTTAAACGACTTAACTACACGACAATTTGAATCATACTCTATTAACTTCTTTCTTGTTACATGAAATTACATTTATTTCTTAAGTAAAATTATTTCGTAATGGGGTCATTCTTGCATTATTGCTTCTTGTTATTCATTGAAATGATCGACAAATGTTTATTAAGCGCTTTATTGTCTTATTGGAAAACTTGACATAATTTACACAATAAAGCCAAAGTAAGTTTATTACGTGGTGCCCTAATTGAGCTGTTTCAAATAAATAACTTTTGTCTGATCATTTCGATGAATAACAATTTCTTGTTTCCTAACATGCCTCCCCCTTTACAGATTCTATGTATCATAATAATTTTATTTTAATGTCGTTTTTTTTTTTACTTTACTTATTTATTCATTTTTGTGCCTTTTTGTTTTGGTAATATAATAACATAAAAAGAATTTTAAAAAACGTTTGCAAATGTCGGATTTTGTATATACCTCATATTAATTTTTGTTCTAACTCCCTAAATTATTAATTATTTTAGACTATTTGTAACTCTTCTTTAACTGCTAATTAATTAATTTATTCTTGTTGCCAGATTACAATATCATTATATATATACTTATTTTTATAATATTACCATGAATTCTATTTATTTCATTATTTATTTATTTATTTTTTGTCTTGGATAGCCAATTTTATTTTAATACTTTACTTATTGGATATATATTATATAACTGTTAACTAATTAATCTTATTCCCTTTTTCTTTTTAATTGTTAGTATCAGTAGTTGCAGGCTGGCATGTTTCAACGCAAACATCATTGTTTTGAGGCGAGTTATGTAAGGGAACAATGATTTGTTCTCTTCTGGGAATTATTATAGGTTGAGAAATAAATTCACTCCTCCGTTTTACCTCTGGCGGATGACTGGATTTTTTACATCGTTTTTTTATTATGATTATGATAAGAAGAGTAGAGCAAACCATTATCAGAATAGTACCAAGAGAAGAACTTAAAATATTAAACTTCTTGTGTAAGTAAGCAGTTGATTTATTTGCTTCGCTTTGGGCCATGTCGTACTCTAAATGCTCAATAGTCTTGCTACTTTCCTTAAGAATGGAACGTAACGATGATGGTTCTAGTACCTTTAAACTTTTTAAGTCGCCCCCATTAACCTTCTGCATTCTTAAAATTGGTTGGTATTTATCCTGTATTGGTATTTCTGGACTTTCTGGTTGGGTGAACGATAAATTATACAACGCATTTGTTTTAAAGGGAATAATAAACTCTGCAAGTCTGAATGTACAAGGTTGTAGAAGTCTAAATATACCTACACCTTGTAAATGCACAGTGGATAAGCCATCTGGACACTGACAATATAGTGGACTACGATTATGCATCCAATATAACCAAGCATTTTCATGCTGCATGGGAACTAAAAGATTGTCAAAATGTTTGAGTATTCGATGAGCACAGGTAGGTGATTCTGAGAAAGGATTTTTGAACAAATTTTTGATGCAATCTCCTTCCTTTGGGATGATACGCATGGGCTCTACTGATTCACAAGTGAAGAATGTAGTGTTTAATGGGATGCAACGTGATTTGAATTTTTCTTGACTCAATTCAAAATTTTTATGTAAAAATGAACTATGAAATAAGTAGTCCGGTATATCGTCAAAAATGGAATAAATTCCATCTTTTATTGGAGTGGGAATTAGGTAGATCTTATTTACACTGAAATATGGACTTTCAAGAATAGGTATAAGGATTTTAATGAGGATTCTATCACCTAAACATTGAGAATATGTTTTAGTGATAAGCTTTGTTATGGAAAAATCAGATTCTATATCATGTTGAGTTGATGTTATTTCATCATATAATGATTTAAATTCTTTAGCGGGAAGCATTAATGGACTTAGTTCTTGGCGTTGAATTGATTCCAACACAAAAAATGTTGTTGTAAGTTGTTCCGAAATTTTTTGTAATTCATTTAACATGAATAAAGCGACTTCGTTCATTTCTGCCATTACGTGAATCAGCCATACTTCAGTTGTGGTATTCTTTAACGTATCTTCCACAAACTTATTGAAACGATTAGTTTTTTCAACTAATAAATTATGTTGCGATGTGAGGTTTAAGAGTGAACTTCCCATAACTTCTGTGTTTGTTTTTATTAATGTTAATTGTTGTTTGGATAGGCTTATACTCTTTTTGTTACTACTCTCTAATTCTTCCAATCTAGAATAGATTTGATCTGAGTCCTCGTGATCCATTGTTCCGAAAAGGAACTTTGCTACTGAACCACCTAAATTAACTAAACCTCTCTTCTATCTTGATGTGTTACACTGCGTATAAATATTGATTTCATTAACTTTTTCCTCAATTTTCAAAATTCTTAAATTTATTTCTTTCTTCCAATGTTTACAATTACTCTCACCTGGGCCATAATTTATACCACTACATAGATATTCCAAAGTTTTTCCGCAGGATCGTACAAAACCCAGAGTGTCGTTCCACAGAGGGAATTTTATTTGCGTTAAGAATGTCCAATGTTGTCGATATATGAGTGCCCGTCCAACTTCTTCGAATATAATCCCCGTTTGCCTTACGGGATGTAGTTCCACGGGTTCTATTCCGATCATGACTGGTAACCATGCCAAAATGAGAAGTATGCGAGACATTCTGGAAAAGAATGTTTATATAAATAACTTCAGTCTATTGTTGTGTACACGGCGCTTTCGTTTTCTAATAAGTATAGTGCTATTTACGGGACTATTTATGTAGAGAACTGGAAAAGGTCCTGTCCAGTAAGTTTATTCCGTCTCGCTGAATTTCGCAATAGAACCTCATCTCCTACATGAAATTTTACTGGATGAATCTTTTTATCGTAGTACTGTTTTGATATATTCTTGCTTTGGAGTAAATTTTCTCTTGCGAGCTTATGCGCTACTTGAATTTTATTTCTAAGGTATAAAAAGTAGTTCTCATGGTTATATATAGGCAATGGTTCTCTTTTCAGGTTATCAGGAATTCTGGCCGTAAAACCGAACAAGCAATCATTCGGCGTTAGTTTGGTACCTGTGTGAACACTATTGTTCCGTACGAACATGGCAGGTCTCAGATGTTCATCCCATGTATTCAAATTTTCATCAACAAAACCTCTTAGATATTCTATTAATGGTCGATGCGATCTTTCCAACAAACCATTTGACTGAGGATGGTAAGCAGTTGTTTCTAGTTTTTTGATTTTTAGAAATTTGCACAAAGTTCGGAACATCTCAGAGGTAAAATTTGAACCCTGATCTGTAACCAAAATTTTAGGAATACGATATCTGCTAATTATTTCATTGAAAAATGCCTTAGCTACTGTTGTTGTTTCCATATTGGAAATTGCAACAACGTTTATGAATTTTGTAAGATCGTCTTCGAAAGTGAGGATGTATTTATTACCGTTAGTGGTTTCAGGCAACGGACCTACAATATCCATGTATGTCTTATCAAAAGGTTTAAATGGAGTATCCGTTATCTCCATTGGCATTTTATGGTCTTTCCCTATTTTATTCTTTTGACAAACTTCGCATGCTTTTATGTAACTTTTAATGTCTTTTAACATGTTCTTCCATTTAAATCGGTTTCTAATTTTTTTGTATGTTTTAAAAGTACCCTGGTGACCGCCAAGAGGAAGATCATGGTAGTCACGTAAAATAGTTTTAATGTCTTTGGGGTCTGAAAGAATTACTGCTGCTGGATTAGATTCATTATCCTGTGTATATTTGATATTTAAATTTGATTCTCCTGTTTCATTAGTTGTGTTTTTATTCATGTTTGTGCTTATTACTTGTTTTTCCTCGCTTACTTTGTCTCTATCAGCAATTTGTTTTGTTTTCGATCTAGTGATTGCCAGGCACGCACTTTCAGCTGATTTTTCGGAAAAGGGTTCATTAACTTCGGCAATTCTACTTAACGCATCCGCATTTGTGTTATATCTTCCAGCTTTATATTCAATACTATAGTCGTATTCAGCCAGTTTATGTCTGAGACGGAGTATTCTACTTGTAGGATCTTTTATATTTACTTCACCGCGTAAAGGTTTATGATCTGTGTATACTGTAAAGCGACGTCCATACAGGTAACATCTAAAATTTTTTACTGCCCACACAATCGCAAGTAACTCTTTTTCAATCGTTGAATATCGTTTTTCGGCATCGTTGAGCGATCTGCTTGCATAGGCTATGGGTCTATCATGCCCCATTGGACCTTGGGATAACACAGCCCCTAAAGTATCATTACTGGCGTCAGTGGTTAAGCTGAAAGGTTTGGCGAAATCAGGATATATTAACACAGGTGGACTCACAAGTGCTTGTTTTAGAGTCTCAAAAGCATTTTGACAATCAGGACCCCAGTTAAATTTTACATTTTTCCTGAGCAATTTATTTATTGGTGCGGCAATTTTTGAGAAATTGCTGATGAACTTCCTATAATAATTTGCTAAACCTAAAAATGATTGTACTTGTCGGATTGTCTTTGGCACTGGGAAATTTTGGACACATTTACTTCTGCTTGGATCGGGGAGAACACCTTCAGTAGTACACTTGTGACCCAAATATATAATTTCCTTTTGCAAAAAACTACATTTCTCGGGTTGAAGATTCAAGTTATGAGCTCGAAGCCTTTTGAAAACTTCTCTCAATTTATCCTCATGATTTATTAGGTTACTAGCAAATATAAGAACATCATCAAGGTACGCCCATGACTTGAACTCACATGTACCGGAAAGCACATGATTCATTAGTCTCTGAAAGGTTGCCGGCGCCCCCTTAAGCCCAAAAGGCATACGTTTAAATTGGAAATGCCCATGAGGAGTGCTAAATGCAGTCTTCTCTCTGTCATTTTCACTTACTTCAATCTGATGGTAGCCGCTAGCAAGGTCTAATGTGGAAAAATATCGGGCGTGACCCAACTGGTCTAGAATATCTTCTATTCTGGGCAGTGGATAGGCGTCCCCCACAGTAACTTCATTGAGCTTGCGATAATCGACTACAATACGCCAGCGCTTCTCCCCATCAGGTCCCGGCTTTTTCGGGACTACTAGAAGTGGCGAATTCCAGGGACTTTTACTCAGTTCAACTATTCCCTCGTTTAACATTTTATTCACTTGGCTATTTATTACTTCGCGTTGTGTTTGAGGAAGACGATACATTCTTTGATTTATAGGGGCTTGATTTGATTGAGTCGGGATATCATGTTGGATACTTTTAGTATAAGTAAGTGCATCTCCCGGTAAATAAAAAAGGTCTTCATACTCATAAAGAAGGTTGTATATAGAATTTTCTTCCACTACATTAATATTTTCTCCTAACTGAATCATATGCATTATTTTATTAACACGTTCCTTTTTAGAACTTTTTAAATTAGAGCTTTGAGTGCAAAAAATGTTTTTTATATCACATTCCACTTCATTGCTATTTTCAATATTTCGTTTAGAGGAATTTATATTTAAATTAATTATTTCATAATTATCAAGCGATTTCTACTGAGGTGAGTAATCTTTTATTTTCACACTGTAGTCGTTTACATTAATAACACTTAAAGCGGCTGTATCACCCAAAGGCTTTATTAAACAATTACCAATGTACACACCTTTCTCAATCTCAGCAGCCAAACAGAGCAGTTCTGCCTTACTGTTTAATTTAATTGGCACCAATACCTCCGATCTAGAAGGTAATTCAAAATTAATTTTTCCTTCGAATGTTATCAATTGCTTGGGATCTATGCTCCCTTTTGTATCACTTTTTAGCACACCAACTTTCTTAGCTTGCGAGTTAGAATTCGTTGCTTGTTGTGTTTCAATGCATACACTTGAGGGCAATCCTGTATCGATTGACTTTTGAGACATGTATCCATCATTAGGCATCAAATCAACTCCCTTAGAGCGTGATCTAAGATTGATTTTTGCCATTATTGGAGTGTCAACATTCAAAGTATTTTTGACAAAGGGTACAAAAATATCTTCGGCGTTCGTTTCCGTGCGAGGAAACTTGAGGCGTTGAGATGGTCCATCAACAACGCAGTGTGAGGACAAAAAATTGTTGCCTAAGATTCCATCACTTAAAATGTTATCATTATCAGAGATAACGTGAAATTTACAAATGTAATTTGAACCGACCAAAAAATTACCGTCACAAGTTCCCACAGTTAAACTTTGACCATTTATCGTTTTAAGCTTAACTTTTTCATGTTTGTTGATTTCTATATTCTCTTTTAATTTGTTTTCTTTTATTAAACTCACTTCTGAACTGGTGTCAACTATCAAGTTAGCATTTTCATTTTTTGTAATGTTCAGTGGGATATTTACCACTGGAACATCACTCTCAGCGGAGCACCCTTTCACGGTGTTTTTAATTAGAGACGTGCCGGGGTGTCGGCGGACGTCTCCAAATCGTTTCCCGTTTCCAATCTTCTTAGTTTTTCTTGTAGCTGTCGCTTCTCCCATATTTCTTTAGCTATGCAGTAATTTTCGTCATGTCCAGGTTGTAAACAAAAGTTGCATAGAACAGAAGGTTGTTCCCTATAACCGGAACGGTCGACATGACTCATATTCACTTTTTTATATGAATTCCCATGCTCATTCTTAATGAATTTATTATTATGATTTCTGAAATTGGTTTGCTTTCGTTGGCAATTTTGATAAGCATGACCATATGCCTTACAAAAAGTACAATACGGTGTCGACTTACGAGTTCGACATTCGTAATATGTATGGCCTAGGCGATTACAAAAACCACACTTGACCTGATTTTGCTTTTTGTGTTCAGGTGTTAACCTTGAACTGTTTTCTGTAGGTTGGTTCATGGTAAAATTTTTATTCAAATTAAAATTATTATTGGCATTTATGGGATTGGGGTTTGTTAAAAGATTTGAATAAGCTGTTGTACAATTTAGTGTACCAAAATTTGGATAGAGCATGAATTGCTCTGCTTGTTCGAGTCGTTTAACTTTTGAGGTCAATGCCTCTAGTGTTCTTTCTGGATCTTGCCAAAGATAGAACTTTTGAGTTGGGTTAAATATTCCCATTTTAAAACTATTAACCGCAAGTTCCTCTAACTCTGTATTAAGAATATGTGCACCCGCAGGGTATTGTTCCTTAGCTTTCAATTTACACTTTTCTAATTGTCTTTTTACACGATTTAGAAACGTTAACAGACTTTCACCAGGGACTTGTTGCATTAAACGAAGCTCATTATTAAGTAACATATAGGATTTTTCATCCGAAAAATTATCTTTAAAGGAAGTGAAAAACCCTTCAATGGTTTGGAAAGTCTTATCGTGAAACAATTCTAATGCCCGACCACGCAAACGAGTGGGAATTAATTTCAACAAAATAAGTTTTTCCTCGGGGGTTTCTAAAGATTCGTATGCCAGCCGACAACAAGTCATAAACATACATATCTCACTCGACAAATTGGAATTATCTTCTCCAGAAAAAAGGGGAATAAGATTTAAAACAGAACTATTTACTGTCTCCATTTTTCTAATTTTACGTAAATTTTTCGAACTTGAGTTCTTCTTATTGTTACTTATAAAATTTCTAATACTAGGTTCTAAATCTACACACCTTTGTATTTCTATACTGGCTGGCGCTGAGTTGAACCTTGGTCTCAAGTATTTCCTTCCGTGACGTAGCTGTATAATAGTCACGTCTCTCGTTTCACTTACTTTCTCCGCTTCTGGTTGCTGTTCGGCTATTTCTCCCACAGCTGCGTCGCTTGTTTCTTCTATGTTTAAATTTTTTTCCGCTGTATGAAATTCAACTATTATTTGTTCCCTTGTTGTTGTGATTGGAACCTCAGTTGGATCGTTGCTTTGGAGCTCAGAACTTGCAATTTCTGAGATCTTACTTCCGGATGTTGACGTAGAAAAGGTTGGGCTACTCTCCTCGAAACTGAAGGAATCTATTCTCCTTATAAATCTTTCCAACCTGTTGTCCAAAGGTAATTTCGGCGTGCTAGTCGTCCCAGACATGAAAACTAGTATCGTCTTTCATACACATGTATGTACATAACTGCACCACATTTCTTTTTATTTACTTATTCATATGAAAACTAAAACCAACTTTCATACACATGTATGTACATAACTGCACCACATTTCTTTTTGTTTACTTTTTTTTTTTTTTTTCGTTTTCCCAAATAATTTTTCACACTTATTCACTTCTTTATTTTTCGCACGTCAATTCTAATAGTCTTAAAATGAACTCACTTTTTTTTTTCTTTTCTTTTTTGGTAAATCCTACCGGCTGCGCCAATTTATGTTGGGAGTTATAATTTAAACGACTTAACTACACGACAATTTGAATCATACTCTATTAACTTCTTTCTTGTTACATGAAATTACATTTATTTCTTAAGTAAAATTATTTCGTAATGGGGTCATTCTTGCATTATTGCTTCTTGTTATTCATTGAAATGATCGACAAATGTTTATTAAGCGCTTTATTGTCTTATTGGAAAACTTGACATAATTTACACAATAAAGCCAAAGTAAGTTTATTACGTTGGTGCCCTAATTGAGCTGTTTCAAATAAATAACTTTTGTCTGATCATTTCGATGAATAACAATTTCTTATTTCCTAACAATGCCATCCCGGGAGATATTACCAAAGAAGACCGATGCCGAACAAAACTTTCAGCCGAAGCCCATTATCGTACTCAACCGAGAAGATGCTCCAGTTCCCCCGTCAAGCTGAGCAACAAGGAAAAAGACAATGAAGCTTTCCGCACCGAAAGAAAATCGCTAGTAAAAAAAAGATGCATAACTCAGACCAACATGGAAACCCGTCAGCTAGTAAGCTGAAACAGCTCGCAAACAAAATGAAGAAGACGCACCCGAAAAACACCCTCACGTCAACTATGAGCTCAGCGATTCCAAGGAGACAGAAGAGTGGTGGCGGGACGAAGCCACCCCACATAACACTCAAGCCACAGAACTACACCCTATCGCAGCCAGGAAAAGTTTTCGCAGCCGTCCGCCGCCGACTCCAGTATTAACGTAGGCATACGCAGAATCTCATAGTGTAGAATTTACATTTACATTATGTAATTGTTCCAATTTTGAGTTAATACTGAAGTGCTAGAATCGACGCATTGTGATATTTCTGAAAATATTAGATTGTCGAATCCACGCTGAACTCCCGAGTCTGCCAAACTGAATTTCTCAGAGGGATGATTTCTTAGTTTTGTAAATAAAGTCCGGCAAGAAAAGATCTTTTACTCCTCGTTATCCGCCCTGCTTTTAATGGTATAGAATCTTTGATTATTCTCACTTTGAAGAAAGAGGGGGATGTAACGAAGTCACAAGTTAGAAACCGAAATAAATTATTTTTTGCCCGCGAATGGGTTATTTAATTAAAACGTGAACTTAAGTTCAAATAACCACGCCACTGGGGCATGCCAACAAGCTGCCATAGTCACAGGCAGGGTTGCCAGAAAATATAATTTTAAATCGTCAGCTGCATTTAAAAAAATCGTCAAATGAGAGTGAAAATCGTCATACATATTAAATGAAATGCATCCTTTGTATTATGCACTTTATTAAGGGAACGATACAAATAAAAATAATAAAAGAATAACAACAGAATATATAATGAAAAACTAAGCATAACAGTTGCTTCACTAATATTTTTAGGAATAGAATTGACAAAAAATAATATCACCAAATATAATACAAATAGAAGAGGTGTTCATATCATTTTCAGAATTCGTCGTCGTAATATTTTTATTTTAAAAACATAGAATATCAGAAGTTATAGAAATTAGGAATTTACCTATTATTTTGAAACATGTTTTTATTCCCTTCGACATAGTGTTGGTACTACTGTTTCTCACAAAATGGTAAATTAAATCGTAATTATAAATGCTATGCAGATGCAGTTATAGTTAGGTCGAAATTTTTCTTATTTCAGAATGTATTTCCAGATCAAAAATTTTACATTTTGGCATGTACGTACGGTAACTCCAAGTCAAAGATTTTTTGTTTCGGTATATACTTCAAGGTCAAAAATTTGTGTTGTACTAAAATGACCAAAGCTTACAATTGTTATAAAATCGTCATTTGGAGAAACAAAATCGGCATTAAAATTCTCGATGCAGAAATCGTCAGAATGACGATAAAATCGTCAATCTGACAACGCTGGTCACAGGCTGCATGATCAGCACGCCAGCACATGTACTAGTCAAGTACAAGAAAAGCTTTTCAAAAGAGCTTGCAAGCTCTTTTATACTTACGCCAGTAGAAGCATCAGGCACTCAGCCATTGAGAAGCTCTGTTAAGGTTAGCGTGAACCATCCCGCCTAACATTTAATTGGTACGTCGTGTGATATTTCCCCGTACCTTCCATCCTCATCAAATATTTTCTTGATACGTCACCGTCTCCCTCTCAGGTTATTTTAGTGTTGAATTCAGAATTATTAGCATAGTGGTAAGCCGTGTGAAGTTCCCCTTACCACTACCTAGTTTTGAGTATAGGATACATAGATATAGGATATATATTGAATTTGTAAGAACTAGCGTCTCTTTAGTATTAAGTTCAGAATTAATAACATAGTGGTAAACCGTGTGAAGTTCCCCTTACCACTACATAGTCTCTAGTATAGGTGATAAATAGAACTAGATTAAGTTAGCTGTTTAACCGGTAGGCTATTTTGTCAAATAAAGAATTATTTTTATTTATATTGTAACTGAAGGAGTTTCATTTTTAAGAAACCCTGGTCCGACGAGCTATCCGCAGCCATCCCACCGAAAGTCCGTTACAAGGTGATAGTACTCAACAAGCCTAACAAAAAATTGTATGGCGGAGAGGGGGTCAATATCACCCGTTTATGAGTTACAGGGTGATTAAGAAAAAAGCTAGTTTTTCACAAAACATCCGATAGCTTAAAGAGTTATGCTTGTATAAACTAAACATTTCGAATTTTCTTACCTTTTTTTTTTACTTTGAACTCCATATTTTTTTTTTTTGCAAAAGGGTCGGTAACATAACTTTTATACTGTTATACTCTATATGCTATCTGCAGCCATTAACGAGTTATTAGCTCAAAACCTATTCTGAAAGCTATTCTCAAACCTAAATTTTTTCCCCTACTGACTGAAAACGTAATTTTAAAAAAATATCGGCTAATTTCGGTATGACAAGAATAGGTTTTGAGTTAATAACTCTTTAACAGCTGCACATAGCGCATAGCGTATAATAGGTCGAATTAAAGAGGAGAGTCCACAGTTAATAGTTTTTATAAAATAAAAGTTATGTTAATGGCCGTTTTGCAAAAAAAAAAATAGATGTAAAAGTAAAAACAAAAGAAAAAAATCTGAAATATTTTGTTTAGACCCCGATGGACCACAAACAACGCAAAACAAATGTAAACTATTGCCTTTTTGATTGTTTTTAGTTAACACATTTTTTTAAAATCTAAATTCATATAATTGTTATATATCTAAATTGTCTAAAATAGGTAATTTAAAAATAATTATAATTGATTAAATTTATTTAATCATCATACATAAGTATAAGCTAGGCACATACATAAGTATAAAGCTAATCATGCTTAAAATATGGTTAGCTTATCTCTCTGCAAAGCCAAAAATTGCCATCAGCAATTTCGTCACATTCCTTTGCACAAAAACCAAAATATTTTCCCATAAAAACGACTTGGGAAAAATAGAAGTTTTAAGTTTCATCCCAAGTCGTTTCATTAGAAAAAAACAAAAGCCCCACGACAAATCTTACCTTCAGTAAGATTTGTCGTAAATACGATATGTATGTACATACATACATACATACATACATATCGGGCGCGTGAAATTTTACGTCGGTGAAGACTGAAACGATCAAGTCTTCACCGAAAAAAGCTCTTATCAGCGAATTGTCGCGAGCTGCATACATTGTGATCGCAACAATGTATGCACGATAGCAAGACGATGGTTTGATATTTATGAAAATATCAAATTTCATTTTCAGGATAGGAATGCTAATTAAGCATTTTCCTATCCTGAACAATTAGACTTGAGATTTAAGAAATCAAGTCTCAAGGGAGTCGTTTTAAAGAGTCGGTTTTGAACGGTCGGTTTTGAAGACTCGTTTTTGAACAGTTTTTTTGAAGAGTCGGTTTTGAGCAGTCAGTTTTTTTTAGAAAGTCGAGTGGATTTATTTTTGAAAGCGAAATTTAAAAGTCGAAAAAGAAAAAAGGAATACAACTGTGCTTGATCGGATCGGTAGCGTGCATTTGGTAAAGCGGAAAGTGAGTTAAGTGTACTCCCTTAAGAGAAAAAGAAGTAGTTAAGTGTAATTTAATTTAATAATAAAATAAAGAAGAAAAAAACGTGAAAGACAAAAGTTTTTAGTGAAATACTCCCGCTGCGATACTGCAACCAGATTACGCCGCTGCCTAAGGCATTGGGTAAGCCGATTGGGCAGACTGGCAACAACTGTGAGTACTCTTTGTCACTGACATAGGTAAACCCCGAGAAGATATATAACAAATTGGTTGTTATATATAACATAATGTTATGGTGCAAGGTTTCAAACAAAATAAAACACGATGACTTAAATTAATACGAATTCGTATAATTTACAATCGATGCGTCTATTCTGTACGATCGGAGCAAGTAAATAAGAAGTGTTCATCATTACATTTTTCTGTAATTAACATAACATCAAAAAATATTTAGATAGTACGCACATACATACATGTATAAACTTATCACAGCAAGAATTTCGCTAGCCTCATATTCTAAGATTTTCACATGGTTTCACCTTGTATATCTTCTTGCATTTCATTTTGCATATCAGCAAAATTATTCTATTTGAAATGATAAAGCCAGACGAAAGTCCACACCGCTGAAATAATTGAAGGAATGCTCGTGAGAACTTTGGGCTAGGGAAATTCTTTAATTCTGTGGTAAGTTATTTTTGAATTTTTGTATTTAGCTAATTAGGCATTTTTGTAACATTATAAAAAGCAAATTTCAATAAAGAATCAGTTAGTTGCTACGATACAGTGAACCAAGATTTTTAATTTACCTTAAGTGCTTGAGGCACTGTAACTCCGACAGCTTTCTGGTGTACCGGTGTAAGAGCCACTGCACCCACAACACTACTTACGGTGTAACACCCTAAGTTCTTCGCAGCAATATCGAGGCAAAAGAGCCAAGAACAAACATTGGTGACCCCGACGTGATTTCTTTCGAAGAGATAATCAGCACACGCAAACACTTGAAGTAAGGTTGAAGACCCTTGATGAACTCTGGAACCAATTTGATGAAGTCGACACTGAGATTCGAGATGTGTATGGGGCAAAATTGGAGCATGCCTATTTCGCAAAAGCTTATTATGAAGGCATAAAGCAAAAATACGAGAAGACAATACGAGACATCATGGACAAGTTTACAGAGTTGAAGAAGTCAAATCCCAGTAGTACAGCCGAGGATAAGAAGGACCAGCCGACCTCAGAGGGCAAAAAACAAGAAAGGCAAGAGAAGCCAGCTGAGGAAAATCCACGAGTAGAAGAACCTCGCTATAACATTAATGCAAGCACATCTTTTGACGCCAGCAATAATATCTCCAAAGTAAAGCAACGGCAGCAAACAATAATGAATGCCTTGCGCAGAATGCTCACTGGGATAACAGCTGCAACCCAGCAGCCTCAAGCACAACAGTTCTATCAACTTAAAATACGCACTGTGGAGAGATACTGGGATGATATTCAACAATTACACTACTCAATATGGGAATCAGTTGAAGATCCCAGCTCGTCAGAGTTTGAAGAATATTTCAGTCTAGAGGAGGATACACAGAAGGTCTTACTGGAGTTGCATGCTGGTTTAAGTCAGCACGCCATCGCATCCGCACCAATGGTGAACGCAACCTCAATCATGAAGCTCCCGAAAATAGTCTTACCAAAGTTCGATGGTTACTTTTTGAAGTGGCGACCATTTTACGACCTTTTCAACGAAGTAGTACACAAACAAGCAATGGTCGACTCGCAGAAAATGTGGTACTTAAAGAGAAGCTTATCGGGAGAAGCCGAAAAACTAGTGCGACATCTTACCATCTCAGATGCAAACTACATTGCCGCATGGAAGATAATTAAGGAACGTTACGAGAACATTAGATTGCTGGTAACTGCACTATTGAACAAATTACTGTCACAAACAACAGTAACGTATGAGAGTGAGCCTGCAATTAAGGCGATACACAACATAACGCAAGAATGCCTCCTTGGCCTAGAGAATTTAGGAATTAACACAAGCCATTGGGATCCACTGTTGTTGCACATATTGGCCAAGAAATTGGACAGAGTAACACACACGAGTTACATCAGGATTTAACCCTGACTCAACAAAAAAATTGGCTTGGGAAAATATTGAAGCGAAGTACGGAATTGCAATATGAGATTTTTGTTTTTCAGGTCAAGTCGTGAACAAACAAAAATCTCATATTGCACTTTTATATTTTCAGACGAAATTCTTTCTCACAAAAAGTGATGATAAAGAGTTTCGTAGAGACAGTTAGATTTTATTAAGAAAAGAAATAATTAGTTAGTTGTAAACCAACGGTCGTCTGGCTGAAGTCAGAACCCTAAATCGCGAAGTAGAATACTTGTAAAGAAACTCAATTTTGTGTTAATAAAGATTTATTGAAAAAAAGAAGTGATTTCTTTTATTTTAATTTTTTTTTATTAATATTTAAAAAGAAGAATTTAAGTGGCGCAGTCGGTAGGATTGCTACCAAAAGGTTGGCAATCTAGTGATTCGAATTTACGAATATTTTTTTTTCTGAGACTTATCGAAACGGAAAACGTAGTGTTTAATCGAAATTGTAAACACGGAGAAACAAGTTTCGTGCCTCAAATAAAATCAATGAATCAATTGATTGGATTATCAGTGAATTAAATAAAGTTTGTGGAAGAAAATAGTTTTCAAGAAATGTAAAAAAATTTAGCGATTGAATCGTTCGAATTATCAGTGAATTAAACAAATTTTTGTGAAAGAAAATTTGCAAGAATTGTGTAAAAATTTTTAGTGATTTTAATCTCTTATCCAAATGAAAAAAATTTAAAGTTTTAACCACTGTGAAACCTCTATGAGTAGAAATAGGCAAGAACGTTTCGATTTGAACCGTAGAATAACAAATAACGAAATGGAGCAAGTTAATCCTCAAATTAGGGATATAATCGAACAACAGGAAGCACAAATCCAGGCTTTACAAGCGAGAGTTGAGCAGCTGATAATAAATCCGCCAATACAGGAAGCGCAAATACAGGACCTGCAGGCAAGAGTTGAACAGTTAGCAGCACATCCGCCTGTACAACAACAAAACAATAATCAACAACAAAACAACGAATTCTCCCTAACATCAGAGCAATTTTTAAATTACATCAATAGGCTAAGGATATTCAACGGAAGAGATGAATTCACTGTTCAAGAATTCATAAACTCTGTGGAACGAACAACCCAATTATGCAGAAACAACCAAGGACTCTATAATTATTGCATCAGTATCATAATCAACGATAAAATACAAGGTGAAGCTAAGAAATGTATACAACGCTTAGGAGCAAACGCAGTGAATAATTGGAACGAGGTAAAAAGTGAACTTAAGTTACATTTTCGACCAAGGAAGGATTACGTAGAACTTCTTAATGAAGGTAGAATTTTAAAAGTGAGTACCCTAAGGTAATTGTTTAATAGTATAAGAGAAATAAATTATAACCTGAATGAGTTGTACGAATTTGATGATGATAAACCAACTACATATCATCCATCCAATAATGATAGACATTTAGCTGATATTGTTAGAAATAAAATACATAATTTTATTAGAGGTAATATTCCTGAAAATGGTTCAATAATCGAAATATATTATAAATTTGATAAGTTAAAGTTGCTTGACGATGAAAATGCGGTAGATCCAAATAGTAGGAAGAATAAAACAAACCTTCATAAAATATCTAGCAACAATAGTTATAGAAATACACATAATTTCAATAATAACAATTATTCCAACAGAAATAATTTTAATGGTAATAATTACTCAAACAGAAATAGTTTCAACGGTATTAACAATTTCAATAGAAATAGCTCTAGTGGTAATAATAATGTTTCTAATAGGAACCATAATGCAAACGGTATAAATAATAACCCCAGATATAACCAAAATTTTAATCCAAATAATAATCATAATAATAGTTCTGGACTATATAGAAATAATTATAGAAGTAACTACAACTCAAACCAGAAAACCCCTAACCCTTACCAGTCTAGACAATCAAACAATTCAGTGCAAGTTAGAAGTAACTATCTGGCTGAGCCGATGGAAATAGGAAATTTCTACGAAGATGTAAATTTTCAAAACGAGCCTCGGAACTCAGAATCCCAGTAATAGTTATAACACTAGGAAACCAAAAGATTAGATGTTTAATAGACACTGGTTCAGCTACCAGCGTGATAAGACCAAACGTCCTAACAGAATTTTCTGAAGAAAATTTAAATGAGCCGGTCTATTATTCTACCATTAATGGAACAAATAAGATTACGAGTAAAATAGTTACTACAATGCCTAAAGAATTTAAATTTATAGGTACCATAACTTGGAAAATCATTAATTTAGTGGGTAGAAATTACGACGCAATTATGGGTCAAAATTTCTTGGTACCCTTTAAAGCCAAAATAAACCTAGAATATAGATATATTGAGATAAATAATAATAAAATCTTTTTTGAAGATAACGAATATCCTTTCATAATTAGCGGTGTGTATTTCGGGGGGATTTCACATAATTTTATACAAAAACTAAAACTAGACCATTTAAATTATGAAGAGAAAGACAAGATGATTAAATTGCTCAATCAAAATGAAGATCTATTTTTTAAAGAAGGCAATGAATTGACTCTCATGAAATTACACATGAAATAGTTACTATTACCGACAGACCAATTTATTGTAAAATATATAGGTATCCTCAGATACACGAAAAAGAAATAGAGCGTCAAATTCATGAGATGATCGAACAAAAGATTATTAAGGAAAGTAACTCCCCGTATAATAGTCCATTATGGATTGTCCCTAAAAAGACAGATAACTCAGGCGAGAAAAAATGGAGGATTGTTATCGATTATAGAAAATTAAACGAAGTTACCATAAGCGATAAATTCCCAATTCCTAATATTGAGGGTATCTTAGACAAACTTGGAAGAGCACAATATTTCACGACGATTGACTTAGCAAAGGGCTTTCATCAGATTTTAATGAAAGAATCTGACAGAAAGAAGACGGCATTTTCAACTCCATTTGGACACTATGAGTATCTAAGGATGCCATTTGGATTGAAGAATGCTCCGTCCACCTTCCAAAGATTGATGAACTCAGTATTGAGGGAATATATAAATAAACTTTGTGTTGTATATCTAGATGATATACTAATATTCAGTACTTCACTGGAAGAACATTTAACAAGTATTCGAAAAATCTTTGATAAATTAAGATCAGCAGGACTTAAAATACAAATTGATAAGTGTAACTTTTTAAGTAAAGAGACCGAATACCTGGGTCATATATTGACACCGGGCGGAATAAAACCAAACCATAATAAAATAGAAGTAATTCAAAATCTAAAGCTTCCAGCCACCCAGAAACAAATAAAGTCATTTTTAGGTATAACAGGCTATTACAGAAAGTTCGTAAGAGATTATGCAAAAATTGCACAACCTTTGGTAAAATTCCTTAAGAAGGATGCAAAAATTAATCTTAATGACCCTAGCTATATCACAGCGTTTGACAAACTCAAGGAAATTATCATTAATTATCCCATATTAAGATACCCCGATCTCAATAAAAAATTTAAATTAATAACGGATGCTAGTAACTTAGCAATCGGAGCCGTCCTTACTCAAGATAGTCATCCCATTTGCTACGCCTCTAGAACTCTAAACGATCATGAGAAAAATTATTCAACTATCGAGAAAGAGTTACTGGCAATAGTGTGGGGAACGAAATATTTTCGACCATACCTATTTGGTAGGGAATTCGATCTGCAAACAGACCACCAACCAATTAAGTGGCTGCAAGCAAAGCATACAGGTAAAGACATTAACCCACGACTACAAAGATGGCTAATACAGTTAGGCGAGTACGATATTAAGATAGACTACATAAAAGGAAAGGAGAATAAGATTGCCGACTTTTTAAGTCGAATTAACGCAGAAACCAACGAAATTAACTTATTCGAGACAAACAAACCCAAAGAAAATGAAAGCATATTGGAAGATCTTCGAAATATAGGTAATACTGAAAATCTAGATAGTAATTCATCAGAAGAAAATGTCGAAGGCACTGATACTGAAAATTTGAGCACCAGTCCACTACATTCAATGGAAGTACAAACTGTCCATTCTCAGGAGGAAGAATCTTCGTAGATAAGAAAGACTTAGAAGCGGAAACAGATGTTCTTAGGAGGTATATAGATAAAGGAAAAATTGGCATTTATTCTCAGTTGAATGATCACGAGTACAATAAGTTGCAAAAGAAATTAATAGAGCTATTTCCAAACAGAGACATCGTAAAATTTGTGAAATGTAGTTATTTTGCAAAAGACATAGAAAACGACGAGGAATTAAAGAGGCAAATATCGCTCTTTCATAAAAAAGAATCTGGTCATTCAGGCATAGTAGCTACTTATGAAGACTTAAAATATAAAATTTATAATCCCAAACTCAAAACTAAAATCCATGAGATTTTAAATAGTTGCGATATTTGTTCAGGGGCAAAATACGATAGGAAGCCCATCAAAAAGAAATTTCAGGTAACCGAAACACCCAAAACAATAAACGAAATTGTTCATATGGATATATATACCAATAGCAAACATAACTTTTTAAACTTCATAGATAAATTTTCTAAACACGCCATTAGTCTACATTTAGAGGATAGAAATCATATAACCATACTAGAAAAGGTTAGGCAAATGATATCAATAAGAGGTAAAATGAAAAAGTTAGTGTGCGATAATGAATTCAATTCACAATACATAAAAGATTTTTGCAACATAGAAAATATAGAATATCACGTCACGAAACCTAACAATCATACTGGCAACGCAGATATTGAAAGGCTTAATGGAACGATAACAGAAAAAATAAGAGCACTAAATTTAGAAGAAAATCAACCTATCAGAGTGCAACTCCTTAAGGCAATAGAAATATACAATAGGTCTTATCATTCCACAATCAAAACGACACCAATATCAGTTCAAAATAAGGAAATCGATCTCAAAATTATTTATGACAGGCTAGTAAATTTTAAGGAAAAGGTAATTAGCAAAAGAAATAAAAGTAGAGAAGATTATGAGGAACATAGAGAAACCGGGTTCATTAAAAATTACAAGTCCCTCAGACATAAGGAGCAGCCAAAGTTTAGAAAATATAATCTGTCCAATGTACATAACATTAAACGCCCATTTAAATTTACAGACCAAAGCGATAATCATGGCCATAATACTTCTGATGCTACCAACAGCAACACAACAGACCATGATAATTGAGAAAATTGAATCAAATTCTGGATACGCAGAGGTTAAATTAGGTACAGTAGAAGTAGTAAATAAATTTGATATTATACTCCACAAAATCTATCCAGAAGAATTGTTAAGTATAACCAATAATTTAGAAATTACATTTAATACTCTTAACTCAAGTAAATACCAAGCGTTGCTAGATAATCGCATAAAAAGAATTAAAAACAAAATCAAAACTCTAATACCGTATAGGCAAAAGAGAGGACTGATTAATTTTGGTGGAACTATAGCTAAATGGTTGTATGGTACAATGGATGATGAAGATAGGCAAAATATTGAAGAACATTTAAATATTATTGATTCAAATAATCACAATTTGATCCAAAATATGAACCAACAAATTAAAATTAATGACAACTTTAACAAGACATTCATGATGCTAAAAAACATAATAGACAATGATAGAGTAAAAATTTTACAAAAATTTAATGAACTAAATTCCAATGACTTTAAGCTGTATGCAGAAAGTCAAGCTTTAGAACAAATATTCAAATTAGATATTGTCGAAAAAGAGGTAGATCATATCCAGGACAACATAGCATCAGCACGTCTAGGGCTATTACACCCAAACATTCTCACTGACGAAGAAATCAATTCCTACGAGATCAATTTTCAGAAGCTATCAAATATTCGTTTAGGTGTAGCTAAGTATATGAATGGATCAATAATATTCGCCATTAAAATTCCTAAAAGTTACATAACATTAGATAAGAAATTGTTAGTACCGATTGCAAATTCAGAAAATAGACAAGTGGATTCAGAAATAGAAATAATTGTCATTATCAATAACCAAAGTTATACTTTTGAAGAAGGAAAATCTACGAAAGAATTAAAACTAAGTAAAAATTGTGTTTTAAATGGAAATTGTAAATTTATCAATAAGTTTAAAGATGAAATTATAGAGATAGAAAATACTATAATAATTAATAATTTAGAGTCAGGATTCCTAAATAGTAGCTGTGATGAAAGGAAGATAACATTAAAAGGTAGCTATTTGATAAATTTTTTCAATTGTACAATAAGAATTAATAACCGAAAGTTTAGCAATCGACAAAATGTATTTATCCAAAAGTTTGTAATACCGAAAATTGAAAATAACTCCAGAAATAGTACCGAATTATCATTTGAAGAAATTGTTTTTAATCAAGAGAAAAATTTGAAAGAAATTGTCGAACTAAAATTCACTAAACATATTTACTACTATGGTATAGGATCATTTACTTTAATAATTGCAATTGTATGTATTTTGGCATTATATTTTTATTGCAAGAAAAAACCGATAAATGTAACTATAAAACAAAAGATTCAGGAGAATCCAAAATTTAAGGATGGAGGAGTTACATCAGGATTTAACCCTGACTCAACAAAAAAATTGGCTTGGGAAAATATTGAAGCGAAGTACGGAATTGCAATATGAGATTTTTGTTTTTCAAGTCAAGTCGTGAACAAACAAGTTACATCAGGATTTAACCCTGACTCAACAAAAAAATTGGCTTGGGAAAATATTGAAGCGAAGTACGGAATTGCAATATGAGATTTTTGTTTTTCAAGTCAAGTCGTGAACAAACAAAAATCTCACATTTCGCTTTTATATTTTCAGACGAAATTCTTTCTCACAAAAAGTGATGATAAAGAGTTTCGTAGAGACAGTTAGATTTTATTAAGAAAAGAAATAATTAGTTAGTTGTAAACCAACGGTCGTCTGGCTGAAGTCAGAACCCTAAATCGCGAAGTAGAATACTTGTAAAGAAACTCAATTTTGTGTTAATAAAGATTTATTGAAAAAAAGAAGTGATTTCTTTTATTTTAATTTTTTTTTTATTAATATTTAAAAAGAAGAATTTAAGTCACGCTCTATGAGCAATCTCTTACTCAGCCCAGAGCATTGTAATCACTCAAGGGCTTCCAAAACTTCTTAGAGATACGCTTTCAGTCTTTGGAAGCTCTAGGAAATAAGGGCAGACAATGGAAGATTCTCATAAAAGGACACCCACCTACAGGTCTTTCACATCTGTCGTGGCTGGACCAACATGTATTCTGTGCAAAGGCGATCATAAAATCTTTGCCTGCCAGAAATTTGTTCAACTAACTCCATGCAAACGCTCCGGCGTAGCTAAAGATTTAAACATTTGCGTTGATTGCCTCAAGGCCGGACACAAGACCGACACTTGTCCATCAAGAACATGCACAAAATGCTCTAAACGACACAACACCTTACTGCACTTAGAGACAACTCCTCCAAGATCAACCATCTCAGTACAGCAGCCTAGCAAGAATAACTACATGGCAGGTGCGATGGCACAACCAGCATCAAATCAATCCACATCAGTTGACGACCAACTTAAATCAATTTCGCTAACGACGAAAGGCCTTCAAGCACCAAAGGGCTACGTATTTCTTGTCATGGTAAATCTGGTCAATAACCAGGGCAAAAGCGTGGAATGTAGAGCCATATTGGATTCTGGCTCACAGCTTAACTTCATGACGGACAAGATGGCAAAACAACTAAACCTATCTGGAGTGTCCGAGCTACTATATATTGAAGGAATTGGCCAACGCAAGCAACAATCTCAACGCAGAGTGAGCATATTAATACAGTCGAAAATAAGTGGATTTGCTGTTAGAATTGAAACTCATGTACTTCCGAAAATCATTTCAGCACAACCAGCAAAATCAATAGACACTTCAACATGGCCAGTACCACACAACATAAGATTAGCGGACCCGAACTTTAACCAGCCAGGCCCAATAGACCTCCTCATTGGTGCAGAGATCTATTATTCAATCTTGTCGGTGGACAAATCAAATTGGGAGAAACGCTACCAACAATGCAGAATACAGTTTTCGGGTGGGCCATAGCAGGCAAAACTAATGGCGTCCCACAGAGTAAAGCAGCGTGCGGGATATGAACCGAAGATGAAGCTCTTGATCAGCAGATTGAGAAATTTTGGCGCCTGGAAGACACAGAAGGAGCCAATAAGAACAATTTCACTACAGCAGAAAGAAATTCTGAAGCACATTTCATTCAGACTACCTATAGAGACCAATACGGCCGTTTCGCTGTCAGTTTGCCTTTTGAAGGTAGTCCCATAGCATTGGGGGAATCAAAGGATATCGCCTATAGACGGTTTCTGTCATTGGAACGTAAGTTTTCCAAGGACACAGAACTCAAGACAGCATATTCCAACTTCATGGAAGAATACGCAAGGCTAGGACATATGGAGGAAGTGGACTTATCTAGAATCGAGAAGCCATACTACTTCCTTCCACATCATTGCATAGCTAAGCCCGAGAGCAGCAACTCCGAGTGGTATTCGACGCTTCAGGCAAAACATCATCGAACATATCCCAGAATGACGTCCTACACACGGGCCCCATAGTACAAGATGAACTGTTTTCCATCCTATTGCGTTTTCGCCTGCCAAGATATGTATTCAACGCCGACATCGAGAAAATGTACCGGCAAGTCAATGTGGTACAATCTGACAGAAAATATCAATTGATTTGGTGGAGAGCTGATCCCAGCCAGAGCATCAAATGCTTTCAACTCAACACGGTCACGTATGGAACTACCAGCGCCCCATATCTGGCCACGAAATGTCTACAGAAATTAGCAGACGACCAGGCCGAAAGTCACCCACTAGCTTCAAAGGTGTTGAAACATGATTTTTATGTAGACGATGTTCTCACGGGAACAAACAATCTCTCAGACGCCATTGAGACACAGCGACAACTACAATTATCACTGCACACAGCCGGCTTTAAGTTGCGAAAGTGGTGCACAAACCATCCACGCTTAATGTGTGACATAGCCCACGAAGATAAAGAAATACAGTTAGACTTTGCCAACAAGGTGGAGGAGCATGTAAAAACTGTTGGTATGATCTGGCTACCCAAGACTGATGACCTCAGCATAAAGGCGTCCTGGATCGATGGCCGACGGATTACTAAGAGAACAGCGTACTCAGACATAGCCCATTTATATGACTCGTTAGGAATAATGGCTCCAGTTGTGGTAGTAGCCAAACTATTTCTCCAGAGATTATGAGCTTTAAAGTTGGACTGGGACTCCGCATTGCCCCAAGAATTATACACGTCATGGACCAAATTTCGTGAGGGCTTGAAAACTTTGAATACCATAAGATTTCCCAGACATGTTTCCTCTCATCGAATACCGAAGTGCACGCAAATTCACATATTCGTAGATGCATCAGAGAAAGCATATGAAGCTGCTGCATATGTGAGATCAGTTGATAAGAATGACCTTATTACAGTTCGACTACTCTGTGCGAAATCTAGAGTAGCCCCTGCAAATCAGACAACATTACCGCGACTGGAACTGTGCGCAGCAAAACTGGGAGCTGAGCTATTTCGAAGAATCAGCACAGATTTGAGCATCGCAAATCAGGACATCTATTTATGGAGCGATTCCGAAATTGTCTTGGCTTGGATAAACTCTATGTCCTCATCGTTTCACACATTTGTGGCCAATCGAGTGGCTAGAATTCAAGATGTCACCACTTCCACCCAATGGCGCCATGTGAATTCCAAGCAGAACCCAGCGGATGTATTGTCAAGAGGTCTTGCTCCAGAGAAATTAAGCGGGTCAACATTATGGTTTTATGGTCCCATGTTTCTACATGGAGCAGAATCAATATGGCCCAATCCATACAGAAGCAATGATACAGATTACACAGTCGAACATAAGCGAACTGCTTTGTCAGCAGTAGTCACCCCCAGCTCAACAAGTATCATAAGAGCAACCGACCATGGGAATTCATTCAAAAAGCTACAACGTGTCGTGGCCTATATCTTACGCTTCATAGCTCATACGAAGAAAAATTATCAAAGAGAAATTAACGGGAAAGCGTTAAGCAGTGAAGAATTATATAATGCTCAAGCATTAATTATAAAAACAATGCAGGAGCAACCTTTCATGCAGGGCATTGCAAATATAAAACGCTATGGTGAGGTGAGCAAAAACAGTTCTTTAAACAGCCTAACTCCATTCCTGGATGACCGCGACATTCTGAGAGTTGGTGGACGATTACAAGCATCAATACTTGGGTTCGATTCTAAGCACGCTATGCTACTACCATACGGACATCAGTTCACTAAACTCCTTCTTAATGATATACACAAAGAGAACCATCATGTAGTACCACAAACTCTTCTCGCAATGGCAAGACAAAAATATTGGCCACTGAAAGGAAAAATCCTGGCTCGCGCTGTTGTCCAGCATTTCGTTCATTGCACAAGAGCAAACCCAAAGATGCTGTCGCAATTAATGGGAAACTTGCCCGCCGACCGTGTGCAACCCGCCAGACCATTCGTGAACTCTGGGGTCGATTTCTGCGGACCCATTTGGACCCATTTCAAAATAAGAGGAAAACGACCACAAAAGACTTACATAGCTGTTTTCTGCTACTTCGAGACCAAAGCCACCCACCTAGAAGTTGTAAGTGATCTCACAACACCAGGATTCATTGGAGCTCTCAAAGGTTCACGGGACGACGGGGGCACTGCCGAAAGATTTATTGTGACAACGCCACGAACTTCGTGGGCGCCAGAAGCCAACTCACAGAAGTACGAAAAATGCTCGAAGGTGAAGAGATGGATGGAAAAATAGCAACAACTGGCAGCACAAACGGCACTGATTTCCAACTAATCCCTCCCCGAGCCCCACACTTTGGCGGCTTATGGGAAGCAGCTGTAAAATCAGCCAAGCATCTCTTGCAGCGAACAGCATTGACCCCAGGTCACTTGCTCATTGGAGAGCCTCTGACGAGCACAATGGACGCAACTGCAACCTCGCAACACTCAAACATCATCACCCGTTGGAAACTCGTGTCTCATCTCAAACATGAATTCTAGCGAAGATGGTTTAGCGAATATCTAAATCAACTACAGCAACGGTACAAATGGAAGCAACGCTGCCACAATGTCCAACCCAACACAATGGACGAATTGTGAAAACATACACAGGATCCAACAATTTGGTACGCGTCGCTGATGTACGCACTACAAATGGGACACTACGACGCGCTATTCACAAACTAGCGCCTTTACCCATGATCGAGGATCACGAAGCAAATAAAATCGAAACGCCTAGTTCAAACACCATAGATGATATAGAAGCACAAGGAACTGCTCGACCAGCAAGCAGTCAAGGTAACATGCATCGCAGGTCAATTTCCATTAATTCGACATAGAGTCAAACCAGGAAAACTTCTTTAACAGACACAGTTCCTAGAAAACGGCAACGACGATCCGTTGGATTAGCATTCGTTTCATTGTTCCTTGTCTGGCTCACAATCTCGACAACTAGAAGTGCACCGGTTGAAACGACCCCTTTCAAGTCACAGCCAGGCATTTATTTTGAAGGCCTAGGCTCTACCAACATAGTATCCAGCGAGTGGAACCTGGTGGTATATTACGACATGCAGCCGTTCTGGAAAGAGTTCGATACACTCGTCAACTCCAGTCGCATACTGAAAACCGTATGTGATCAAATAATTGAGAGGAATGCATGTGAACAAATCATGGAGCACCTCCAATATCTAACTAAGGAACTCTCAGCAAATAATGAGCTATTATCGCCAATAGAAAATAAAACCAGAGCAAAAAGAGGTGCCATAAATTTCATAGGTAATATCGCGAACACCCTGTTCGGAGTGTTAGACTCTGAAGATGCAGAAACCATATCTAAAATGATCAACGAAATCAAGCAAAACGAGAATCACTTAGTAGCCCTTATCAAGAATCAAACTTCAATCACTGATGCGACCATCAACATCATGCGGAAGAACCAAGAGACGATAGAGAAGCAGTTCAGGAATTAGGAGATTCATATGAACAAGATTTCTGCAGAAATTAAACCAGGACATTTATCAGGAGAAACTATCAAATGTCTTCATCACGTTGGCAATACAAGCCATGTTGACAGCCTCAAATTTTCAAAGAATCCAAGGCGTCATCCTAGACGTACTAGTGGATACTCATAACGGAAAAATCAGTCCACAACTGATCACGCCAGATCAGATGCGTCAGGAATAAACCACAATCAAGGGTCATCTTCCTTCATCATTAAAGATGCCACTAACAATAGATGACGTCTTGCAATTTTACAATTTAATGACGATCGAAGGAAGACCAACGGCCGAACACATCATCTTTAAACTCAGACTCCCTTTGTGTACACTCGAGGATTTTGAATTGTTTAGCATCACTCCAGTTCCGACAATGATCAACAACACGTTCTTAGCCATACAACTTGGTGGTGAATCTCCATCGAGACCAATATTACCCGCTCTCCGAACATAGTCTCATGGATGCCGCACCATCACCAGAGGTCGACACTTATGCAAGCAAAATCATCCCATATATCACAAGGGATCTGCCCTCGGGGCTTGTGAAATAGATTTCATCAACCACCTACCGCAATCCCCCACATGCAAAATTGTACAAACAGGAGGTGGCTCACACTGGACTCAACGTCATAATCCAAATGAATGGCTGTTCGCCTTGAAAGAAAAGACCACGATCAATGTCGTATGTGAAGACACAGTCAACCAAATGGTTATCGAAGGATCAGGCATTTTAAGACTTCAAACAGCCTCTGATCACCATACGCGGTCACAATACTCTCCCGGCCAGCTCAAGGATGTCGTACAAATCTAACTCAACGAGTGAAATTGAAAGGACCCCGTCCTAACATATCAGACGGACCTGATTTCAAACCGCAAGGGACAGAATTAGAATCCATTCAAAAACAAATTTAACAGCTCCACATCGATCTTCCAACAATTCACCCTCACGATGTACATCAATTTGCTATTGGCTATACGGGTTTGGCATTGGTATTTGCCATTATCATCTACATAAGTTGGACTTACAAATCCCGCATTTGTTCGCGGATGCCAACTAAGCCAACCCCACAACCGAGACGATACATCAGTCAAGCGGATTGCACCCCAGATCAAGATGAAGAAAAACAAGTTCCCGATTTCAACATAGATTTCAACAGTTGAATTCATCATTCAACGCGGGGGAGGATGTTCATCATTACATTTTTCTGTAATTAACATAACATCAAAAAATATTTAGATAGTACGCACATACATACATGTACAAACTTATCACAGCAAGAATTTCGCTAGCCTCATATTCTAAGATTTGCACATGGTTTCACTTTGTATATCTTCTTGCATTTCATTTTGCATATCAGCAAAATTATTCTATTTGAAATGATAAAGCCAGACGAAAGTCGACACCGCTGAAATAATTGAAGGAATGCTCGTGAGAACTTTGTGGCTAGGGAAATTCTTTAATTCTGTGGTAAGTTATTTTTGAATTTTTGTATTTAGCTAATTAGGCATTTTTGTAACATTATAAAAAGCAAATTTCAATAAAGAATCAGTTAGTTGCTACGATACAGTGAACCAAGATTTTTAATTTACCTTAAGTGAGTCTGCTTGAGGCACTGTAACTCCGACAGCTTTCTGGTGTACCGGTTTAAGAGCCGCTGCACCCACAACACTACTTACGGTGTAACACCCTAAGTTCTTCGCAGCAATATCGAGGCAAAAGAACCAAGAACAAACAAGAAGCATAATAAATATTATGCATGTGAGCAGTGGCGTAACATATACAGGGTGTCCCGTAAGTCGACGTCAAGCCGGAAACGGGTGATAGACCAAATCGTAACAGTTACCAGAAAAATATTTAAAAAAAATTTAAGTCATGTATTTTTCAAATTATAGGCATATCTTTTGTTTTCGAGAAAATGTACACCTTGTGATGGCTTTTTAGCACCTGTTGCTACAAATCTTTACTTTTTTCAATTTTATTTTTCTTAAGTAATCCCGAATAGTGCTTATGTAACATGTTGCTTTAAGTTCTAAGCCAAATGCTCCAGCTTGGAAGAAAATGTCACATTTTGCCGAACCAACAATATAAAATTAATAATTCGTTGAACTTTAACTGACTGTACTGAAAAAAAATGTACTACGCCAGTCTGGCAAGTAACTTTAAAATTTGACGCATTTAATAAGGATTCTAAAATGGTACAACACTTGCTACATTATTTCTTAGATTACGGAAAAAAAAAATTTTTTTCTTCAAGAAACCCAGTTTCGAAAAATTTCTTTTCACCTACTAAAATTGATTCTAGTGTACCCAAAGCTTGCCTAAGAGCGTAACTTTAAGATTCTAGCTTGAGTGAGACGGAGAGTCATTCCATGAAGTGTGAGTGAGACAGATAGTGACTTATAGTGCTTATGTAACCTGTTTATTATGTTAATACATTTATGGCTTAAAAACACTAGTTTTGTGTCTGTTTACATTTTCACATGAAATTGAAAGTACATCTTTTTACCTTATTGAACTTAATTATGGTAAAAGCTTTATAAAAAAAACATCTAAAATATTCAAAACTTTCATTTTACACAATTCCAGTAATTTGTTGCCAAATTTATTAAGATAGCAAAAATTTTCTTAATTTCCTATATATTCCTATATAATTTCCTATATATTTCTCTATAAAAACAGAGGAACGTCACGGCACATCAGCTGCAATGTGTCAAAAATTTAGTGAGAATACCTTGTCTTCTAAATACCTTACATTAGGTCTGTTCGCGTACTTTTTCAAGTAAAAATATGAAAAACGTCAAAATGTATGATAAAGAGAGACATTGAGAGTGACACTCACAAAGTACGCGAACGGCTTCGAGTAAAAACTTGCAAATATTTGGGATCTGTAATAACGACGTGAAATTTTCCTAGCACATAGTACAATAAACAAATTTAATTTACAACTTTGAATACGTTGAAATGTTCTTGGAGAACATTCTACTTCTACTGGAGGAGGAGTAACAGGTTTTTCCATTTTTTTAAAACTAAAAACTTAAAAAATAACTGAAAACTTTAAAAATAACTGAAAACCGGCGAAAACTGACACTTTCGAAGTTTTTACTCGACGATTTTTCTCGAGCTAAATCAAGTAATAAATTGCACGGAGGGGAAAAATGACGTAAACAATTTCTCTCTCAATTTTCGAGTACGCGAACGCCTTCGAGTAAAAACTTGCAAAAACTTTTACAAGTTTGTACTTTCAAGCTAGTACGCGAACAGACCTATTATCACAGACTTCAATATATAGACTGATGACAGCTCGCAAAAAGTGAAGCCAGCCTAAAATATGCTTCTTATGTTGCGAGCGATTTGTGCTGTCACAAAGTAAGAAAAATATTTCCAGAAGGGAAATTGTTATACATAAAAAGAAATTCTTCATTTCAATAATATGTTATTAGTTTGATAATTCATAGTAATATTTCAAACTAATAACAAAAATTAGATGCTTTACATTTATTTTTAACACGAAAGTGGTTTTTATTAATTAAAAAAAATCATATAGAAGATTAAATGCATTACACACAAAAAAAAAATAAAATAAAAAATTAATATTAAAAATATATATACGACTTTCCACACCACCTTGAAGGTATCGCATTTGGCGCGTTAATAATTTATTTAATTTTTTCTTTCACTTTAAAATCATTGTATGCACAAATTTGAGAAAAATTTAAGCATTGTAATAACAAATTAATTTGACAGGGTCGCCATGTAATAACAAATTAATAGCCTTATAGACTGCAATAGCTATAAAAGCATAGCTCCACAAGATGAATAAGAGGAGTAGCTAATAAAGCATAACTAATAAGATTAACGGGAGTAGCTAACTCCACTGAGTGAAAACACAGTACTTCACTTTAGCTGCTGTATTCTGACTTCGGTATTACTGCCTTCACGCTGTCTTCAATTGAATGATCTTAGTTAATCATTTACCTTAGTCTATTTATACTTATTAAAAGTAGCTTACGATAACGATAATTGCTATAATGATTTGTTATTATTTCTTCATCGAAGCCCTCATGCTAAGTCGCTGTCAGTGATCGATATATCGTCACTGCTTGTTGCTTGTGCACCACTTTAGTAGGTTGCATTAATCGATTTCGTTTGTTTACGTTGATGCAATTTGTGTATGGGTAAAGCTGACCCACTCATGCAGTATACTGTTGTGTCTCATATTTCTTTATGTAAAACAAGTGTTTATTGTACATCGGAAGTATTTTGATGTTATGATTACTTATTGTGCTTGGTAGATAAGTATGTCATTATGATGTCGTAATATTATGAGTGCAGGTAGGTATATTATTGTGATATTATGATTACTATGAAATATCTATGCAGGTAGGTATGTAGGTAAGTATGTAGATATGTATGTATGTAGGTAGATATATAGATATGTATGCATGTAGGTAGGTATATAGATATGTAAGTATGCCACAGCGTATATATTTCAGTAATATACACTGCTGTAATAATCACTCTCTCTGCTAATTTCTTTAAACTTTGCCCTTCGAAAAATGACGTAGATACCGCAAACCAAAAATTAGGAATACATCATATTTATATAAAATAAGAGAACGTGTATCTACCTATATAATAACAACAATAAGCACTCTGAAGAATACAGAATTTTTCCATAATATTCCATAAAATACAAATATTCGTTATTAGCTACCAGAAAACCTGTACGCAAACAGTTTTAATGTGGACGTATTGAAACAAATTTCCATTGATATGTTCTTATAAGGTATGTAAGATTGATTCATATTAGATCAAGCATTATTCAGGTATTTAGATTAGTAATTTAATAGATATCTGACGGATATAATACATAGATAATTCGACTTCCAACCTGAGATGAGAAAGTGGTGGTTTTATTCTGGCTACAGCGATTAAATTTGTAATAAAGCGAAACAATGGGCTTTGTACTCTGACAGGCTATTAACGATTTTGCTTCTTTACTTACCTATTCTAGTACTCATTAATTTTTTATGCATCTACTCTTTAACCACTGTTCACGAGCGCGATACGATACGTGCTATGTTTTGGTGACGTCCTGCTCTTTCTAAAGATCTATCTCTATTTGCGACTGGTTTTTATCGCGCGATACGTTCACAAGGTTGACAGATGCTACAATTTTATTTGTTTAGTTTTGTAGTGGCAAGGAGATATTAGTTGTAATTTACATATATTTTTCTATTTATATATTTACATATTATAGTAAATTTCTACATCACTGCAGAGCTTTATCATCCGATTATAAATGTAAACAAACATAAATGTTGAGGTTAAGGTGAAAATCGCACCAAACTAAGAGCATTGTTGCGATAAATTTTTGTATCGCACGAAACGTAGATAGAGTAAGCATGTTCAGCGACAACAATATTGCTGCAGTCAATGTCGCATGCGATAAATCGCACTCATGAACAAGCCATTAAAATGTTCTTTGTGTGATCTCACCTATATTGGACAATCATCGAGAGCTGTGAAAAAATATGGAAGGAACACAACAGACACATAACAAAAAACGAATCCAATCGATCCACATTTTAAATAACATCGACCATGAAATTCACATAAGAAATTTCAAACTAATAAAGGCAGTAGGAAATAACAGAAAACTGGATACATGGGAATCGTTATTTATACATAAGAACTCACATCATTTAATAAACACTGGAAAACCTCCTTTCGAAAGTAGACTATTTCATCTCTTGGACACAGATCATTAATATTGTTATCGTTCGCCTATCACTTTTGTTAACGGATAGTTTAAAACGTACATAAACGTATTGCGTTATTGAATTTAGGGCACTGTTTGCTTCACATTTTATAATAATCGAGTAGTCTAATTATACATACATATTTTTAGTTTGAAAATAAAGATATCTGAAGATGATAGCGTGGCTACCGAAAACGTTAAAAAAAAAATCAAAAATAGTGCAACAATAAGAAGTATTTTATTTACAAACTGATAGAATTTCCTAGTTTTGTTATGGTAGTAGCGTACTGCATATAGCAGTATGCTACACTGAGAATTATTGCAGCATGTATACCGTCCGCTGCCATACCGACAGTCCGCACGCCCTTAAACTCGAAGAGCTATGACTTGCTGGTGGGAAAGAAGAAGACAATCGATTTGTCTTGTCAAACCGTGAAATCAAAAAGACGTGGAAATAGAGAGCGCACGAAAAGTACCATTTTCTAAAAACATCGGCGAATAATCTAACCCCGCACTAACAAGAAAGAAATCCGCCACCCGCATGGGGAAAGAACTAGGCACATACAACTAGTATTAAAAGAGCTTATTGTGATAAATAAATCATCCTAAGACACCAAAAACATTACGGGAAAATACAGCTATAACAATCGGTCGTCTAAACTATGTGTGCCCCGTGAAGGGGCTCCTTATTTACAAGAAGTTGTACGGCAGTGGGGTACATCTTTACGTCATATAAGGGATAATGATGAAAAGGACTCTGTATTTCGAGGAGAGATCCAAAGTTTCATCATGCTGAGATATTAATAGGAGCTGGTTTATTCATTAGTAAGATTGTCGTAAGGGTCCATAAAATACGTTGGAGTGGTACCGGTTTTTATTCTCTTCTATGATGCGATTGCTTCATGGATTAGTACACCAAGTGACCCACATCAGAGGATTTAAAAGATTATATGGATTCAAGACACAAGTAGGGGAAGAAAACTGGCGAAGATTTGTCGACCAGTTTCCACCAAATTATCAGAACGATTGCTAACTATGTACAAAATATAAAAATTTAACATTAAAATCAGCTAAGAACTGTTTAATGCAATGCGCATCATCCTCATCCAAAATTTTCAGTATGTATATACATCTAACCTAAAATTTAGTTTGAATTATTTCCAAAAAAAAATTTCACACTTGCTTGGTAACCATGCCTACCTAGAGATACAATATACATATTATATAGGTCTCAGTGTGAAGGAAAATTTGCCAAGTTTGATTAGTATCAGGAACTTTATTATTATTATAAAATATATCCAGTAGCTTCATACGTCCAGAAGTTAAAAGCGAAGCAGTAGTATTAAATTTAGCCTAGGATGAATCTATGTCCGTAGAAGATTTTAAAGATATATATTTAAGCTGTCCTTATTTGATTTAGTTGTAAAAAATAATTTTTGTATATATTTAGATATCTTTGCTTTGACATCACATTCATTCCATGTTTGTGGGTTTGCATTTAAGGCCTTAAATAGCTAATAACTACGTTGAATGTGGTGCTTTAGATAAAATTACTTAATTATGACCTACAATATATATCAATGACGACTAAGTAGTTTAAGTGCGTAATCTAAAGAAAAGTTTGAGTCATTTTCATTAGTTCGGTGTCAGACCATTCGAATAAATTTTTTCCAAGTAATTAAGAAATCATACAGTTTGAGAATTCCTATAGTTTGAAGTTCATGAGAGAAAAGGAAGATTCAATTACTAGAGTAAAAATTTACCTATATACATGTATATATTATATGTCATGTGCATAATAATAAGCTGTGTACATTAGGACTATGACAGTTTAAAAGTCTAGATTATGTTTAGTAGTTCAGTTTCATCTTGTTATCGAAGTACGTGTAAAATTAGGATGATGATACAAGCTTTTGTAGATCGTATTCTATTCCACCTTCTCATATACACATAGTTCAAAAGACGAGCTACTTCCACATGTGACGGACTTTGATTTTTTTCTAAATATCTATTTGCTTTGATTTTTCACTTTAATCTTATTTGCTATATTATATTTTCTAAGGAGCGAATGTCGTTATGATTATTATATTAAAAATTCTGCGAAAGCAAGGCAGGCCATTGGCGATGGAACCGTATGGCAATTAAATACATCGGTGTGATCGATCAGATGACATATAATATATATATATATATATACGTATACATGTATCAGTATTACTAGTATTATTATTCTTAATACTTCCTTTTAATTAATGTAATAAAATTAAACAGGAAACGCGGAATATATTACGTCTAAGGCAGTTTGAACATTCAGAAATTTTATACTTCAAAATATATGTAAAACAAGGAACTTTTATAACGTAATTATGCAGTGAACGCTTTTATTTCTCCTTTCACTTTCCTGGAGCCCTCTTGCATGAAGGTCGTCTGGGTCCACTAGTCTCTCTCTTTACAGGTCTACAACGGACTTTGAAAATATTTGCCCTCAGAGTCAGTTGGGTGGTTGGGGCATGCAGGAAGGCAGAACATCTGCGCCTTCAATATGGATGTAGGTAAGTGACGTAAAGGTCCCTTCAGGACCAAGTGTGTGTCGGCGTTTTTGGTTTAAGGCACGAGATTTTTTTTGTATATGGCAGGCGGCAGCGGCAGGTTTTTCGTGGAACCTCCCCACACTCTCCGCCAATAGCCGAGGCGAGCTAGCGTGCCGCCCTGCAGTCAACGCTGTCCGCCGAGTGATCTGTCAGCTCATGCTGGCAGTCAGGACTTAACGTCCAGTCGTCAATCACTCAACATAGTTCCATAACAGTTTAATAAATAAATTTGAAACTGGAAAAACGTAAATACTTAAAATATTTTCTGAATATTTAGCAACAACTTAATTGAGAACTACGTACAGAATTAACTTTAAAATAAAACTGAAAATGTCCCTTCATCCTAGCTAATCATGGTAGCCCTATTTATGTAAAATCCCGCAAGCAAAAATTCCAGATGTAGAATTTTTGCACGGAATTCCAGTGGAAAAAAGTGACGGCATCCTCACACATACAGCTGGTTTTACACGCTACACGAACGCCATTTTCAGCTTTACAGATGTTTTGGAGGTATACGAAAAATTGTTAATGGCTTATATTAGCTGGTTCCGTGTAGTGTTCTGCAAAACACAGGCGATTGCGAATTGAATTGATGTGTAGAGTGCATAGCAGTAGAAAAAGTTTTGAAAGTATAGAGAAAATAATCAAAGTGCCATGACTTTAATTCTTACCCCCCCCCCCCCCACCCCGCTTTAATTAACAAATTCAGAAAAAGCTTTGAAATCCCTATGAATTCCATATAGAAATGCCATGGAAAAGTCTGGGAATTCCATGCAAAAATAACAAGGATAGATTTCCAGGTTCATTTCCATCTACCAATACAATCAAAGACTGGGAATCTCGACGCAGTTCCCTTCGGCCAAAGAAGCTGAATCCGTGCGCAAATAGTACGGATTTCCAGGTAAACTCATCAAAAATTACAAGGAAAACGACCGGAATTCAATTCGAATGGCTTATTGGAGACAGACAATTTGGGATGTTTTGCCCGTCTGATGGGGGCATATGCTGGCTTCAATAATTTTGTATGGGAAAGGCCTGTAGCTAGCAGTCTATATTATTGAAGTCCGTGATCATTATAGACTAATAAGTCTTTAGTTATTTCTTCATTAAGAGCGCTGTGTGTCTAGATCATAACACAATTTGAATAGAGTACTGTTTATATAGCTATATTTATACCAACATATCGAAATTATGTATCGTATAATGATTTTTTGTCGTATCGTATGGCATAAATACTTACATAAAATGAATTTCATGATTTGAAATATTTTGCCTGGAATATCGTTTATATAATTATACTCATACCTAAATATCGTAAAATTTAGGAGCTTTTAATATTTGTTGGCGGAGAATATCGTTCTCTTGTAATGCATCCTTCTGACATAACTACTATCAATTTCACAGTGTGTACTGTTTTTGCCTAAAGATACTGCTGCCCATGTAGTTATGTACGTACTTTACATAAATGGAAGATATTGGTAACGTAAAGATGCCATAAGGTCTTTTTATTTCTCCCTCCACTCTCCGGGGTCCTTCTTTGCTGACGTACCATAATGGTCAACTAGATCCGCTCCTTCGCCAAATTTCAGGTGGCTAGTAGGTGCATCATAAACATGTGGCGCGGATGCTAAGGGTGGCAGGGGAAAGTGACTGTTAGGGTCAGCACAAACTGATCTTCATACACGTCTTCAGGTAAGTGATGTGTAAAGTCCCTTCAGGATTTCGTGTATTTTTCTTCCTTTTTTGCTTTTCTTCCTAGACATGAATTCTTTTTTGCCTATGATGAGTGGTGACTCAAGTTAACTTATTCTTCTACCCACCGTCACACTCTGCGTCAGTAGCCAAAATCACCGAGGAGTGAGCTATCAACTTCACCCAATCACATAGGGTTTTCCAAAAAGAGGTGTTATTTTAATTAGCCCGCTATTTCGGTAGATGTCACTTTTAGAGCTGTCATATTTTGACATTTGACAAGTAGAAATTATTAAAATTCACTATAAAAATGGTGAAAATGTGGCAGAGACGGTTCGTAAAACTCGGAACATTTTTGGGTCGTCGTGAAGCACCTTGTCGGACCGCAATACAGAAATTGGTAGAAAAATTCGAGCTGTCGGGACAAGTTAGTGATGTGAAGAATAAAACCCGTGCACGTCGCTCAAGAACAGCTGAGAATATTGCTGCTGTAGCCGAAAGTGTTGAAGAAAACCCAGGTTTGTCTATTCCTCGTCGTTCTTTGGAATTAGGCATTCCACAAACGTCATTACACCGTATTTTGCATAAAGATTTGGGTCTTAGGCTTATAAAGTTCAGTTAACACAAGAACTCAAACCGGCCGATCATCAACAACGTCGAGTCTTTGCTGATTGGGTCCTTGAAATGCATGAAAATGATCCGGAGTTCCATCGAAAACTCATCTTGAGTGATGAGGCCCATTTCCACCTCGATGGCTTCGTCAACAAGCAAAATTGTCGCATCTGGGGCTCGGAAAACCCAAGAGTTATTGTTGAAAAGCCTCTCTATCCTCAACGTGTGACTGTTTGGTGCGGTTTATGGTCCCGCGGGGTCATTGGACCTTACTTTTTCGAAAATGAGGCTGGAGCAACAGTTACGGTGAATGGATTGCGCTATCGACAGATGATTAATGATTTTTTATGGCCGGAATTGGATGGTATTGATCTGGACAACGTCTACTTTCAACAAGACGGCGCTACGTGCCATACAAGCAACGAAACCATTGATCTTTAACGGGAAAAGTTTCCGGACAGTGTTACCTCTCGAAGAGGTGATCACAATTGGCCACCGAGATCTTGTGACTTAACACCTTACGACTTCTTCCTTTGGGGCCACGTTCATTTACTTTTTCATTTTGCATTCTTCCCCTACACACGAGTAAGTTTTTACCCAGAAAGTTTTTGCACGAGAAGTACGCGAACAGACCTAATATCACACAAGATAGGTTGCAGACACATTTTTTAAAAAATTGAAAATTTGGCGGGACAATGCCCTACTTGTGTAGACTTAAGATATGTAATTATTTGTGTTTGTTAGCTGCCTAAGTATAGTTCACACAAGCGAAGTTACTGTCCCAAGTAGCCTCGTTTTCAGTCCCTCACCTCCTCTTGATTTACTCATCAGTTTACTTGCGCCAATACGAAAACGAGTTCCACTCATTTCAACTTTTAGCGAAGTGGAACCTGAGAAATAGTCAAATTGAGTGTATTTTCTGCAATTGGTACACGTTTTGATTCAGGTTGTCATTTATAATATCAGCTGGTGTGGAACTTGTAAAATGTCAGCACATTTGTGTTTGCGCTTTTATACAAAGGACTCCTTTTTATTTTTCAGTAAGAAATTTCGTAAATTTTAAAGATAATTACGTAAGCGAAAATATTATTCCTTAGCAATCAATATGCCAGGAACGTACTCGCACTTTTTTTTTTTTCTTAGAATTTTTCCTCCGAAATTGCCCTTAATTACATTGCTGCACAATTAATGACCTTTTCAATATGTAATTTTTCACTTGAAATCATTTTCTCTCAAAAGTAAATATCTTCACATTTCACAAGTTCCACGCCAGATGATATTATAATGACTACACACATCAAAACGTGTACCAATTGTAGAAAATACACTCAATTTGACTATTTCTCAGGTTCCACTTCGCTAAAAGTTGAAATGAGTGGAACTCGTTTTCGTATTGGCGCAAGTAAACTGATGAGTAAATCAAGAGGAGGTGAGGGACTGAAAACGAGGCTACTTGGGACAGTAACTTCGCTTGTGTGAACTATACTTACTACCCTAACCAGTATCCATTGTTATTGAAAATAAAATTCGATAAATTCAAGAAATAATTCTCACTTTACAAGACTGACACTTGCTAGATCGGCAACAGTAATAGATGTGTGATGTGTGTCGCAACAGCATTGTACTAGCCACTACTTCCCTCTAAGCATTTCAGAGTATACACCTAAAGTGAAACGAAAACGTAAACTTTACACAAATTGCTTTTCACTAATGCACCCAAGCCCCTATAGTACATAAACACTATAATCACAGCGTAACAAAAACGTACTGGAAACGTACCTCCCTGTAAGCATTTGAGAGTATACACCTAAAGTGAAACGAAAACGTAAGTAAGTTTTCAATTACTTCTGGATTTATAGACCTGTGTGCCGTAGAACAGCAAACAGCTGTTTTGAGCATGTTAATTTGGTTGTGACTCTGATAAAACGCCGCCTTAATGGGCCCTATTCTGTAATTTTTCATAAAATAATATTTTTCTTCATAAAATGAAAATCAAATATTTTAAAAATTCGTATTCTGGCGTGGTTCCATAAAATTATTTTATGAACACGTAACATAAGATATGTAGTACATTCCTCCTATTTTTTCTATTACTTTTTGAACAGCTGGTCAATTGACATTTGCATGATACTCCAAGGCAGTGTTTCTCAAAGTGGGGTACGCGTACCCTGAAGGGTACGCGAAAAAATATTAAGGGTACTCCAATAAAATATATATTTGAAAAAATATTTTTGTTAATAAAATTGAAAATTGTGAATTTATGCAAAAATAGCAACATTAAATGAAATTACGCAGAATGTGATTTAATGTGATTGAATATAAATATTTTTTTAAATATATAAAATATTTTGTAATAATACGTTGTCATTGAACATTTCTGCAACGTGGAGTTTACATTAACAATTTCTTTGCTGCGAAGTAATATCAATAGTGCTTTCAAATTAAAATATCAAAAGCTTATTGCAAAAAATATTGCATATGGTGCGGATATTTGCTAACTTAATTATAATTTTGGGGGAATAACCACGAAAATTTTGTTTGACAGTATCATAGACAAACTAATCACATACAAAGACTGGACATGTAGAACAAAAATTTGCAACGCTTTTCTAGAATGTAAAATTAACGAGGCCTCGACGATGCCTCGACTTGGCTCTTGATGACGTGCCCAAAGAGTAAGCCATCAATGCCTCGCTCCATACAAAATTACCGTTGCCTCGATCCGATGAAGGGAACGCCACAATTTTTTCTTAGAAATTTTTTGGAAATTTCTTCCTTTGAATTTCTATGCATTGGCCGAGGTCGAGAGCAGGTCCTCGGTCCAATATAAAATCAACAATGAAACCTCGACCTAATGTAGGTAAGGGCGCAATTTTTTCTTAGAAATTTACTGGAAATTTTTTCCTTAGAATTTATACGCACTTTTGCAGGACGACAACAAAAATTGTTGGCCTTACCTACATCAGGTCGAGACATCATTGTTGATTTTATATTGGAGCGAGGCACCGCTCGGCGTCGGCCAATGCATAGAAATTCGTAGGAAGAAATTTTCACAAAATTTCTAAGAAAAAATTGTGGCGTTCCTTTCATCGCGACGAGGCAACGGTGATTTTGTATGGAGCGAGGCATTGATGGCTTACTCTTTGGGCACGTCATCAAGAGCCAAGTCGAGGCATCGTCGAGGCCTCGTTAATTTTACATTCTAGAAAAGCGTTGCAAATTTTTGTTCTACATGTCCAGTCTTTGTATGTTATTAGTTTGTCTATGACAGTATATTATTTTAATTCTTATTGTACTGAATTTTGCAGTGAATTTAAAAAATATTGAAGTGAATTTAAAAAATATTGAAGTGAATTTTAAATCTTACAGTGAATTTAATTGCAATATTTGATGAAATACATAAAAGTAAGTATTTTGTGTTAAGATAACGTAATATTTATAAATTTAATTTTTTTTCTGTAACCTATAAATAGCGATGGACCGATTTCTGATAAAATTAAATAAGAAAGGTCCAGGAGAACAAGAGCGTACGAGTAGTGTTGAGGAGAGCACATCGCAGGTAAATGAAGAAGAACATGCCAAAGACTTGGAAGAACCAGTTTCAAAAAAAAAACGTGAAAATTCCGAACTGTTAGCAAATAAAAAAATTCGTGGATATAATATAAATTTCCTCAAATTCGGATTTACTACAAACGCAAAAGTACCACCATTGCCAGTTTGTGTAATTTGTTGCGAAAAACTATCAAACCACTGCATGAAGCCGTCGTTATTAAAAAGACATCTGCATACAAAACACCCTGAATTAGTAGACAAAACACTTGATTTTTTCGAGAGAAAATTAGAAATTTTTAATAATTCCACTATTTCAATGAAAAAGTTTACTAAATTGTCAGAAAAAGGTTTACAAACATCTTTCGAAATTGCACAATTGGTGGCAAAATCAAGAAAACCACATACAATTGCTGAAAATCTTATTATTCCTGCTGCTGTAAAAATTGCAGAAATTATGTTCGATAAAAAGGAAGTAGATATAATAAAAACAATACCATGTTCGAATGATACTATTAAACGAAGAATTAATGATATGGCAGAAGATATCATAAAACAAGTTAATGAAAAAATAATTTTAAAAAAACAGTTTGCATTACAGCTTGACGAATCGACAGATATAGCAAACATGGCACAAATGATGGTATTTGTTAGATATATTGATGATAATGATGTACAAGGAATAAAAGAACACATATACTGTTGTAAAGAACTAAATATGAGAACTACAGCCGATGCTATCTTCAATTTATTGAATGAACAAATTGAAAAAAATGGTTTATCATGGAAATGGTGTGTGTCAGTCTGCACAGATGGAGCAGCATCTATGTTAGGTCACAAAAGTGGTCTAAAAGCTCGAATACAACGTGTGAATCCTTCAATAAAGTGGAATCACTGTATTATACATCGAGAAGTATTAGCTGCAAAGCAATTAAATGAAGATTTGAATTCTGTCTTACAAATAAGTGTGAAAGTTGTTAACTTAATAAAAACAAGATCGCTGAATTCGCGCCTTTTTAAAGTGTTATGTTTTGATATGGGATCTGAATTTACTACATTATTACTTCATACGGAAATTCGCTGGCTATCCCGTGGAAAAGTATTAAATCGAGTTTTTACGCTAAGAGCAGAGATTGCCATTTTTCTACGAGAAATAAAATCCGATTACGCACAATATTTCGAAAACGAAATATGGATTTGCAAATTGGCATATCTGTGTGATATTTTCGATAAACACAACGACCTAAATCTTCAATTACAAGGAGTTAATTCAAATATTTTTAGAACACGTGATAAATTAAATGCATTCAAGAAGAAAATATTGTTTTGGAAAAAAAATGTGTTAGAAAATGGAAAATTTACATCATTTTCACAGCTTATAAACTTTGTACAAGAAAACGAAATTATTGTAAGTGAAAGTTTCAAAACCACAATAACCACACATTTAGAAAATTTAGAATTAAACTTCGAACAATATTTTCCTAGCATGGATGAAGACGAATATAATAAAAAGCTTTGGGTTATAGATCCGTTTAATGATAAATTTATTGAGCAAGCCGAAATTTCAGATGTAATGAAGGAAAAACTAATGGAGCTTTCTGTGGATACCACAATGAAAATGGAAGAAGATGTTTCAACCTTTTGACAAAAAATCAAAAATGAATATAGTGAATTAAGAAATGCAGCTCTTACAGAACTCTTGCCATTTCCAACAACTTATTTGTGTGAGGTTAGTTTTTCGGTATTAACGGAATTAAAAAATAAAATAAGAAATAGGTTGTGTCCCGAAAATGACATAATTCTAGCTTGCAGCAACATTAAACCAAGAATAGACATTTTAGTTGCAGCCAAACAGGCTCATTGCAGCCATTAATTTTTTTTATTTTTTATTATATATAACAAAAACTAATAAATATATTTATAATATATAACAAAAACTAATAAAAACTTATTGTTAGTTGTCAAAATTATTGTTTAGTTACATTTGGAAATTTAAAATTTTACAGGGGTACTTAAAAATTAAATAAATAACGAAAGGGTACTTTACGCAAAAAGTTTGAGAAACACTGCTCCAAGGTATATAGAAGACAAGGTATTCTCGACTCGAACCACGTTCCGCCATTTTTGTTAAAACTCTTTTTCTCTTTTTCTTCATTCACTGAAGTACGTCACAGGGCATCAGCTGTAATGTGTCAAAATTCTTTGCGCTTGAACTGCCACTGTCAGATTTCCTTTTTCTTTTTTATTCATTCACTGAAGTACGTCACAGACTATCAGCTGTTTGATCAGCTGTGATATGTCAAAATTTTAATGGGCATACCTTGTTTCTTCTATATACCTTGATGATACTCTATCAAATCACCCACTAAATAATCATTTATGAAAGCAGTTGCTCTTAATGGTTTTGACATACTTGGCTGTAAAAGTGCTAAAATATGACAACTCCTGACTGGAGTTTGATACGAACCATGTCCGTAGAAATGCAAAGCAGCAGAAAGACATCCATTCCGTTCACTTTTGCTGCGTTTCTTTTCTCGTTCAGAATGAGTTTCTTCAATCCGTGTTTTTCTCGGGCCGACCGATTTAGTTTTAAGCGCGAATTACAATTACGACTTCGGCTTCGCTTTGTTCAAATGGTAAATACATGTCGCAAGATACAATTGCAACTTCGACTCCGACTGAAATTAAGCTTTGCTCAAAGTGCAAAGTTGGTGTTCGCTGCAGCCAACTTCAGTTCAATAGCAGAAGTCGGGACTTCTGGTGTGTTCAAGGCACTGACATAAATATGTCAGTGGTTCAAGGAGTTGAAGCTTTAATTTAATTACAAATTTCACCTCAGCGTCGACTTCGACTTAAAATCAAATTGCAGTCGACAGATCAGCCGTAATTGTATTTCACGCTTCAATGTGTCATCGGTTTTTCGGACTCCGAATCGTTCGAATGTACCTGATTTTTTCCCGGATTCAAGCAGAATGATTTTAATTTGTATTCGCGAATATATTATTTACAATTTGGACGAGATGGTAATAGTTGAGTTTAAGTTTTATTTGTTGGAAAATGGCTTTATTTTTCATAAACAACAATTTTTACGAATTTTTACTTGCTTTTATCAAATGGAAGAAATGTCAAACACTTGAAATGGTTCTGCTTCGTTTCTTTTCTACGAGCATAGAATTAAATTATGACGTCGTTCTGTCGATTCATATGGCTGGACGGTGTGGTCGTCGTCGTCAATCGTCGAACAAAACGCCGGGCAAGTTACATTAACACTGGCCGGCAGCGCCATACCTTATGGCAGAAACACATCCAGGCCTCGAGGCTTCCTCGAGGTGTTGTCAAAATTTCCAACACGGGATTTTAAATGATGCAACACAAAACCAAGCCAGCATCTAGCCACAAGGCCTAGTCGCAAAGCTCGTTTTGCTCAATGTTCGAAATTTTTCTCTCTCAGGCCTACTTCTGTCAACAGATGTACTAACAAAATTAAAATGACAGCACCGAGCCACAGTATATTCTACGGAGCCCGGTGGTATCATTTTGTTTTCATTTCTCTGAGGCAAGCCTTGAGGCGAGCTGCGAGGAAGCCTGAGAGAGGCCAGGCCTGAGGCTTGCTTGGATGTGTTTCTGCCTTTAATTTCCCTCACGTTTTACAGTTGAGTTATTTCCTTGTTATCTCTGCCGGTTTGCAATAAAAATTTAAATAATAATAAAAAAGATATTTTCTTTTCCTTCAAGTCCACATTTTTTTAATATTAAAATCATTTATTTTCAGAAATTCAAACATCGTTTAATTTGTTCATGTTTTTTCATAATAGATTTAGATCTTCCATATTGGCAGCAATGGAGCGCCAGTGTTAAAATTAGGATTAGATGGGTCGACGACCACGTCGACGACGACGCCGTCGTGGGTAATGTAATGCATTTCATACATGCAGTACTGTCTCTAATATTTTTGACATAACACGACAACCACGCCGACGTCAGCGTTGTTAATGTGATCCCGTCAATACAGATTCATTTAGAACGAGAAAAGGAACGCAGTATTTGAGATACCTACCTCAAAGTGAACGGAATGGATGTCTTTCCGGTATGGAAGCTTTAGTTACTCTATAAGTATTTGAATTTGTTTTCTTACAACGAAACATTTTGGGTACAAATTAGAATTATTCATAAGTTTACAAATCACTTTTGTACTCTATCGATAATTCCAATTATCTATGTTCTACTCAATGTACCTAATAAAGTTGTAACGTAGTGTAACTGAGCTTCCTTAACCCATTCCTGCCTGATGGGGTGAAATTTCACCCCATGCGGAAGTATTTTTAAAAAATTCTCTAGGCCAACTGCGTGAAGATATTTGTCTGAAATTTGGCAAAGTAGTATAGGATGGCTGAAGGGTTATAGCGTTTTTGGACAGTCTCGCGGAATTCTCCCGTTTACTTGTCCAAATCCGCGTTCAAAATTCAGTATTTTTTTTTTTTTTTGTGAAATTTTCTCATTTGGAAAATCCTCAAAAATAGTAAGCATGCGAAATTTTGGGAGTTTTCTCCAGAATACATGGTTCTCATGGTCCTATAACTTCTATATAAATTTGGTCTCGATCACAGTATTTACCTGTGCACTATGAACGATATACCTGTCGGGGATGAAATTTCACCCGTTCGGCATCAGGTGTTCTGGAAATATTTTAAATTTGAAACAAGAAATCAAATGACTTCACTTTAGAAAACAAATGGCTTTTATTGACAAATTGAAATGATAATCTTAGGTTGACCACGGGAAATAGGTAGCCCATGTGAAGTCGAACGCTGAGGCGAGCTCTGCACGCGTGTAGAGGTTGTTGTCGATTTATCTGGCTTACGAGTTGATATTTGATGTTCATTAGATTTACCTTGTTCATTCTGATAATTTGGTGACGTTGCCTCTGTCTTGTGGAGAATACGTTTCAAACGCAAAGTCATAATGTTCGGATTGTCATCATTATTAGTATACTCCACTTCCATTTGGCCGGCCACTTCGGTTGGTAAGTGTTGATTGGTGTCATTGTTTACTTGTTCGTCGTCGTCCATTTCTTCATTGTCGCTCACATTGTCCACGCGATCCGGCAGCAATATCACTACATCGGCGTTGTCTGCTCTGCCTATCCCTACGTCACGGTCCTCTTCACTATCACTACATTCATTGTCAATAATGTCGTACAATTCATGTGTACTCAAAACAGCGCTTCTACGAATCATTTTTCGCAACAACAAAAATTGAAAATATTCGTACGAAATTCGCAAAATTACAAAAATCTGAAGCACGGCCACTGCGTAAAAGTCAAAACGAAGACTGTCAATAACCAAAACTGTCGATAGGCTTTGGCGCCATTTTTACTTACACGTACGTGTTTCCCCATACCTTGGAATGTGTCGGTCCGCTGATACACGATTGACAAACTTTATCCTATACACAGACAAAACGGGTTTCGTATCTAAAAGGTATTTCGTTCCATGATAGACGAATAGACACGATTGAGGATAGAGACAGACGAAAACCGGTTTTGTATCTAAAAAGAATTTCGTTATATGATAGACGAATAGACACGATTGAGGATAGAGACAGACGAAAATCGGTTTTGTATCTAAAAAAGAATTTCGTTACATGATAGACGAATAGAAACGATTGAGGATAGAGAGAGACGAAAACCGGTTTTGTATCTAAAAAGGATTTCGTTTCATGATAGACGAATAGAAAGGATTGAAGATAGAGAGAGACGAAAACCGGGCTCGGTTTGTAGTGTAGTATGTGATCAGACACGTTCGAAGAATTCGAATAAGTCGTGCACCAAAAATATAAGCAAATTAGGGATTTAATTCCATCTGAGGCGAACACCCTTCACTCCATACCTTACTTCATCTACGAGCAAAAATATTGGTCACAGGTACACGGTTTTTACAGAAAAATTCTGTTTCATACTTATTATATATTTTTAGCCTTATAGACACAATTTTAGGTATTTGCGGAACATCTGGTGCCGGACGGGTGAAATTTCACCCCCTAATTATCTCAGATATTAGTACAGGTATACTCCTGGATCTTTTTTTTATTTCTATTTTAGGCATTCAGTAACAACATTTATGAATTTCGGCGAATTCCACCGGGGAGAAGTATATGCCGGCAGCAATGGGTTAATAAGCTTTTTTGTTCTATTCTTATTAAGATTTGTGATGCTATCAAATAAATTAAAATAGAAAAGTCTGTTGTTTTCTTCAAAAGCCATTAAACCCAAATGCAAAACATTTCGTAAACTAAACGCAATTTTCATTCCGAAAACGAAACGAAATATAATGTCAACTACCACTGCACTGACAGTCTACGTTTCTCAGTTTCACTTTTCTTTGGCCTGATGATTCGTTTTTGTTTCGCATTCACAAACCAAAGCGTTTCTTTTGCGTACACATTTCTATGCAAGCATGTTTACATTTTTTTTCATTACGATTTTGTTTCGCCTTGCTTGAAGGGTAGCTTAAAATTTCCAAGCAACAGCATCATTGAAGACAACGTAACATAATTTAATTTTCACCACAAATGAAAATGTTTGCGGCTAAGTAAAATTCATTCGTAAGACGAACACCCAAACAACGTAGTTATAAGAAAATAATTTTTTTATTAGCCTGCACTCCTCATGGAAAAAAATTTCTTATTGGCATCCTCGTATTTTAAGATAAGTAATTTATACCCCCAACCTTTTCAGTGAGTTTATGATCCTCTGCGTAGGCATGTATTTACATTTAGGTAAAATACAAACCAAAGGATAGTTTATAACGTTTAGTCTAGTGTAAATTGATTACATTTGTCTTTTTCAATTTTTTCGATATTTCTACATGCTGTATCTCCTAAACCAACTAGAAACACAAGAAGAAAATTGGACAGTTTATTTATATTCTGTTGAAGTATTTTCTCCACAATTTTCAAATTTTTCGATCCTTTTGCAAATATGTTCTCAAAAATCTAAATTTTTACAAAAAAAAAAAGGAGCTTCATTCCAGTTTTCAGGATGAAGTACGTGGTTACTCAAAGATTTTATAACTTTATATTGCTTATCTATGTGTAGCCTGTAACCCCAAGGAGTTTTATTTTCAGTGTATTCCGCATTTCGGAGTTATAGGGTTCTAATCTTACCAAAAATATCCATAATTTAAGCTAAATTGGAGCAGGAGTTTTGTATCTTATATTTTACAATTAATTGAAAGTTAATAGTGCATTTTGTAGCTTGAAATTTTCTTAGTTTATTGACTGAAAATTAAATGGATATCTCTTTTCGTTTATGAAATATTTCAAAAAGCGAAGGGGCTTGACGGGACGACGGCGGCCATTTTAAATTTTTTCTTCAATACGGCAGGTAACAAACAAACAAATAATTACCTATCTTAAGTCTACACATGTAGGGCATTGTCCAGTCAAATTTTCAATTTTTTTAAAAATGTGTCCGCAATCACTTTCTTATACATAAATCGTACGATAATTTATGGAATGACCCAATATCTGTCTTTCTTTACCTAAAAAGAACATTTGGTGCAGTAGATAGAATAATTTTATTGCAAAAACTGGACAAGTATGTATAATAAGGAAAGGAGAAAAAAATGGTTCGAATCATATTTTAATAGTAAAATGCACAAAATGAACGATACGTTATCTATCTAGGAATAGCAGTGGACATCGGAGTTCCCCAGGGGACAATACTAAAAACAGTTATAAAAAGTTCAAAAGTGATGCAATTCACGATGACACCCTAATATAAAGGGTTTTCCAATAAGAGGTGTTATTTTGATATTCAAAGGAAAATGCCATTTTTTGAGATATATGATCGGATCTTTATTTCATTATAGGAAGGTATGCCGTTAATAATGGAAAATAACATCAGCCAAATGACCACCACGACCACGCCTACAGGACCATATCCTTTTCATGAAATTTTCCATAAGCAAATCGCAAATTGGCTGCCCTATGTCCTCGATAGCCTCACGAATTCCATCTTTGAGGTCTTGAATCGACGCTGGGCTGTTGTCGTAGACCTTCTCTTTCACGTGGCCCCAAAGGAAGAAGTCACCAAGGTGTTAAGTCACAAGATCTCGGTGGCCAATTGTGATCACCTCTTCGAGAGAAAACCCGGTCCGTAAACTTTTCCCGTAAAAGATCAATGGTTTCGTTGCTTGTATGGCACGTAGCGCCGTCTTGATGAAAGTAAACGTTATCCAGATCAATACCATCCAATTCCGGCCATAAAAAATCATTAATCATCTGTCGATAGCGCAATCCATTCACCGTAACTGTTGCTCCAGCCTCATTTTCGAAAAAGTAAGGTCCAATGACCCCGCGGGACCATACACCGCACCAAACAGTCACACGTTGAGGATAGAGAGGCTTTTCAACAATAACTCTTGGGTTTTCCGAGCCCCAGATGCGACAATTTTGCTTGTTGACGAAGCCATCGAGGTGGAAATGGACCTCATCACTCAAGATGAGTTTTCGATGGAGTTCCGGATCATTTTCATGCATTTCAAGGACCCAATCAGCAAAGACTCGACGTTGTTAATGATCGGCCGGCTTGAGTTCTTGTGTTAACTGAACTTTATAAGCCTTAAGACCGAAATCTTTATGCAAAATACGGTGTAATGACGTTTGTGGAATGCCTAATTCCAAAGAACGACGAGGAACGGACAAACCTGGGTTTTCTTCAACACTTTCGGCTACAGCAGCAATATTCTCGGCTGTTCTTGAGCGACGTGCACGGGTTTTATTCTTCACATCACTAACTTGTCCCGACAGCTCGAATTTTTCTACCAATTTCTGTATTGCGGTCCGACAAGGTGCTTCACGACGACCCAAAAATGTTCCGAGTTTTACGAACCGTCTCTGCCACATTTTCACCATTTTTATAGTGAATTTTAATAATTTCAATGCGTTGTTGAATCGTGTATCGTTTGATTTTTATTAATGGCGTAGTTTCTACTTGTCAAATGTCAAAAAATGACAGCTCCAAAAGTGACAGCTCTTATTGGAAAACCCTTTATATAACTGGGTGAATGTTAACGTTAACTACAAGACTTAAATATTATTGGTGAATGGTTGAATATGTATAGACTAAACTTAATGTAAATAAAATAAAGGCAATGGTTATTAATTCTTCAGACATAAGACCAATTTTTATGTAAAATAAACAAATTGGAATTATAAATGAGATTAAATACCTCGGTGTCGTTAGAGATGATAAGTTAAAATTTAAAAATTATGGAAAATTATGGAAAAAAAATTTCGAAAAGATTCCATTCTTTAAACGTATAAGAAGTACATAAATTAAATACAATGACTGCGATAAAGGTTTATAACACAAAGATTAAACCCAACTTTGAGTACCTACTGTTCGACGGTTTTACTTGTGTGCACTAATGAGATGATGTCACGTTTTCAACGATTACAAAATAAAGCTTTGAAGTATATATTAGAATGTAATAGATACACATATATTCAAGTTATGTTAAGCACTTTATGCTGGATGAATATAAAACAAAAAACAATATTTAATGTATTACTCTTCGTGTACAAAATTCATAACCTTTTGCCGCAATACATTTGTCGAGTAGTGGCATATGTCGGAGAAGTGCAACCATATATGTACCTTAAGAACGTTGGAGATTTTAGGCTAAGTTTATTGAGAACATCGAGCGCAAAAAATATGATAATCTGACGAGGTCTATAGATTCTTAGACAGCTACCAACGAGTTTAAAAAATGAAACAAATCTGATAATATTTTAAAGTAATCTAATATATAATATACACACACAACAACACATAACGCCACACAGAATGCCCAAAAGACTAATCTACACGTTTTTACCATAGTGTCGGAAGACGAAGACATGGCGGCCAATAAAATAAACTCATATATGCTCATTAAGGTCGTAGTCTGGTAGCTTGCTTTTTAATGCTTTTTTTCGGGAATTTTTTTTAGGGAAAATAAAATTCAATCGGTTAGATTTTTGAATATGTTATTAATAGTGTCTAAGAGTGTATAAAAACATTTTATTTTTTTTATTTGTTGTAGCACTGAAGTAAGCGTCTCAAAAAAAAAGTAGGTGGCTAGCCGTGGTGAGGACATCTCAAATAAAAAAGTCAAAAAGATTGTTCTGTAAAATTGTCATTCTAGTTGGAATTTGGATTAAACAATTTCGTTGAAAAATAACAAAATGGTGGGCTTTGAAAATAAGTGACTTTTTTATAGTGGAAATCGGCCTGTAAAATGGTAAGTTATGGACGAAAAAAAAAAGATCCTAATTCCTGCGAGAGCTATTGATGAGTAGAATAATATATCCAAATTTCAGCCCAACCGGTTGGATAGAAAAATTTTTATTACCCCGGCCGACCGTAAATACGTTGTATCGAGAAAAACGCGTTTAAAGTTTCCTATCCAATCCATTTTTTACGCTCTTCGAAAATGTTTACGCACAAAATAACGAACGTACACTGACTGTTCGTTTTGAATTTCGATATAACTGAGCTCCAAAATAAATGCATGTGAAGAAACAGGTAAAACTTTTAGTATACACAAAGGTATCCGACGTTCGAAGCAGGTATAAAGGTAACGCGGAAACAATAGAGGGGCCCGCTCACGTATAGATATGTGCTATAACTTCATCAATGATTCGAATTTCGGTCGAAAATTTTTACAGTATATTCTTAATATATAGTACTTTCGAAATATGTAAAAAAACAGAAAATCGATTTTTCCAAACCAAGCTACCAGGCCAATAACGGCATACACAAAATATGTGCACAAGTCCGCGGAACCACTGCAGAGATTTACAGCATACAAGAGACACATTTCTTCAACTACACCACCTATTTCTATAAGTAATTACACGACATATACATATTCGGCAAACATACACTCCAACCGAAGGCGCGGGGTTGTTGTGATCGTCAGGAAGGACATACTCTCCACCCAAATTCCAATAAGTACTTCCATCACAGCAGTAGCGATGAAAACACACATCAAGTCTGATTTCAATGTCGTGTCTATTTAAATTGGAACGGAGGACAGATTCGACAGCAGGATTCTAAACTCCTTAGTGGAGCAAATGCGCAATCAAACCTACCTTCTGAGCGCATTACCCTTTATAGGGGTTGCCACGGGGTCTAAGGGTCCGTTCTAGACCGGACGGTGTACTCGGTTTTGGTTTTGTTGTGAATCGTATTACCTACGGTAGGTGCATAGCGTCAATTAAGATTTATACCTGTAACTAAGTAGCAGCTCTGAAGTTGTCCCACAACCTTTAGTTTAACCATCAACCTTTAGTTAATGAGAAAAAACGTTCTTTTTGAATTATTTTTGCATTGATAGCTCGGTGTCCTGATCCTAGCCTTGTCAAAAGCTGCTTTTCTGAATTACGTCAGATTACTATACACCCAGCTCGTTCGATTCTGAAATTAGTGAGATACAATTTTGATACTTCCTCGTAAGACTGATAATTTTGGTACAATGGCTACCATACAAACACCACCTCCTACCGAAGTTCCGATACAAAGGTCAGATCAATCTGTCAGGACGGAGACTGTGGACATGTATTCCACAAAGCATGTCTACAGACCTGGATAGTTGAGCAGACGAACTGTCCTAATTGCAGAAGCGCCCTCACACAACAGGACATTTTTGCATATACCGGTGCGATTCCGAAAAGGTATCCCACTCGCCATGGTAATCCAATCTTCCTCAGCAGCCACTACAACTCAACGTACCTCCACCAACACTCTCACTGCCAAGAGATACGATTGACCTCCAGGGTTATGTTCTGCATCACATACTAGCTCACGAAGGAATAGTCCGTCACCTGCACCTAGCTACCTACACATTTATGGCAGATTTCAGAGCGCAACTTGAAGACTTAGTACGTGAAGGAATGTATGGACTGCGAACGGAAATTTCAATGTTCGTCAACGAGCCTCTGCTGTTATTCGTCAAGCGGACGCTTCTCGTTCCCACCTTTTAGACAGCGTGTCTTACACCTAGACACCTCGCAGAATCCTCTAGAAATCCAAGTCGTCAGAGACGTTCATTCTCAACTGGTCTGCTGAGACACTTATTTCCACCTACAGGCCAACCCCCCCCCCCCCCCCCCACACAATCATTTCCAAGCAATCGAGCACAGACAAATTCATGGCACAGACGCTCAGGCAGCCCCATCAGACAATGGAATATTTCCTACAGTGGAGATAGCTCAAAGCTTACGTACTTACGTACTACGCTCTAGATGGAGACTTTGACCTCGTAGTTAGGAACATATTCATATTATTGTTGGGACCAGCTATGGACTGGTAGTGATTTTTCTTAAGGTATAATTCTACGCCAACTGGGAATGTAAAATTAGGATGATGATACAAGCTTTTGTAGATCGTATTCTATTCCACCTTCTCATATACACATAGTTCAAAAGACGAGCTACTTCCACATGTGACGGACTTTGATTTTTTTCTAAATATCTATTTGCTTTGATTTTTCACTTTAATCTTATTTGCTATATTATATTTTCTAAGGAGCGAATGTCGTTATGATTATTATATTAAAAATTCTGCGAAAGCAAGGCAGGCCATTGGCGATGGAACCGTATGGCAATTAAATACATCGGTGTGATCGATCAGATGACATATAATATATATATATATATATACGTATACATGTATCAGTATTACTAGTATTATTATTCTTAATACTTCCTTTTAATTAATGTAATAAAATTAAACAGGAAACGCGGAATATATTACGTCTAAGGCAGTTTGAACATTCAGAAATTTTATACTTCAAAATATATGTAAAACAAGGAACTTTTATAACGTAATTATGCAGTGAACGCTTTTATTTCTCCTTTCACTTTCCTGGAGCCCTCTTGCATGAAGGTCGTCTGGGTCCACTAGTCTCTCTCTTTACAGGTCTACAACGGACTTTGAAAATATTTGCCCTCAGAGTCAGTTGGGTGGTTGGGGCATGCAGGAAGGCAGAACATCTGCGCCTTCAATATGGATGTAGGTAAGTGACGTAAAGGTCCCTTCAGGACCAAGTGTGTGTCGGCGTTTTTGGTTTAAGGCACGAGATTTTTTTTGTATATGGCAGGCGGCAGCGGCAGGTTTTTCGTGGAACCTCCCCACACTCTCCGCCAATAGCCGAGGCGAGCTAGCGTGCCGCCCTGCAGTCAACGCTGTCCGCCGAGTGATCTGTCAGCTCATGCTGGCAGTCAGGACTTAACGTCCAGTCGTCAATCACTCAACATAGTTCCATAACAGTTTAATAAATAAATTTGAAACTGGAAAAACGTAAATACTTAAAATATTTTCTGAATATTTAGCAACAACTTAATTGAGAACTACGTACAGAATTAACTTTAAAATAAAACTGAAAATGTCCCTTCATCCTAGCTAATCATGGTAGCCCTATTTATGTAAAATCCCGCAAGCAAAAATTCCAGATGTAGAATTTTTGCACGGAATTCCAGTGGAAAAAAGTGACGGCATCCTCACACATACAGCTGGTTTTACACGCTACACGAACGCCATTTTCAGCTTTACAGATGTTTTGGAGGTATACGAAAAATTGTTAATGGCTTATATTAGCTGGTTCCGTGTAGTGTTCTGCAAAACACAGGCGATTGCGAATTGAATTGATGTGTAGAGTGCATAGCAGTAGAAAAAGTTTTGAAAGTATAGAGAAAATAATCAAAGTGCCATGACTTTAATTCTTACCCCCCCCCCCCCCACCCCGCTTTAATTAACAAATTCAGAAAAAGCTTTGAAATCCCTATGAATTCCATATAGAAATGCCATGGAAAAGTCTGGGAATTCCATGCAAAAATAACAAGGATAGATTTCCAGGTTCATTTCCATCTACCAATACAATCAAAGACTGGGAATCTCGACGCAGTTCCCTTCGGCCAAAGAAGCTGAATCCGTGCGCAAATAGTACGGATTTCCAGGTAAACTCATCAAAAATTACAAGGAAAACGACCGGAATTCAATTCGAATGGCTTATTGGAGACAGACAATTTGGGATGTTTTGCCCGTCTGATGGGGGCATATGCTGGCTTCAATAATTTTGTATGGGAAAGGCCTGTAGCTAGCAGTCTATATTATTGAAGTCCGTGATCATTATAGACTAATAAGTCTTTAGTTATTTCTTCATTAAGAGCGCTGTGTGTCTAGATCATAACACAATTTGAATAGAGTACTGTTTATATAGCTATATTTATACCAACATATCGAAATTATGTATCGTATAATGATTTTTTGTCGTATCGTATGGCATAAATACTTACATAAAATGAATTTCATGATTTGAAATATTTTGCCTGGAATATCGTTTATATAATTATACTCATACCTAAATATCGTAAAATTTAGGAGCTTTTAATATTTGTTGGCGGAGAATATCGTTCTCTTGTAATGCATCCTTCTGACATAACTACTATCAATTTCACAGTGTGTACTGTTTTTGCCTAAAGATACTGCTGCCCATGTAGTTATGTACGTACTTTACATAAATGGAAGATATTGGTAACGTAAAGATGCCATAAGGTCTTTTTATTTCTCCCTCCACTCTCCGGGGTCCTTCTTTGCTGACGTACCATAATGGTCAACTAGATCCGCTCCTTCGCCAAATTTCAGGTGGCTAGTAGGTGCATCATAAACATGTGGCGCGGATGCTAAGGGTGGCAGGGGAAAGTGACTGTTAGGGTCAGCACAAACTGATCTTCATACACGTCTTCAGGTAAGTGATGTGTAAAGTCCCTTCAGGATTTCGTGTATTTTTCTTCCTTTTTTGCTTTTCTTCCTAGACATGAATTCTTTTTTGCCTATGATGAGTGGTGACTCAAGTTAACTTATTCTTCTACCCACCGTCACACTCTGCGTCAGTAGCCAAAATCACCGAGGAGTGAGCTATCAACTTCACCCAATCACATAGGGTTTTCCAAAAAGAGGTGTTATTTTAATTAGCCCGCTATTTCGGTAGATGTCACTTTTAGAGCTGTCATATTTTGACATTTGACAAGTAGAAATTATTAAAATTCACTATAAAAATGGTGAAAATGTGGCAGAGACGGTTCGTAAAACTCGGAACATTTTTGGGTCGTCGTGAAGCACCTTGTCGGACCGCAATACAGAAATTGGTAGAAAAATTCGAGCTGTCGGGACAAGTTAGTGATGTGAAGAATAAAACCCGTGCACGTCGCTCAAGAACAGCTGAGAATATTGCTGCTGTAGCCGAAAGTGTTGAAGAAAACCCAGGTTTGTCTATTCCTCGTCGTTCTTTGGAATTAGGCATTCCACAAACGTCATTACACCGTATTTTGCATAAAGATTTGGGTCTTAGGCTTATAAAGTTCAGTTAACACAAGAACTCAAACCGGCCGATCATCAACAACGTCGAGTCTTTGCTGATTGGGTCCTTGAAATGCATGAAAATGATCCGAGTTTCCATCGAAAACTCATCTTGAGTGATGAGGCCCATTTCCACCTCGATGGCTTCGTCAACAAGCAAAATTGTCGCATCTGGGGCTCGGAAAACCCAAGAGTTATTGTTGAAAAGCCTCTCTATCCTCAACGTGTGACTGTTTGGTGCGGTTTATGGTCCCGCGGGGTCATTGGACCTTACTTTTTCGAAAATGAGGCTGGAGCAACAGTTACGGTGAATGGATTGCGCTATCGACAGATGATTAATGATTTTTTATGGCCGGAATTGGATGGTATTGATCTGGACAACGTCTACTTTCAACAAGACGGCGCTACGTGCCATACAAGCAACGAAACCATTGATCTTTAACGGGAAAAGTTTCCGGACAGTGTTACCTCTCGAAGAGGTGATCACAATTGGCCACCGAGATCTTGTGACTTAACACCTTACGACTTCTTCCTTTGGGGCCACGTTCATTTACTTTTTCATTTTGCATTCTTCCCCTACACACGAGTAAGTTTTTACCCAGAAAGTTTTTGCACGAGAAGTACGCGAACAGACCTAATATCACACAAGATAGGTTGCAGACACATTTTTTAAAAAATTGAAAATTTGGCGGGACAATGCCCTACTTGTGTAGACTTAAGATATGTAATTATTTGTGTTTGTTAGCTGCCTAAGTATAGTTCACACAAGCGAAGTTACTGTCCCAAGTAGCCTCGTTTTCAGTCCCTCACCTCCTCTTGATTTACTCATCAGTTTACTTGCGCCAATACGAAAACGAGTTCCACTCATTTCAACTTTTAGCGAAGTGGAACCTGAGAAATAGTCAAATTGAGTGTATTTTCTGCAATTGGTACACGTTTTGATTCAGGTTGTCATTTATAATATCAGCTGGTGTGGAACTTGTAAAATGTCAGCACATTTGTGTTTGCGCTTTTATACAAAGGACTCCTTTTTATTTTTCAGTAAGAAATTTCGTAAATTTTAAAGATAATTACGTAAGCGAAAATATTATTCCTTAGCAATCAATATGCCAGGAACGTACTCGCACTTTTTTTTTTTTCTTAGAATTTTTCCTCCGAAATTGCCCTTAATTACATTGCTGCACAATTAATGACCTTTTCAATATGTAATTTTTCACTTGAAATCATTTTCTCTCAAAAGTAAATATCTTCACATTTCACAAGTTCCACGCCAGATGATATTATAATGACTACACACATCAAAACGTGTACCAATTGTAGAAAATACACTCAATTTGACTATTTCTCAGGTTCCACTTCGCTAAAAGTTGAAATGAGTGGAACTCGTTTTCGTATTGGCGCAAGTAAACTGATGAGTAAATCAAGAGGAGGTGAGGGACTGAAAACGAGGCTACTTGGGACAGTAACTTCGCTTGTGTGAACTATACTTACTACCCTAACCAGTATCCATTGTTATTGAAAATAAAATTCGATAAATTCAAGAAATAATTCTCACTTTACAAGACTGACACTTGCTAGATCGGCAACAGTAATAGATGTGTGATGTGTGTCGCAACAGCATTGTACTAGCCACTACTTCCCTCTAAGCATTTCAGAGTATACACCTAAAGTGAAACGAAAACGTAAACTTTACACAAATTGCTTTTCACTAATGCACCCAAGCCCCTATAGTACATAAACACTATAATCACAGCGTAACAAAAACGTACTGGAAACGTACCTCCCTGTAAGCATTTGAGAGTATACACCTAAAGTGAAACGAAAACGTAAGTAAGTTTTCAATTACTTCTGGATTTATAGACCTGTGTGCCGTAGAACAGCAAACAGCTGTTTTGAGCATGTTAATTTGGTTGTGACTCTGATAAAACGCCGCCTTAATGGGCCCTATTCTGTAATTTTTCATAAAATAATATTTTTCTTCATAAAATGAAAATCAAATATTTTAAAAATTCGTATTCTGGCGTGGTTCCATAAAATTATTTTATGAACACGTAACATAAGATATGTAGTACATTCCTCCTATTTTTTCTATTACTTTTTGAACAGCTGGTCAATTGACATTTGCATGATACTCCAAGGCAGTGTTTCTCAAAGTGGGGTACGCGTACCCTGAAGGGTACGCGAAAAAATATTAAGGGTACTCCAATAAAATATATATTTGAAAAAATATTTTTGTTAATAAAATTGAAAATTGTGAATTTATGCAAAAATAGCAACATTAAATGAAATTACGCAGAATGTGATTTAATGTGATTGAATATAAATATTTTTTTAAATATATAAAATATTTTGTAATAATACGTTGTCATTGAACATTTCTGCAACGTGGAGTTTACATTAACAATTTCTTTGCTGCGAAGTAATATCAATAGTGCTTTCAAATTAAAATATCAAAAGCTTATTGCAAAAAATATTGCATATGGTGCGGATATTTGCTAACTTAATTATAATTTTGGGGGAATAACCACGAAAATTTTGTTTGACAGTATCATAGACAAACTAATCACATACAAAGACTGGACATGTAGAACAAAAATTTGCAACGCTTTTCTAGAATGTAAAATTAACGAGGCCTCGACGATGCCTCGACTTGGCTCTTGATGACGTGCCCAAAGAGTAAGCCATCAATGCCTCGCTCCATACAAAATTACCGTTGCCTCGATCCGATGAAGGGAACGCCACAATTTTTTCTTAGAAATTTTTTGGAAATTTCTTCCTTTGAATTTCTATGCATTGGCCGAGGTCGAGAGCAGGTCCTCGGTCCAATATAAAATCAACAATGAAACCTCGACCTAATGTAGGTAAGGGCGCAATTTTTTCTTAGAAATTTACTGGAAATTTTTTCCTTAGAATTTATACGCACTTTTGCAGGACGACAACAAAAATTGTTGGCCTTACCTACATCAGGTCGAGACATCATTGTTGATTTTATATTGGAGCGAGGCACCGCTCGGCGTCGGCCAATGCATAGAAATTCGTAGGAAGAAATTTTCACAAAATTTCTAAGAAAAAATTGTGGCGTTCCTTTCATCGCGACGAGGCAACGGTGATTTTGTATGGAGCGAGGCATTGATGGCTTACTCTTTGGGCACGTCATCAAGAGCCAAGTCGAGGCATCGTCGAGGCCTCGTTAATTTTACATTCTAGAAAAGCGTTGCAAATTTTTGTTCTACATGTCCAGTCTTTGTATGTTATTAGTTTGTCTATGACAGTATATTATTTTAATTCTTATTGTACTGAATTTTGCAGTGAATTTAAAAAATATTGAAGTGAATTTAAAAAATATTGAAGTGAATTTTAAATCTTACAGTGAATTTAATTGCAATATTTGATGAAATACATAAAAGTAAGTATTTTGTGTTAAGATAACGTAATATTTATAAATTTAATTTTTTTTCTGTAACCTATAAATAGCGATGGACCGATTTCTGATAAAATTAAATAAGAAAGGTCCAGGAGAACAAGAGCGTACGAGTAGTGTTGAGGAGAGCACATCGCAGGTAAATGAAGAAGAACATGCCAAAGACTTGGAAGAACCAGTTTCAAAAAAAAAACGTGAAAATTCCGAACTGTTAGCAAATAAAAAAATTCGTGGATATAATATAAATTTCCTCAAATTCGGATTTACTACAAACGCAAAAGTACCACCATTGCCAGTTTGTGTAATTTGTTGCGAAAAACTATCAAACCACTGCATGAAGCCGTCGTTATTAAAAAGACATCTGCATACAAAACACCCTGAATTAGTAGACAAAACACTTGATTTTTTCGAGAGAAAATTAGAAATTTTTAATAATTCCACTATTTCAATGAAAAAGTTTACTAAATTGTCAGAAAAAGGTTTACAAACATCTTTCGAAATTGCACAATTGGTGGCAAAATCAAGAAAACCACATACAATTGCTGAAAATCTTATTATTCCTGCTGCTGTAAAAATTGCAGAAATTATGTTCGATAAAAAGGAAGTAGATATAATAAAAACAATACCATGTTCGAATGATACTATTAAACGAAGAATTAATGATATGGCAGAAGATATCATAAAACAAGTTAATGAAAAAATAATTTTAAAAAAACAGTTTGCATTACAGCTTGACGAATCGACAGATATAGCAAACATGGCACAAATGATGGTATTTGTTAGATATATTGATGATAATGATGTACAAGGAATAAAAGAACACATATACTGTTGTAAAGAACTAAATATGAGAACTACAGCCGATGCTATCTTCAATTTATTGAATGAACAAATTGAAAAAAATGGTTTATCATGGAAATGGTGTGTGTCAGTCTGCACAGATGGAGCAGCATCTATGTTAGGTCACAAAAGTGGTCTAAAAGCTCGAATACAACGTGTGAATCCTTCAATAAAGTGGAATCACTGTATTATACATCGAGAAGTATTAGCTGCAAAGCAATTAAATGAAGATTTGAATTCTGTCTTACAAATAAGTGTGAAAGTTGTTAACTTAATAAAAACAAGATCGCTGAATTCGCGCCTTTTTAAAGTGTTATGTTTTGATATGGGATCTGAATTTACTACATTATTACTTCATACGGAAATTCGCTGGCTATCCCGTGGAAAAGTATTAAATCGAGTTTTTACGCTAAGAGCAGAGATTGCCATTTTTCTACGAGAAATAAAATCCGATTACGCACAATATTTCGAAAACGAAATATGGATTTGCAAATTGGCATATCTGTGTGATATTTTCGATAAACACAACGACCTAAATCTTCAATTACAAGGAGTTAATTCAAATATTTTTAGAACACGTGATAAATTAAATGCATTCAAGAAGAAAATATTGTTTTGGAAAAAAAATGTGTTAGAAAATGGAAAATTTACATCATTTTCACAGCTTATAAACTTTGTACAAGAAAACGAAATTATTGTAAGTGAAAGTTTCAAAACCACAATAACCACACATTTAGAAAATTTAGAATTAAACTTCGAACAATATTTTCCTAGCATGGATGAAGACGAATATAATAAAAAGCTTTGGGTTATAGATCCGTTTAATGATAAATTTATTGAGCAAGCCGAAATTTCAGATGTAATGAAGGAAAAACTAATGGAGCTTTCTGTGGATACCACAATGAAAATGGAAGAAGATGTTTCAACCTTTTGACAAAAAATCAAAAATGAATATAGTGAATTAAGAAATGCAGCTCTTACAGAACTCTTGCCATTTCCAACAACTTATTTGTGTGAGGTTAGTTTTTCGGTATTAACGGAATTAAAAAATAAAATAAGAAATAGGTTGTGTCCCGAAAATGACATAATTCTAGCTTGCAGCAACATTAAACCAAGAATAGACATTTTAGTTGCAGCCAAACAGGCTCATTGCAGCCATTAATTTTTTTTATTTTTTATTATATATAACAAAAACTAATAAATATATTTATAATATATAACAAAAACTAATAAAAACTTATTGTTAGTTGTCAAAATTATTGTTTAGTTACATTTGGAAATTTAAAATTTTACAGGGGTACTTAAAAATTAAATAAATAACGAAAGGGTACTTTACGCAAAAAGTTTGAGAAACACTGCTCCAAGGTATATAGAAGACAAGGTATTCTCGACTCGAACCACGTTCCGCCATTTTTGTTAAAACTCTTTTTCTCTTTTTCTTCATTCACTGAAGTACGTCACAGGGCATCAGCTGTAATGTGTCAAAATTCTTTGCGCTTGAACTGCCACTGTCAGATTTCCTTTTTCTTTTTTATTCATTCACTGAAGTACGTCACAGACTATCAGCTGTTTGATCAGCTGTGATATGTCAAAATTTTAATGGGCATACCTTGTTTCTTCTATATACCTTGATGATACTCTATCAAATCACCCACTAAATAATCATTTATGAAAGCAGTTGCTCTTAATGGTTTTGACATACTTGGCTGTAAAAGTGCTAAAATATGACAACTCCTGACTGGAGTTTGATACGAACCATGTCCGTAGAAATGCAAAGCAGCAGAAAGACATCCATTCCGTTCACTTTTGCTGCGTTTCTTTTCTCGTTCAGAATGAGTTTCTTCAATCCGTGTTTTTCTCGGGCCGACCGATTTAGTTTTAAGCGCGAATTACAATTACGACTTCGGCTTCGCTTTGTTCAAATGGTAAATACATGTCGCAAGATACAATTGCAACTTCGACTCCGACTGAAATTAAGCTTTGCTCAAAGTGCAAAGTTGGTGTTCGCTGCAGCCAACTTCAGTTCAATAGCAGAAGTCGGGACTTCTGGTGTGTTCAAGGCACTGACATAAATATGTCAGTGGTTCAAGGAGTTGAAGCTTTAATTTAATTACAAATTTCACCTCAGCGTCGACTTCGACTTAAAATCAAATTGCAGTCGACAGATCAGCCGTAATTGTATTTCACGCTTCAATGTGTCATCGGTTTTTCGGACTCCGAATCGTTCGAATGTACCTGATTTTTTCCCGGATTCAAGCAGAATGATTTTAATTTGTATTCGCGAATATATTATTTACAATTTGGACGAGATGGTAATAGTTGAGTTTAAGTTTTATTTGTTGGAAAATGGCTTTATTTTTCATAAACAACAATTTTTACGAATTTTTACTTGCTTTTATCAAATGGAAGAAATGTCAAACACTTGAAATGGTTCTGCTTCGTTTCTTTTCTACGAGCATAGAATTAAATTATGACGTCGTTCTGTCGATTCATATGGCTGGACGGTGTGGTCGTCGTCGTCAATCGTCGAACAAAACGCCGGGCAAGTTACATTAACACTGGCCGGCAGCGCCATACCTTATGGCAGAAACACATCCAGGCCTCGAGGCTTCCTCGAGGTGTTGTCAAAATTTCCAACACGGGATTTTAAATGATGCAACACAAAACCAAGCCAGCATCTAGCCACAAGGCCTAGTCGCAAAGCTCGTTTTGCTCAATGTTCGAAATTTTTCTCTCTCAGGCCTACTTCTGTCAACAGATGTACTAACAAAATTAAAATGACAGCACCGAGCCACAGTATATTCTACGGAGCCCGGTGGTATCATTTTGTTTTCATTTCTCTGAGGCAAGCCTTGAGGCGAGCTGCGAGGAAGCCTGAGAGAGGCCAGGCCTGAGGCTTGCTTGGATGTGTTTCTGCCTTTAATTTCCCTCACGTTTTACAGTTGAGTTATTTCCTTGTTATCTCTGCCGGTTTGCAATAAAAATTTAAATAATAATAAAAAAGATATTTTCTTTTCCTTCAAGTCCACATTTTTTTAATATTAAAATCATTTATTTTCAGAAATTCAAACATCGTTTAATTTGTTCATGTTTTTTCATAATAGATTTAGATCTTCCATATTGGCAGCAATGGAGCGCCAGTGTTAAAATTAGGATTAGATGGGTCGACGACCACGTCGACGACGACGCCGTCGTGGGTAATGTAATGCATTTCATACATGCAGTACTGTCTCTAATATTTTTGACATAACACGACAACCACGCCGACGTCAGCGTTGTTAATGTGATCCCGTCAATACAGATTCATTTAGAACGAGAAAAGGAACGCAGTATTTGAGATACCTACCTCAAAGTGAACGGAATGGATGTCTTTCCGGTATGGAAGCTTTAGTTACTCTATAAGTATTTGAATTTGTTTTCTTACAACGAAACATTTTGGGTACAAATTAGAATTATTCATAAGTTTACAAATCACTTTTGTACTCTATCGATAATTCCAATTATCTATGTTCTACTCAATGTACCTAATAAAGTTGTAACGTAGTGTAACTGAGCTTCCTTAACCCATTCCTGCCTGATGGGGTGAAATTTCACCCCATGCGGAAGTATTTTTAAAAAATTCTCTAGGCCAACTGCGTGAAGATATTTGTCTGAAATTTGGCAAAGTAGTATAGGATGGCTGAAGGGTTATAGCGTTTTTGGACAGTCTCGCGGAATTCTCCCGTTTACTTGTCCAAATCCGCGTTCAAAATTCAGTATTTTTTTTTTTTTTTGTGAAATTTTCTCATTTGGAAAATCCTCAAAAATAGTAAGCATGCGAAATTTTGGGAGTTTTCTCCAGAATACATGGTTCTCATGGTCCTATAACTTCTATATAAATTTGGTCTCGATCACAGTATTTACCTGTGCACTATGAACGATATACCTGTCGGGGATGAAATTTCACCCGTTCGGCATCAGGTGTTCTGGAAATATTTTAAATTTGAAACAAGAAATCAAATGACTTCACTTTAGAAAACAAATGGCTTTTATTGACAAATTGAAATGATAATCTTAGGTTGACCACGGGAAATAGGTAGCCCATGTGAAGTCGAACGCTGAGGCGAGCTCTGCACGCGTGTAGAGGTTGTTGTCGATTTATCTGGCTTACGAGTTGATATTTGATGTTCATTAGATTTACCTTGTTCATTCTGATAATTTGGTGACGTTGCCTCTGTCTTGTGGAGAATACGTTTCAAACGCAAAGTCATAATGTTCGGATTGTCATCATTATTAGTATACTCCACTTCCATTTGGCCGGCCACTTCGGTTGGTAAGTGTTGATTGGTGTCATTGTTTACTTGTTCGTCGTCGTCCATTTCTTCATTGTCGCTCACATTGTCCACGCGATCCGGCAGCAATATCACTACATCGGCGTTGTCTGCTCTGCCTATCCCTACGTCACGGTCCTCTTCACTATCACTACATTCATTGTCAATAATGTCGTACAATTCATGTGTACTCAAAACAGCGCTTCTACGAATCATTTTTCGCAACAACAAAAATTGAAAATATTCGTACGAAATTCGCAAAATTACAAAAATCTGAAGCACGGCCACTGCGTAAAAGTCAAAACGAAGACTGTCAATAACCAAAACTGTCGATAGGCTTTGGCGCCATTTTTACTTACACGTACGTGTTTCCCCATACCTTGGAATGTGTCGGTCCGCTGATACACGATTGACAAACTTTATCCTATACACAGACAAAACGGGTTTCGTATCTAAAAGGTATTTCGTTCCATGATAGACGAATAGACACGATTGAGGATAGAGACAGACGAAAACCGGTTTTGTATCTAAAAAGAATTTCGTTATATGATAGACGAATAGACACGATTGAGGATAGAGACAGACGAAAATCGGTTTTGTATCTAAAAAAGAATTTCGTTACATGATAGACGAATAGAAACGATTGAGGATAGAGAGAGACGAAAACCGGTTTTGTATCTAAAAAGGATTTCGTTTCATGATAGACGAATAGAAAGGATTGAAGATAGAGAGAGACGAAAACCGGGCTCGGTTTGTAGTGTAGTATGTGATCAGACACGTTCGAAGAATTCGAATAAGTCGTGCACCAAAAATATAAGCAAATTAGGGATTTAATTCCATCTGAGGCGAACACCCTTCACTCCATACCTTACTTCATCTACGAGCAAAAATATTGGTCACAGGTACACGGTTTTTACAGAAAAATTCTGTTTCATACTTATTATATATTTTTAGCCTTATAGACACAATTTTAGGTATTTGCGGAACATCTGGTGCCGGACGGGTGAAATTTCACCCCCTAATTATCTCAGATATTAGTACAGGTATACTCCTGGATCTTTTTTTTATTTCTATTTTAGGCATTCAGTAACAACATTTATGAATTTCGGCGAATTCCACCGGGGAGAAGTATATGCCGGCAGCAATGGGTTAATAAGCTTTTTTGTTCTATTCTTATTAAGATTTGTGATGCTATCAAATAAATTAAAATAGAAAAGTCTGTTGTTTTCTTCAAAAGCCATTAAACCCAAATGCAAAACATTTCGTAAACTAAACGCAATTTTCATTCCGAAAACGAAACGAAATATAATGTCAACTACCACTGCACTGACAGTCTACGTTTCTCAGTTTCACTTTTCTTTGGCCTGATGATTCGTTTTTGTTTCGCATTCACAAACCAAAGCGTTTCTTTTGCGTACACATTTCTATGCAAGCATGTTTACATTTTTTTTCATTACGATTTTGTTTCGCCTTGCTTGAAGGGTAGCTTAAAATTTCCAAGCAACAGCATCATTGAAGACAACGTAACATAATTTAATTTTCACCACAAATGAAAATGTTTGCGGCTAAGTAAAATTCATTCGTAAGACGAACACCCAAACAACGTAGTTATAAGAAAATAATTTTTTTATTAGCCTGCACTCCTCATGGAAAAAAATTTCTTATTGGCATCCTCGTATTTTAAGATAAGTAATTTATACCCCCAACCTTTTCAGTGAGTTTATGATCCTCTGCGTAGGCATGTATTTACATTTAGGTAAAATACAAACCAAAGGATAGTTTATAACGTTTAGTCTAGTGTAAATTGATTACATTTGTCTTTTTCAATTTTTTCGATATTTCTACATGCTGTATCTCCTAAACCAACTAGAAACACAAGAAGAAAATTGGACAGTTTATTTATATTCTGTTGAAGTATTTTCTCCACAATTTTCAAATTTTTCGATCCTTTTGCAAATATGTTCTCAAAAATCTAAATTTTTACAAAAAAAAAAAGGAGCTTCATTCCAGTTTTCAGGATGAAGTACGTGGTTACTCAAAGATTTTATAACTTTATATTGCTTATCTATGTGTAGCCTGTAACCCCAAGGAGTTTTATTTTCAGTGTATTCCGCATTTCGGAGTTATAGGGTTCTAATCTTACCAAAAATATCCATAATTTAAGCTAAATTGGAGCAGGAGTTTTGTATCTTATATTTTACAATTAATTGAAAGTTAATAGTGCATTTTGTAGCTTGAAATTTTCTTAGTTTATTGACTGAAAATTAAATGGATATCTCTTTTCGTTTATGAAATATTTCAAAAAGCGAAGGGGCTTGACGGGACGACGGCGGCCATTTTAAATTTTTTCTTCAATACGGCAGGTAACAAACAAACAAATAATTACCTATCTTAAGTCTACACATGTAGGGCATTGTCCAGTCAAATTTTCAATTTTTTTAAAAATGTGTCCGCAATCACTTTCTTATACATAAATCGTACGATAATTTATGGAATGACCCAATATCTGTCTTTCTTTACCTAAAAAGAACATTTGGTGCAGTAGATAGAATAATTTTATTGCAAAAACTGGACAAGTATGTATAATAAGGAAAGGAGAAAAAAATGGTTCGAATCATATTTTAATAGTAAAATGCACAAAATGAACGATACGTTATCTATCTAGGAATAGCAGTGGACATCGGAGTTCCCCAGGGGACAATACTAAAAACAGTTATAAAAAGTTCAAAAGTGATGCAATTCACGATGACACCCTAATATAAAGGGTTTTCCAATAAGAGGTGTTATTTTGATATTCAAAGGAAAATGCCATTTTTTGAGATATATGATCGGATCTTTATTTCATTATAGGAAGGTATGCCGTTAATAATGGAAAATAACATCAGCCAAATGACCACCACGACCACGCCTACAGGACCATATCCTTTTCATGAAATTTTCCATAAGCAAATCGCAAATTGGCTGCCCTATGTCCTCGATAGCCTCACGAATTCCATCTTTGAGGTCTTGAATCGACGCTGGGCTGTTGTCGTAGACCTTCTCTTTCACGTGGCCCCAAAGGAAGAAGTCACCAAGGTGTTAAGTCACAAGATCTCGGTGGCCAATTGTGATCACCTCTTCGAGAGAAAACCCGGTCCGTAAACTTTTCCCGTAAAAGATCAATGGTTTCGTTGCTTGTATGGCACGTAGCGCCGTCTTGATGAAAGTAAACGTTATCCAGATCAATACCATCCAATTCCGGCCATAAAAAATCATTAATCATCTGTCGATAGCGCAATCCATTCACCGTAACTGTTGCTCCAGCCTCATTTTCGAAAAAGTAAGGTCCAATGACCCCGCGGGACCATACACCGCACCAAACAGTCACACGTTGAGGATAGAGAGGCTTTTCAACAATAACTCTTGGGTTTTCCGAGCCCCAGATGCGACAATTTTGCTTGTTGACGAAGCCATCGAGGTGGAAATGGACCTCATCACTCAAGATGAGTTTTCGATGGAGTTCCGGATCATTTTCATGCATTTCAAGGACCCAATCAGCAAAGACTCGACGTTGTTAATGATCGGCCGGCTTGAGTTCTTGTGTTAACTGAACTTTATAAGCCTTAAGACCGAAATCTTTATGCAAAATACGGTGTAATGACGTTTGTGGAATGCCTAATTCCAAAGAACGACGAGGAACGGACAAACCTGGGTTTTCTTCAACACTTTCGGCTACAGCAGCAATATTCTCGGCTGTTCTTGAGCGACGTGCACGGGTTTTATTCTTCACATCACTAACTTGTCCCGACAGCTCGAATTTTTCTACCAATTTCTGTATTGCGGTCCGACAAGGTGCTTCACGACGACCCAAAAATGTTCCGAGTTTTACGAACCGTCTCTGCCACATTTTCACCATTTTTATAGTGAATTTTAATAATTTCAATGCGTTGTTGAATCGTGTATCGTTTGATTTTTATTAATGGCGTAGTTTCTACTTGTCAAATGTCAAAAAATGACAGCTCCAAAAGTGACAGCTCTTATTGGAAAACCCTTTATATAACTGGGTGAATGTTAACGTTAACTACAAGACTTAAATATTATTGGTGAATGGTTGAATATGTATAGACTAAACTTAATGTAAATAAAATAAAGGCAATGGTTATTAATTCTTCAGACATAAGACCAATTTTTATGTAAAATAAACAAATTGGAATTATAAATGAGATTAAATACCTCGGTGTCGTTAGAGATGATAAGTTAAAATTTAAAAATTATGGAAAATTATGGAAAAAAAATTTCGAAAAGATTCCATTCTTTAAACGTATAAGAAGTACATAAATTAAATACAATGACTGCGATAAAGGTTTATAACACAAAGATTAAACCCAACTTTGAGTACCTACTGTTCGACGGTTTTACTTGTGTGCACTAATGAGATGATGTCACGTTTTCAACGATTACAAAATAAAGCTTTGAAGTATATATTAGAATGTAATAGATACACATATATTCAAGTTATGTTAAGCACTTTATGCTGGATGAATATAAAACAAAAAACAATATTTAATGTATTACTCTTCGTGTACAAAATTCATAACCTTTTGCCGCAATACATTTGTCGAGTAGTGGCATATGTCGGAGAAGTGCAACCATATATGTACCTTAAGAACGTTGGAGATTTTAGGCTAAGTTTATTGAGAACATCGAGCGCAAAAAATATGATAATCTGACGAGGTCTATAGATTCTTAGACAGCTACCAACGAGTTTAAAAAATGAAACAAATCTGATAATATTTTAAAGTAATCTAATATATAATATACACACACAACAACACATAACGCCACACAGAATGCCCAAAAGACTAATCTACACGTTTTTACCATAGTGTCGGAAGACGAAGACATGGCGGCCAATAAAATAAACTCATATATGCTCATTAAGGTCGTAGTCTGGTAGCTTGCTTTTTAATGCTTTTTTTCGGGAATTTTTTTTAGGGAAAATAAAATTCAATCGGTTAGATTTTTGAATATGTTATTAATAGTGTCTAAGAGTGTATAAAAACATTTTATTTTTTTTATTTGTTGTAGCACTGAAGTAAGCGTCTCAAAAAAAAAGTAGGTGGCTAGCCGTGGTGAGGACATCTCAAATAAAAAAGTCAAAAAGATTGTTCTGTAAAATTGTCATTCTAGTTGGAATTTGGATTAAACAATTTCGTTGAAAAATAACAAAATGGTGGGCTTTGAAAATAAGTGACTTTTTTATAGTGGAAATCGGCCTGTAAAATGGTAAGTTATGGACGAAAAAAAAAAGATCCTAATTCCTGCGAGAGCTATTGATGAGTAGAATAATATATCCAAATTTCAGCCCAACCGGTTGGATAGAAAAATTTTTATTACCCCGGCCGACCGTAAATACGTTGTATCGAGAAAAACGCGTTTAAAGTTTCCTATCCAATCCATTTTTTACGCTCTTCGAAAATGTTTACGCACAAAATAACGAACGTACACTGACTGTTCGTTTTGAATTTCGATATAACTGAGCTCCAAAATAAATGCATGTGAAGAAACAGGTAAAACTTTTAGTATACACAAAGGTATCCGACGTTCGAAGCAGGTATAAAGGTAACGCGGAAACAATAGAGGGGCCCGCTCACGTATAGATATGTGCTATAACTTCATCAATGATTCGAATTTCGGTCGAAAATTTTTACAGTATATTCTTAATATATAGTACTTTCGAAATATGTAAAAAAACAGAAAATCGATTTTTCCAAACCAAGCTACCAGGCCAATAACGGCATACACAAAATATGTGCACAAGTCCGCGGAACCACTGCAGAGATTTACAGCATACAAGAGACACATTTCTTCAACTACACCACCTATTTCTATAAGTAATTACACGACATATACATATTCGGCAAACATACACTCCAACCGAAGGCGCGGGGTTGTTGTGATCGTCAGGAAGGACATACTCTCCACCCAAATTCCAATAAGTACTTCCATCACAGCAGTAGCGATGAAAACACACATCAAGTCTGATTTCAATGTCGTGTCTATTTAAATTGGAACGGAGGACAGATTCGACAGCAGGATTCTAAACTCCTTAGTGGAGCAAATGCGCAATCAAACCTACCTTCTGAGCGCATTACCCTTTATAGGGGTTGCCACGGGGTCTAAGGGTCCGTTCTAGACCGGACGGTGTACTCGGTTTTGGTTTTGTTGTGAATCGTATTACCTACGGTAGGTGCATAGCGTCAATTAAGATTTATACCTGTAACTAAGTAGCAGCTCTGAAGTTGTCCCACAACCTTTAGTTTAACCATCAACCTTTAGTTAATGAGAAAAAACGTTCTTTTTGAATTATTTTTGCATTGATAGCTCGGTGTCCTGATCCTAGCCTTGTCAAAAGCTGCTTTTCTGAATTACGTCAGATTACTATACACCCAGCTCGTTCGATTCTGAAATTAGTGAGATACAATTTTGATACTTCCTCGTAAGACTGATAATTTTGGTACAATGGCTACCATACAAACACCACCTCCTACCGAAGTTCCGATACAAAGGTCAGATCAATCTGTCAGGACGGAGACTGTGGACATGTATTCCACAAAGCATGTCTACAGACCTGGATAGTTGAGCAGACGAACTGTCCTAATTGCAGAAGCGCCCTCACACAACAGGACATTTTTGCATATACCGGTGCGATTCCGAAAAGGTATCCCACTCGCCATGGTAATCCAATCTTCCTCAGCAGCCACTACAACTCAACGTACCTCCACCAACACTCTCACTGCCAAGAGATACGATTGACCTCCAGGGTTATGTTCTGCATCACATACTAGCTCACGAAGGAATAGTCCGTCACCTGCACCTAGCTACCTACACATTTATGGCAGATTTCAGAGCGCAACTTGAAGACTTAGTACGTGAAGGAATGTATGGACTGCGAACGGAAATTTCAATGTTCGTCAACGAGCCTCTGCTGTTATTCGTCAAGCGGACGCTTCTCGTTCCCACCTTTTAGACAGCGTGTCTTACACCTAGACACCTCGCAGAATCCTCTAGAAATCCAAGTCGTCAGAGACGTTCATTCTCAACTGGTCTGCTGAGACACTTATTTCCACCTACAGGCCAACCCCCCCCCCCCCCCCCCCACACAATCATTTCCAAGCAATCGAGCACAGACAAATTCATGGCACAGACGCTCAGGCAGCCCCATCAGACAATGGAATATTTCCTACAGTGGAGATAGCTCAAAGCTTACGTACTTACGTACTACGCTCTAGATGGAGACTTTGACCTCGTAGTTAGGAACATATTCATATTATTGTTGGGACCAGCTATGGACTGGTAGTGATTTTTCTTAAGGTATAATTCTACGCCAACTGGGAATATGTCGAAACCGGCTTGTTGGTTGAATGGGGAGTCCCAAAGGATGAACTTAAGGTCAGAGTCCAGCTTATGTCACGACTCTGGTACAGCTGCGTGACCAGTTGCCAAATCCCACGCCAAACCATAAATTTCTTGAGCTTGCTAAATCCAACTTATAGTCAGAAATACAAAATAAAATCTGCTTACAACCGTCTAACACCATAGGCCAACTTCGAGCGTTGGTGACGCAGATACAAGCTACTCAGCTGCGGATTGCAACTACTAGTAGCCTGAACACCTACCTTAGTCATTGTGTAAGTGAGATTGATGATTCGTCTTAAGCACCAGAATATGATACAAATACAGCAACTGTGTCAGCTGTCGAGCCTAGACCACTTGTTGTTTGTTGGAATTGTGACCAACAAGGTCATGTCTCTGGCGACTGTTTATAAGAGCGACAACGCGTGTTCTGCTATGGATGCAGACGAAAAGATGACTTCAAGCCAAACTGTAGACATTGTCTACAGAAAAACTTGAAGCGGGTCGGGAACACAACACCTTTTGTCGACCGAGTGCGACAGCTCGAATGACAACAACTGCGACATCTCGACCGCTGAACAGGGAAGACAGTCTGCCCAACCAGCAGATTTCGTCAAAGAATCATTAGACTGTCCGTTGATATCATTCAGTGACTCTGGTGAACTAAATAATCCATCTGACAGTCAAACGGATTATAGTAATTTCGAAGCAGAGAAGTTAATTGACTTCTCTGCAGATTTTCAATCTCCCGTTTCCAACTGTAGAGAGCCAAAGATACTTTTAATAGACACTTCTTTAGAAGAGTCCCTAATTTTCGATGTTCCATTACAACCGATCATAACAACTTCAGGCGATGTTGCTGAGCAGGAGGTACGGTCTCCCGCTTATTCGATATTAAGACGGCCACCAAGCTCTTCGATGAAGACTGGGCGTGAGCCGGTCTATCTGTTACCGCCGTATCATAGCCGTCTACAAAACTATAACAAGGTGCGAGACCGCATTTTCTCCTCAGTGGTTGAACTTGTAGGAAATATCGATCAACTGTTCGGTGGCCTGAATATTGCCGACGAATTAAAGCTGATAGAAAGAAACTGGCCCACATTTCAGTGTCAATCCCAGATGACATTCTGCCATATGCCGAAGTAAAGCTGCTCGGGCGAACTGAGACTGGATTACTTGATAATGGTGCCACTGTGAGTATCGTAGGCCAGGGAGTTCTAGAGAAGCTAACTGAAGCGGATGTCTAATGGAGGAGATATCGCACTCAAGTGGAGATAGCTAATGGTGCCATGACAAATGTCCATCGTCATGCTAACTCAGGCATTGTACCTGGGAATAGACTCCTGGCGTCTATTTAGGTTGGCTCCGGATGTTTTAGGTACAATTGCGGAGGTGAAACCAAGTCTGCTGGCTACCTCTGAGTCTGACACTGACCGCCATTCAGGAAAATTAACGTCGTGAAGCCACTAAACAGCTTTTTCCTTCCTTCGCCACTTTGGGCTTAGGAAAAACAACTTTGGTCACTCACAAGATCGAAACGAAGAATGCTACTCCGATAAAACAGGTTTTATCCGATTTCACTGACAGTGCAGAGTTTGATGGATGCCGAGTTGGAGCGAATGCTATCACTGGATGTGATAGAGTAGAACCAGAGTCCCTGGAGCTCTCCAGTGGTTCTAGTGAGGAAACCTGGGAAGGTTCGGCTTTGTTTTGATGCCAGGAAAGTCAACTCCGTTACTAAGAAGGACGCCAATCCTCTGCCGCAAATTAACGCACTTCTGAGTCAACTTCTTTCGGCAAATTACATAACAAGCCTGAACTTGAAAGACGCTTTCTGGCTGCTCCCACTATACACTGATTCCAGAGAGAAGACCGCTTTTACAGTACCTGGTCATCCTCTCTTTTAGTACACAGTGATGCCATTCGGCCTATGGAACTCTCCACAAACTATGTACCGCCTTATGGATAAAGTCATCCCGTTAGATCTTCGTGAAAATGTTCTCGTCTGTCCTGATAATTCTGTCACAAGACTTTGACACGTATCTTGTTTTACTATCTCGTATAGCGGATTATTTGAGGAGACTAACTTGGGTTTCTTTGTTGGGAAAGCAGGAATAAGAACTGACCCAGATAAGATCTTACCCATAGTTGACTGCCCGTCTCCTAAAACTGTTCGGGAAGCCCGATGCCTACTAGATATGGCGGGATGATATCGTAGATTCATTCCGAACTATGCTGATCTAACTGCCATTACTGACACGTTGAAAAATCCGTCAGTTCCACTGGACACCTGACGCGTAAACGTCTCTGGAAAAGTTGAAGCAGAAAAATTTTTATTAAGTCCAGACTTCACCAAGCCGTTCGTTCTCCAGTGCGATGCGAGCCAACAAGGTATTGGTGGAGTGCTGTTCCCACTAGATGACGATGGCCATAAGAAGCCGATAGCCTACGTATAGAAAAAGTTGAATTCACCAACTACACAGTCACAGAGCAGGAATGCTTGGCAGTAATACTAAGTGTGCAGAGGTTCCGGCCTTTCATTGAACTAATGCCGTTTAAGATAGTAACAGATCATGCGAGCTTGAAGTAGCTGATGTCTCAAAAGAACCTAAGCTGTAGACTTGCACGGTGGAATCTGAAGCTTCGAAGTTTCGACTTCACCATTGAACATAGAAAAGGGAACGTCGTCCCTGATGCTCTGTCACGGATTCACTGTGACAGTTTGACACGATCTGAAGATCCTGGTCCGGAAGTTGAAGTTCTCCATATTTTAACTCGTTGGAATATGAGGAGCTGAAGCAGAAAGTTAAATCAGCTTCTAACAAGTTACCAGATCTGTGTCAAACCTCGTTTATATTCTGACAGTTCCGAGAACAGGCGATCCGATTAGGATGAAGAAGCTTGGAAGCTTTGGATTCCACGAGGGCTTGTCTCCGACACAATTTCAAGGGCGCATGATACGCCACTAGCTTCTCACGAAGGTATGGGAAAGACGTTAGAACGTTTAAGCTGACATCTGTACTGGCCTCGAATGACAGTCGATGTCAGAAATAATGTCGGTGCTTGTGACGTGTGTAAAGAAAATAAAGCTCCTAATACTATCCTGAGACCACCAATAGGAGCCCAGTTTGTGACAGAACGACCATGGCAGCTATTCTATATAGATTTCTTGGATCCATATCCCTGATCGACAAATGGAAATATTTGCATACTTATAGTTATTTCTCGAAATTTCCTATTTTGAAGCCTATGAAAAAGGGCATGCACTCTCAACATCTGTCGATTCATCAATACACAAGTGTTTCACATGTTCGGAGTTCCCAAGACGATAGTCTCTGATAATGGGGTCAAGTTTTGCTCGGCTCAGTTCGCCAGACTAGTGGATAAGTATGGTACTTGCGGACAACAGTTTATTCGCCGCAGGCTAATGCATCAGAGCGAGTAAGCCGGTCCTTATTGTCAAGGATTAGAGCCTACATCAAGAACGAACGTACCCGGTGGGATGAGAAGCTGAGACATATTGCTAACTCCCTTAGGAGTTCTATCCATCAAGCAACTGGCTTCTCACCTTGCAGGGTACTGTTCGGTCTGCAGATCGAACATGCGAGTTCGTATTCCATCCTCAAGAGCCTAGGAACTCTGAGTGAGCGCTTACAGTAGATGCAGGTGACAAATTTAGGTTAATTCGTGCGAGAGCGCAGGAAAACTTAAGCCATGCATTCGAACAAGGAGCAAAATCTTACAACCTTCGAGCTCCTGTCATCTAATGGGTCAAGAAGTATACAGGCAGAATTTTATGCAGAGTAATCTTCAAAATCAGCTCAGCTCAAAATTGGAACCTAAGTTTTTAAAGTGTCGTATCAAATCAAAAAAAGGAAACTGTCTATACGAGCTTGAGGATCTCCAGGGGAAGTTAGTAGGTACTTACCACGCTAAGGTCGAGGCCTGCCTGTCGTAAGAGTCGACTAAAGGAACATTAATGCTTCACTCGAGCTATACCGAAGTATTTGCGGCCAGGTCCAGTGACGGCCTGCAAGGTGTTCAGGACCATGTAGGTAGGGTTGATGGAAGATGAGCTCGTGAGAGAGCCAAAAACGACACACACATCGTCTCTAAGAGGGTACAGACCACGAATTCTTCAGTGGATGTATACCGAGTATTCGGGGCATGGGTTCAGTGAAGGCCTACAAGGTGTTCAAGACCTTGTAGGTACGGCTGGCGGCGGATGAACTCGTGGAAGAGTCAACGGCGGCACCCACATCCCCTCAAAAGGGGCAATGATTTGCTGTGCTAGCACCCTTGTAGTGTAATTTAAAGTCATTGGAAATTGATGTGTGTGGAGACTTGCACACACACACTCGAACAAGTCCTGATCTGCGGTCGGAGTGAGATGTCAGGAGCGGAACAAGCTTTGCAATTAGTTATTTAGGTTATTGACTGTAGAGGCTTCTCCGACTCATCTCGGTATGGGTAGGCAGAGGAGTGCTGACAGACTGGGTTTTTAGGTTTCTGGCCTGTCAGTACGCATCTGACTATCGATATCAAGACAGATGTCGAACCCTGGCTAAGGATTGGCGTGATTTCAGGGATGCGGGTCTGACTCGTCACGCGCAGAGAGTCTGACAAGCCCTCATGGCTTTTCTAGAGCTGGCACAGCAGCCATTTCAAGAACACGGAAGGTCGTGGATCCTGTCACACATTGGACGACCGGAAGGATGAGGCCTATGTTTAAAGACCGGCTAGATCAGTCGACTATTTCTCAGTGTCGTCTAATTCACAAGTGAAACATACGACCTTGCCATGCTATGGTCGTACTGCATGAAGCAATATGCTACATTGGTGCGACTGACAAATGATGACTGTGCTCCGGTTAAGCAAACACGACGATTGTGCTGCCATCCTTCACACGACCGCACGAATAAACCCTGGCTGAGCATAATACCGACAGAAGATTCTTGAAAAAAGAAGAAGAGTTTTTTTGTCTATCTAGCTAGCTTCAAGAGAAAAGGTGTGAAAAAGTTGACCGGCAAATACGAAGTATAATCTCAAAAAATTATAGCAGATCAGGCGTTAAAAATATTTAACCAGATAATCCCGGGAAAGAAGAGACGATAAAGAATCCGGATTGTGGCGAGCAGATGATTCTACTGGAGAATAAAGAAAGCGAAGCAGGGAAACTGCGGACACAAGTAGTTCCGAGCAATAGAGCTTGGGACATTTTAATTACATTTTATTCATTATGCTGGTATATAGGCAAGCTATAATTATCCCACACGCCTTGGTCAGGGACTTCCAATATAAATTTTTAAGCATTAAGTCAGCTAGGAAATACCCAATTGGCAATGATGTTTAACACCGTGATAGGAAACATGCAATTACTAGATAAGATACGAGGCGCACATCATTGAGGGGAATTTGAAGTCAGTATTTATACGTAAATGAGAGGATTAAACGAAATTTTGCAATATTAAGTGAGAGATCCCGATTATTCAATGACTTTTTTATTAGATACTAACTAAAAGCTCGCAATCAGCAGATGACCAGTTAAGTAAGCAAAATTCATACGTATCTGAGACATTAGTTAACATTATCGCTATATATTAATTCTCCAGGGTGATCATTGCGGGAAACCTTAATATCGACATTAATGTTGATTCCCATCTTGGCAGCTGTTTTCGGGAGCTCCTTGAAGAATTGGGACTCGTCCTCCCCCCCCCCTCCCCCCGTACTGTACGCACATACCGTAACCTTTCTGCTATACAACCAGACGCTCTACAAGCGGATCTCAGCAATAGGGTCCGGTCATTCATCCACAATACTGCTGATCCAGAGGATGCAGCACAGCAATTCACGTGAACAATTAAGTCTGTTTTTCATAACAATGTCCCCCTAAAAACCATCCGGACCTGGAGTGCTAGTGACAAGATACTCAGTAGACCTGTTGAGACATTACCTATACCCATTGGAAGACGTGCAAGAATCCTGATAATCTCAAAGCCTTTAGGCTACGGAACATCTTATTCGAACATTAATCAGGGGGAACACCTTGATCAACTTTAGGGATGGTGTTGACTGGCGCAAGGTTTGAAATGTGGGGTTAGGATCCAAAGCAAGATCACAGACTAATGTCGACCCCGAAGATTTTGCTAATCACCTATGCCTAGCGCAGTCTACGGCTCCACCTCCAATTCCTGTGGCCCTCGCTAACTACACTTTTAACCCCCCGTCCCGTGTCACCAGTACTCCTAGCCAATCTCCAATGAACAGCCCCAATCCCCCGGCTGATGGTTTCTCTTTCCGCAGCTTCAGTGAGGCTGAAGTACTGGAGGCCTTCCAACGCATTAAATCTAATGCTGTGGGACATGATGGGATTCCAATAAAATTCCTTAGAATCATTCTCACTTTCATTTTACCCTTAGTTACGCATCTTTTTAACCGATTTGTCACCTGCTCACTATTCCCCAAATGCTGGAAAACCGGCATCATCTCTCCCATTCCCAAAGGTAGATCTCCCACACGTCCTGGTGACTGGGGTCCTATCTCTATCCTCCCCTCCATCTCGAAAGTCTTTGAAGTCCTGCTAGCGGATCAGATCGGCGAACACATTATTGAAGACAACCGATTGCTGTCAATGTTTCAGTCCGGCTTTGGGCATGGGCACTCCACGACCTCTGCCCTTGTCCAAGTGACATCTGCCATCCGCAAACTATGCGATGAAGGCAGACCTCAGTAGGGCGTTCGACTCCGTTCCTCATAATTTACTCATTGTCAAACTTGTGAACGCTTTGGTTTTGGTTCATTTACAGTTATCTGACCTGCAGGACATTAATCGTCAATAGTGATGATCGATTCTCCTCACCCAGGGCTATCACCTCTGGGGTCCCGCACGGGGCGGTTCTAGCTCCACTCCTGTTCACTATCTATATTAACGATGTCACGGAAGTGCTGGGTGGTCATAAAATCCACCTATATATAGTTTCCTCCAAATAATATATTTTGTACATGTTAAAAAGATTAAGTAATCTTGTTGTATAATACCCTTAATAAAGAATTGAATTGAATTGAATTGATTTGCAAATGTACGGTGCTGCCAGTGTTGATGAGCTTCCGTCCCTGATCGGGGCGCTCAATGTAACGCTCGGCGACATCTCAGACTGGTGTCAATCTAATGGTCTGAACCTCAACCCTGCGAAACGCAAGCCATAAGATACACCATTCGCGATAACTCCTCTACCACAAATGATATGCTCCCTAACCTGCTTATTCAAAACCTGATCATCCCTCTCTGACAGACATGTTAAAAATCTAGGTCTTCTCATGGACCACAGATCAGTAGGGTTTGCTCTCGAACCTACTTTGGTCTCCGCTCTCTATACGCGGTGTCACATCATCTCGACCAATCCATCAGACAATCCCTGATTATGTCCCTCATCCTGCCGCATTTCTATTATGCTGATGTTGTATGTACCCCCTGCATGTTGCGGAAATTGCAAAATTAAACAGGACACTGAAGGCATACATTTTTCGACTTAGACGGCACTTCCACATCTCCGCGCTGGTCCAGCTGTTCATGCCTGAACCTCTGGCCAAGCTCTTGGAACTCAGAGTGTTATGCTTCATACACAAAGCTATTCTATTCTATTTATTCAAAAAGTCATAATTAGTAGATGACTACTATTATAGTCTATATTCATATAATACTATGTACCTTTCCTTGGCATTGGTGTTAGAACCCAACAATGTAAATTTTTGCTTTTCTAGCTATTTTTGTCTTTTCAATTTCAGTAAGCTAAGAAGGAAGACGCTCCAGAAGGCCTTATAGAGAAGATAACGTTACCAGGTGACATGTAAGTACACACATGCGACTTTACTTTCGTTAACCGTGTGGTTATTCTTTCGGGTTGCCTCCGAAATGTAGTTTATTCGCGTTATTCAGTAAGCTTTTACACGCGGTAAGCGAAAGTTTTGGTTAATAGAGTATTATCAGTAACGATTTAATGAATAGCATAAATGCAGGCTTTAAGGCCAAAAATTGTACTCTAGTTTATAGTGTTATAGAGACATCTGTTTCAGGGCGTTCAACAGTACCCTATTAGTTTTTGCAATTCCCATTTCCTATAGCGGTTGAAAATTCAACACATATCGAGATGTTTGTACACTTAGCGTAATAAGAAATTCGAATTCAATCCGACTGTATATACTAGTGAAATATACCTGCCATTTATAATGTAATGAGGACGTATTAAGAATTTATTTTTTCTACTCTACTCTCCTGGACCCCCTCTTCAATGAAGGTTGACTGGGTTCACTACTCCGCTTCTTTCAGGTCATCATCATAGGGACACTGCATATCAATGAGCCTACAGTGTCGCAGGGAGGATGGAGCGATGGCACAAGCCCAGGACATCGGGGCTCTCAGTATGTAAAGGTGAATGGTTTAAGGGTCCCTTCTGGACCGGATGGTGTGCTTGTTTTGGTTTGTGTTTTGTCTTTTTGTATATGAGCCACCCGAAAGCTCTCCCGCACTAGCCGAGGTGCTAGCGTGCCGTCCTGTGTCAACGCTGTTCACAGAGTGAGCTGTCAGCTCATGCTGACAAACTGGACTTCACGTCCAAAGCATACTCACTGATATGCTACCATTACAATAAATGTTTTTTTTTTTTTAATTTAAGAAGCTCTGAAGTAAATAGCTTTAAAATAAATTAGCCGTAAACAAATATTAAATAAGTATTGGGAAAAAAACGATACATAGATGAAACATGAATTTTGTACATATTATATAAAACAAATCAGTTGACCAAGAAAATCTGAAGTTCCTACATACTAGCTACATTAAGCTTAGTATATAAGAAAATGTAACTAATATTCTAATAATAAATTATGTTAAGTGTAATTATGAGCAAATGTACAAGTTTTAGAAAATGAATTGTAATGATATTGGTATTAAGTAATATTTGATTTTTAAACCCTAATATTGTATAAACAACTAAAAAAGCTAGAATTGGTCTAAGACTAATTCTTATGATACCCTAGATCAGGGGTGGCTAAACTTTTGATAACTTCGGGCGACCTGTTTTTTTTAAATTATAGGCGGCGGTCTACCAACATCGTATGTGTTAAGTGATAATAAGAAAAGTGATAAATTAAAGCCAAAAAAAGTTTAAATTTAAAATAACATAGATAATACTAATACATATTCAATATCAAGTTATTTTAATAAGAGAAAAACTGATTTCTTCTCACAAACTAATTATTTTTTAAATAAAACAATATATTCTATTATTTTCTTATTATTAATGCAAACAATGTTATTGTAAATAGATTTTAACTATTATTTTTCATGTCGTATCAGAGGACATATGACATTGTATATTTTCGGCAGGCTTTTCATATGGACTTGTAGCTATTCGTAAACAAGCTGCCAAATCTTCATATGTCAAATGGGAGCGATGTTTTGTTTTAATTGCATCAATGGTTAAAAATGTTTTTTTCGCAGAGGTACTAGAACCGAAAAAGGATGTTAAATATACAGCACATGTCCATAAAAATGGATATTTTTCTTCACAAAGTAAATTCCAATAACTATCTGATGATTTCAAAAATATATCGCATTTTAAATTAAGCTTTTCATTCTTAACTAGTATTTGGTCCACATCCGAAAATTCTTTTAATTATATTGATATTTCTGCTGTTTTTTCATCATTGAATGGGAACGACATGAATAGTAATATATCGTCTATTTTTTAAATATCTTATGGACGGTTTCACAGTCCGGGCTTAAGCCAAGGCTTAATAAATATTTCGGTTTCACAGTCAAGGCTTAAGTGAAATCACTGGCTTAAGACAAGCTTAACTTAAGCCCGTCATCTCGAAGGCTTAAGCCTCAGATTTTGCTGTGAAACACATAAGAAATTATTGCTAAATATATATTTTGCCTAAATATTATAATAAATAAAATTATAAGATTTGGTCCTTTTGGATAGCCTGATCAAGTAAAAAAACAATTCGACCCACTTCCCAAAGTGCTTTCCGAAGTGATAGGCCTAATTGAATTGAATTGCTCCATAGAAAATGAGCAAAAAAAGCAACAAATTATATATAAAAATAGATTAAAAGCATTTAACAAAACATTTTATTTTAGATTCTATAAAAACAAACCTGTAATAATAATACTAATTCATATGTTCTCAATTTCTTTTACTACAGTGTATGAATGCATATGTGAAAGGATAAGTATTTTAGAGTTAAATCACAGATAAGCATACAGATTTCCAAGCTAAAGGGAAAAAAGTGAGGCACTATTTGCCTCATAGCCGACAGACCATACCTGACAAAGAGCTTTCTTCCCAAGTAGCAAAATGCTTCCACGTCACAATGGTTGGGTTGAGCTAAAGCTTTTTTACATTCTCTCTCATATTTCATATACCACCCTGCTGCATAGCGAACTGGTTCAGATGGAGGATGGAGCGATGGCACAAGCCCAGGACATCGGGGCTCTCAGTATGTAAAGGTGAATGGTTTAAGGGTCCCTTCTGGACCGGATGGTGTGCTTGTTTTGGTTTGTGTTTTGTCTTTTTGTATATGAGCCACCCGAAAGCTCTCCCGCACTAGCCGAGGTGCTAGCGTGCCGTCCTGTGTCAACGCTGTTCACAGAGTGAGCTGTCAGCTCATGCTGACAAACTGGACTTCACGTCCAAAGCATACTCACTGATATGCTACCATTACAATAAATGTTTTTTTTTTTTTAATTTAAGAAGCTCTGAAGTAAATAGCTTTAAAAAAAATTTGCCGTAAACAAATATTAAATAAGTATTGGGAAAAAAACGATACATAGATGAAACATGAATTTTGTACATATTATATAAAACAAAACAGTTGACCAAGAAAATCTGAAGTTCCTACATACTAGCTACATTAAGCTTAGTATATAAGAAAATGTAACTAATATTCTAATAATAAATTATGTTAAGTGTAATTATGAGCAAATGTACAAGTTTTAGAAAATGAATTGTAATGATATTGGTATTAAGTAATATTTGATTTTTAAACCCTAATATTGTATAAACAACTAAAAAAGCTAGAATTGGTCTAAGACTAATTCTTATGATACCCTAGATCAGGGGTGGCTAAACTTTTGATAACTTCGGGCGACCTGTTTTTTTTAAATTATAGGCGGCGGTCTACCAACATCGTATGTGTTAAGTGATAATAAGAAAAGTGATAAATTAAAGCCAAAAAAAGTTTAAATTTAAAATAACATAGATAATACTAATACATATTCAATATCAAGTTATTTTAATAAGAGAAAAACTGATTTCTTCTCACAAACTAATTATTTTTTAAATAAAACAATATATTCTATTATTTTCTTATTATTAATGCAAACAATGTTATTGTAAATAGATTTTAACTATTATTTTTCATGTCGTATCAGAGGACATATGACATTGTATATTTTCGGCAGGCTTTTCATATGGACTTGTAGCTATTCGTAAACAAGCTGCCAAATCTTCATATGTCAAATGGGAGCGATGTTTTGTTTTAATTGCATCAATGGTTAAAAATGTTTTTTTCGCAGAGGTACTAGAACCGAAAAAGGATGTTAAATATACAGCACATGTCCATAAAAATGGATATTTTTCTTCACAAAGTAAATTCCAATAACTATCTGATGATTTCAAAAATATATCGCATTTTAAATTAAGCTTTTCATTCTTAACTAGTATTTGGTCCACATCCGAAAATTCTTTTAATTATATTGATATTTCTGCTGTTTTTTCATCATTGAATGGGAACGACATGAATAGTAATATATCGTCTATTTTTTAAATATCTTATGGACGGTTTCACAATCCGGGCTTAAGCCAAGGCTTAATAAATATTTCGGTTTCACAGTCAAGGCTTAAGTGAAATCACTGGCTTAAGACAAGCTTAACTTAAGCCCGTCATCTCGAAGGCTTAAGCCTCAGATTTTGCTGTGAAACACATAAGAAATTATTGCTAAATATATATTTTGCCTAAATATTATAATAAATAAAATTATGAGATTTGGTCCTTTTGGATAGCCTGATCAAGTAAAAAAACAATTCGACCCACTTCCCAAAGTGCTTTCCGAAGTGATAGGCCTAATTGAATTGAATTGCTCCATAGAAAATGAGCAAAAAAAGCAACAAATTATATATAAAAATAGATTAAAAGCATTTAACAAAACATTTTATTTTAGATTCTATAAAAACAAACCTGTAATAATAATACTAATTCATATGTTCTCAATTTCTTTTACTACAGTGTATGAATGCATATGTGAAAGGATAAGTATTTTAGAGTTAAATCACAGATAAGCATACAGATTTCCAATCTAAAGGGAAAAAAGTGAGGCACTATTTGCCTCATAGCCGACAGACCATACCTGACAAAGAGCTTTCTTCCCAAGTAGCAAAATGCTTCCACGTCACAATGGTTGGGTTGAGCTAAACCTTTTTTACATTCTCTCTCATATTTCATATACCACCCTGCTGCATAGCGAACTGGTTCAGATCGGGTGTCAGATGCTAGCACAGATAATGCTTGGCTGTGGGGCTAGTATGCTAACTGGCCTGTCGGCTGTGATTTGAGATTTTGTGCATATGTATACCATATTCTCTCAAATTTTATGTGTATTCCATGCCTATCCCACCACCAGTGATGTCAGATTTCAAGATTTATCTATTTACCTATTCAACATTTCAAGATTTTAGACGCGAGATTCAAGATTTTTCAATCCAATTCCAATAAATTAATACATATACTATCAAACATAGTTTATAAGTTTCGATTCTCGACTTTCAATAAATATAACGACATTTATGTGTTAGTCAGCTCTTCTCAGTAAAACTGAACTCGCAGAACTTTCCCTAAAATTGCTCTAAATTATCAATGGCTGTCATTGTTATGTTATGTGTCAGTGTCAGTGATGTGTCATTTCATTACTGTGTGAGACATTTTGAAAAATAACGAAACTGTTGAGCTGACAATGAAAAGATTTTTAATTGCGAATGCGCTTTCTACTGAAAAAGGTAAAGAATTGTTAATTTAATTTTGCTTGCTTCAATGCACAAGGGCAGATTTTCAATAGATGCATCGAAAAAACAAAAGGGTGAAGCGGAAAGAAGTGCAAGTGATAAAAGCGAAGGTACTAATTTATCCGGTAAATGAATTAAGTACATATGTATGCGTGGATGTTATTAGTTCAATTTGAATTTTACACAAAAATTCTAAAAATAACGAACACAAGCGGAAGCATGCAAATAAATTTAGTCTACTGTGGTTGCTAGGTCCACATCTCAAGAATTGGCTCATAGAAATGCCATCGAAATCCAATATTCCTCACTGCAAAATTTGCGACCAAACTTTGAAAGCTTATGGAGGTAAAAGAGACTTATTTATACATACAAAGACTGAAAAAAATTTAAAATTACTTTTGGGCCTACAAAAGCAACCCACTATTAGATATTCATCCGCACTATTATTCAAATTCGTCAAAATTTGGAAAGTAAAGATTGAAAGAGTGGGCTGCACGAAGTCAAACGGATACCGCTGGAAGGCATTCGGACGGCAACATCTAGCTGGCGCTCCGCTGAAGGTAAAAGAAGGCTCTCAGATTAATAACTGGGAACACAGCATCCGGACGTATTGCGGTAGAGACTTTCGTTAGCATTACAATTGTTCACAGGTGCTCCTCCATATTTTAAAGAAGGCCCCTACAAATGGCTGCTGCTTTTCACCGTAAAGCACTGGTTTGAAGATCTTTCATTATAAATAGTATTTAAGCATTTCCAGAAAAAGTTGTGGAATTTCGTTGTTGTGTACGCCACATATATGTTCACAATAATAGCTGATGACATTTTTTAGTCACAATTTGAAGGTTCATAAGGAAAGAGATCTTAGTAATTTCTATGATAAGGTCATGAATTTCTTAGGCCATAGATTTAGTTCATAGATATAAATGTATACACACACATACTTACCGCTGATGACATTTTGCAGGTCACAGTTCGAAGATTTTCTTTTCATAAAGACATACACATGTCGTATTAATTCAAAAAAAGGTTAGTGAATTTCTAGGTCCAGGGTTATGGCAGAGATAGATACGCATACAGTGACGAGCAAAACTGAACACACATCTGAATATTTTTTGAATTATTCATTTTTTTCTTGGAATTTAGTAGGCTGATAGAAAAAATTTCCACTGAATTTCAACAACTATTTCCAAGGAATAATATAAGTACAGTTATATTTGCATGACGTGGTTTGTTATACAGAAATGCACAATGGCTAAAAACTCAGTTTTGCACGACCCTTTCCAGGTAAACTAAAGTGTTTAATTCCTGGTAATAAATTCATTTGTGCTTATTTCATTTTGATACTTGCATGACGCTTTGGTGCTAGTTGTATATTTGTGCTAAGTTCAGTGCAATTTAAAACAAGAATTAATGAAATTTGCTAAGATGAAACCGGTTTCCTTAAACACGAAAAAACAGGTGAGAGTGCTACTTCAGGAAGGATTATCCACCCGTCAAATTGCAAAAAGGTGTAATATAAGTCAGTCAGCTGTACAAAAGCTTAAAAAAATTACATCAATTAAGTGTCCAGTGCTCCTAGGTGGCCGTCCACAGTTATTGTCTAAGCAAGATGTAAGGACTCTAGGGCGATATATTGGATCTGGTGAGGCCTCTTCTGCTAGCGTGGCAGTTAAAATCTTTAGGATTAGAACAGGAGTGAAGGTCAGTGAATGGACTGCTCGCCGTGCTCTTAAAAGATCAGGATTTGAAGCTATTGAGAAGAAGAAGAAGCCAGCACTTTCAAAGAAGAACATAAAAGCTCGTCTTGCATTCGCAAAGATGTATAAGGACCGGTCTGTTGATCAATGGGAACGAGTCATCTGGTCTGATGAGACCAAGATAAATCGATATTGTTCCGATGGGCGTTCATGGGCGTGGTTAAGAACAGGAGAAAAGATGAAATCCAAACATGTCAAACAAACAGTGAAACATGGTGGAGGTTCGGTTATGATTTGGGGGTGTATGACTGCTTGTGGTGTAGGCGCAATCCACAGGATTGACGGTATTATGAACCAACACATGTACAGGAACATTTTGGAGAACCAACTTTGGGAGACAATTCATAGCTTACCTTTTGCTGAAAATGAAGTAATTTTTCAACAAGATCGGGATCCGAAGCACACCGCTAAGTCAGTGCAGAACTGGATTTCTTCCCAACCTTTCACGCTCTTAGAATGGCCACCTCAGAGCCCTGATCTCAATCCCATTGAGAACTTATGGGCTTATCTAAAAGCACAATTACATAATTCATACGACTCTCCACCATCATCGATCGAGAATTTATGGCATCGTGTTCAGGAACAATGGGAACAAATCTGCCCGGATTATGTTTTAAAACTTATACAAAGTATGCCTAGACGTATCCAACAAGTATTGAGCGCAAAAGGACTTTGGACAAAGTATTGATTTTTAAAATTTCTTTTCATCTTCCTTACATTTTTTTATCGTGCAAAACTGAGTTAGAGAAGTACCTTATTTTTTTCTATATTTTATGAAGAACAGAGTTTATTGTTATTTTTTATATATTGTACGCATTACGTAGAAGTGTTATAAACAGTTTTCAAAAAAATATAGTTAAGCAGTTTTTCTGAAATAAAGAATTTTCCAAAATTTTGTCTTGGTGTGTTCAGTTTTGCTCGTCACAGTATATATATATATATACTCCCCACCATAGTTGAGCACTTTATTTTGAATATAGGTTGAAGTATATCTTACATATAATATAGTTAAGTAATTTTTAAATCACATAAAATATTTAATTAATTCATAAAATTAGTGGTGGATTTAGAATATACTTTCCCGCTCGTATTACAGCAACAAGGACATATGCTCTAAATTTTACGAATTCAGAAAGCTATAGACTGGCGGTTGATAGGATTTTATTTGGTGTGCGTGTACGTTCGTCCTTAGTGGCATTAGAAATTTTTGTTTGACAATGAATTCAATACTCTTTTTATCTCCGTCACCTAATCAGTGATTTAGGTTATCTTATTTGATTCATTCATTCAGGTAATCATCGTCTGCTGGAGCGCTTCAACATGTCAGGGATGATTGAGAGTAAGTACCTCTAGTCTTAACATACACCAAGTAATTTTTCCTTTAAATTTTGTGCCAGAATTTCACTATAATAGTAACGCATGTTCAATTTGAATTCGAATTTTAGATGAGAATTTATAGGTAGTTTGACAATAAGTCCTTAAATGCTCGTTCTTCCGGTAACGAGATGTTGTACTCGGGAGAGTAAATTTTGAAATATTAGCATTGGTCATATCTGATTGTTAGTAAATTCTAGTGTTGAAATTATCTCCAGGATAACCACTTACAGCCTTGAGAATCATAGACTCAATAGAGCTTGTATATTAGAAATATTATAAAGTAAGAATTTGTCACTACTCTAAGAAATTCGAATAAAGAGGAATGGATAAGTTTAATCAATAAATGAGATCTTGTCTTTATAACGTAATGTAGTCCTAGAACTTTTTCTTCTCCTCTCACTTTCCTGGAGCCCTCTCGGCATGAAGGTCGCCCAGGTCCGCCATTCTCTCTTTTTTCAGGTCTAACAGGGATATTGTTCAATATCGCCCGCAGTATCACAGGGTGGTTGGGGCAACGGCGATTGAAGGCCGAACATCTGCGCCTTCCCACTGGATGTAGGTAAGTGATGTAAGGGTCCCTTCAGGACCGAATGTGTGCCGGCGGTTTTTTTTTTTTTTTTTGTAAGTAGGCACGAATGTTTTTTGTGTATGGTTGGTGGCAGCGGCAGGCTTTTTGTGGAACCTCCCCACACTCTCCGCCAATAGCCGAGGCGAGCTAGCGTGCCGCCCTGTATTCAACGCTGTCCGCCGAGTGATCTGTCAGCTCATGCTGACAGTCTCAGTCTGGACTTCACGTCCGATGTCAATCAATCAACAAAATACCATAACAAACTTTATGCTTAGAGAATATATAGATAGCACACCACTTTATCTCATAAACCCTAATGATTCTTCTAAATATTTTGAAATAGATTCTATCTAGCTTGGTGATGCTGTAGAATATTCCTAAAGCCTTCTTAAAGAAAAGGCATCATATAACAAAGAAGCTATTAATGAATTTAAAATTCATTGTGGCGATTTTAATGTTGAATTAGTTGTGAAATTTTTAAACGATTTAATTTTCAAGATGAAATTATGAAAGATTTTGATTGGTTACACCCAAAAGTAGTAATTGGTAAAGAACGAAAAACTATAACTGTAACGCCACCACTGGCTTTTCGACACCACTGGAGAATGTTCACCACGATGACGATGAACCGTTAACTTGGTTATGTACCTTTTGTACATAACATTAATTTATTTCTAGATTTCTAGATTCTTAGAATTTCTACAACAAGGAGAGCACTGTACCCAGTCTCTAGATTCTTAGAATTTCTACAACAAGAAGAGCACTGTACACAGTCTCTAGATTCTTAGAATTTCTACAACAAGAAAAGCACTGAATACAGTCTACAGTCTTCTTGTGTAAATTATTGCTATTTTTCGCACCGTCTTACTGTAAATGATCGATGGCTCGTTCATTATATAACGGGTTTCCAATAAGAGGTGTTATTTTGATATTCAAAGAAAAATGCCATTTTTTGAGATAAATGATCGGATCTTTATTTCATTATAAAGAGGAAGGTATGCCGTTAATAATGGAAAATAACATCAGCCAAATGACCACCACGACCACGCCTACAGGACCATATCCTTTTCATGAAATTTTCCATAACCAAATCGCAAAGAGGCTGCCCTATGTCCTCGATACCTCACGAATTCCATCTTTGAGGTCTTGAATCGACGCCATCGAGGTGGAAATGGGCCTCATCACTCAAGATGAGTTTTCGATGGAATTCCGGATCATTTTCATGCATATCAAGGACCCAATCAGCAAAGACTCGACGTTGTTGATGATCGGCCGGCTTGAGTTCTTGTGTGAACTGAACTTTATAAGCCTTAAGACCCAAATCTTTATGCAAAATACGGTGTAATTACGTTTGTGGAATGCCTAATTCCAAAGAACGACGAGGAATGGACAAACCTGGGTTTTCTTCAACACTTTCGGCTACAGCAGCAATATTCTCGGCTGTTGTTGAGCGACGTGCACGGGTTTTATACTTCACATCACTAACTTGTCCTGACAGCTCGAATTTTTCTACCAATTTCTGTATTGCGGTCCGACAAGGTGCTTCACGACGACCCAAAAATGTTCGAGTCTTACGAACCGTCTCTGCCACATTTTCACCATTTTTATAGTGAATTTTAATAATTTCAATGCGTTGTTGAATCGTGTATCGTTTCATTTGTATTAATGGCGTAGTTTCTACTTGTCAAATGTCAAAAAATGACAGCTCCAAAAGTGACATCTACCGAAATAGCGGGCTAATTAAAATAACACCTCTTATTGGAAAACCCTTTACATTTCTACGTAGACGCAGTTCAGAACGTATTCGACAAAAACAACTATGTCAAACACGCTCACAAGTATATGTATTCGCGCATTCAATTCGTATATGCCTACAGTCGCTTATATACTTCGCGCGCTTACATATCTCGCTCGCACAAGACTAAACTCCACTCATTGATTTATCCTACAGTCGCTTCTTAAATCATTAACATCATTTTACAATACCGCGCAATAGACGAAGTGCCTATTAATATGAAGAAAATAAGGCTAATCCCAATATAGCCATTACAAACGACCAGTTTAGAGAACTCATTAGCAGTATTGGTACGTCAAGAGAAACGCATACTGCTGAAGGAAGTTTTTCATCATGTACTGCACGATATGATGGCTCGCGGGATCCAGCTAAAGTTGAATCATTTATCGATACAACTAGTGTGTTTAAGGATATAGTGCACATTGCTGATAAAAATGCGCTTCGAGGTTTACCACTCCTTCTGCAAGATGAAGCTTCTATTTGGTGGCAGGGTATAAAAGGTAGCATTTCTACTTGGAAATTAGCTATAGATGCTTTAAGAAGAACATTTGCACCCCAAAAACCCCCTTACAGAATATATCAGGAGATATTTGCAGAAAGACATGCAGCTACTACGCCAACCGAAATTTTTGTTACACGCAAGAGAGCTCAGCTAGCTGAACTTCCAGCACCAGCCAGTGCAACTACACAAATTGATCTAATTTTGGACTGCTTCATATTTCGATTAGAGACCGAATGCCTCGTGATAGTATCTCAACTTTTGATGGATTAATTAAAAGAACCAGGGAAATAGAGGACGCTAGAAGAGAGCACTCTAACCATACATCAACTAGGCAAGAGCGTTCTAGAGACAGTTCAGTTGGAAAGAAAGAGAGAAAACAATGTTCATTTTGCAGAAACTGTGGGCATGAATTTACAGAATGTCGAAAGCGACAAAACGCCAACAAAAATCAACAAAGAAATCCACCAAATAGCATTCGGCCGGTACAGCCTGCAACACGAGAAACTGAAAGTTTCAAAACACAACTTTGCTGTTACGGTTGTGGTAAGCAAAATGTTGTAAGAAGTGCACGTCATGCAACCCTAAGCCTAGTACTTCAGTCAACGCTCTTGACTTCTGTATCCCAAAAATAGGTAATATCCAAACAATAGCGCTCAATTAGAGTAGGAAACTATTTAGGCAGTGCATTTGTTGATACTGGTGCAAAATCTAGCATAGCATCACAAACCTTGTATAACTGTTTACTGAAACAGAGACATAAATTTATAGAAAGTCACGTTCGAATTATTATGGCTGACGGAATACCGCTACCACAAAAGATTCTTTCTACTGATGCTGAAATTCGGATAAAAGGACGTATTATAAAAACGAATTTTATAGTGTTGCCTAATTATACGGAAAATAAATCACTACTTGGAGTTGATTTTATTGAAGATGCTGGAATAATTTTGAATTTGCCCCAAAGAATATGGAATTTCATAGATAATCCTAGTGAGCAATACGAGTTTACTTATGAAAATATTATAAGTTCTCCTAGAACGAAAAGTCATATGTCTGCTATACAAACGGCTGTTAAGCCTAATCAAGGATAAGGTCCTGACCGCTCAAACAAAGACAAGACACAACGGACATTTTCCTTAGACACGATACCATCAACTCCTGGGAAAAATTTAAATCTATCTCAGGAAAGTCAGCCATCCAGGAAAAAGAAAAGGAGAATTAGGCCGGTCAGACTTTTCGGATAACCACCTAGCACTTGCAATGATTGATTTTGATATCGCTCTTCGTGATGATGAGGGTCAAGAACTATCAACTTCCAACCGAAAGAATCTTGATCAATTACTTCGTGACCACAAGTATATTTTTGATTCAAGTGGTCCACCAACAAGAGAGGTACTACATCATATTGATACAGGATGTCATCCGCCAATATCGTCACCACCATACCGGTTATCTGCTCAAAAAAGCAAACAATTAGTTCAGGAAATAGAAGAAATGGTAACGATGGACATAATCGAAGCCTGCGAATCCCCTTGGGCTTCGCCTGTAGTTTTGGTTCCCAAGAAAAGTATGCATCGACTATAGAAAGCTAAATGCAATCACTAAGCCAGATAGCTTTACTAGAATGGATGATCTTGGCCGTGAAACCAGAGGATCAAGAAAAAACATCTTTTGTCACGCCTTTTGGACTTTACAAATTTAAAAGAATGCCTTTTGGCCTCCGAAATGCTCCTGCGACATTCCAGAGGCTTATTAACAAATTTAAAAGTAACCTCTGCAGTAACAGTATAATACTGGCATATTTAGATGACCTTATCATATTATCTGTGTCGTTTGAACATCACATACAAGATATGAGAAGAATTTTTGAGAGGCTAACGATTTTTAATCTTAATCTCAACAGGAAAAAATGTAGATTTTGTTGCTCATCTATAAAATATCTTGGCCACATTATTTGCAATAAAGGGATTCAACCAGATCCCGAAAAGATAGCAGCTATATCAGCTATGCCCGATCCCTTAAATATTATGCACCTGCAATCATTTCTTCAAACGTGCTCTTGGTACAGAAGATTCGTGCCAAACTTTGATGAACACAGCAAGCCATTAAGCGACTTAACTAAGAAGAACACAGAATGGCGTTAGGAGTCAGAACATCGCAAAGCTTCCCAGTATCTGAAGGATGCGTTAACAAGCTTTCCTATATTACATCAAGCAGATGAGAGCAAACCATATATCCTAAAGACAGATGCCAGTAGTTACGCCATTGGAGCAGTTTTGGTGCAGGGGGAGGGTTCAGAGGAACACCCCGTAGAACATGCCAGTCGCCTTTTGACCTCTTCAGAACGGAACTATTCTACAACGGAGCGTGAAGCTCTTGCGATCGTATGGGCTGTATCCAAGTTTCGAGGATACATAGAAGGTGTTGAAGTAATAGTCACGACCGACCATCAAGCACTTAAGTGGCTCCTAAGTCTTAAGTCACCCATGGGAAGATTAGCTAGATGGGCCCTGCAACTTCAACCCTACAATCTTCAAATAAAATACATAACTGGACGTACAAATGTGGTCGCCGATACTCTATCACGCCCACCATGCGGAACAAATAATAAAGACACTTGTGGACTATGTAGTGTCTCTATAGATTTTCCAAGACGCAGCGCTAATGATACTCGGGCCAAACAACATAAGGATCTTGAACTAAATAAGATTATTGAGTGCTTTGAATCCAAGCATTAACCAGAAGATTGTGAATACTGGAGCAACAAGGGATATTTACTCAACGGCGGCGTGCTTTACAGATACAACCCGGACTTTGAATCTGACGATGCTCAGCTCGCAGTTCCCGAACAAGAGCGATCTGATATCCTAAAAGCATATCACGATGATGCTACAGCAGGTCACTACGGCTACCAAAGAACTTACAATCGTATAGTTGGTCAATATTATTGGAAGAGTATAAGAAAGTATATTAAAGATTATATTAAGAGTTTTCTCCATTGTCAGCGATTTAAAATTAGCAACAAGAAACCGGCTGGATTATTGCAGACCACAGTTAGTAATCAGAGATTCGAGACACTATCTTTTGATTTATTTGAACCCCTGCCAACTTCCGACGACAACAAATCATGGGTTTGTGTCAAAGATGTTGCATCTAGATGGATCGAGCTTTTTGCTCTGGAGAAAGCTAGCTCTGACGTTTGTGCAAGAGTTTTAGTTGACGAAGTTTTCTTGAGATATGTGCTACCACGGCGAGTTATAAGCGATAACGGAACACAATTTGTGAGTGCTGCTATGCAAAAGGTTATGTTCTGTCTGAATATTAAGCAATCGTTCACTCCATTATACCACCCAGCGGCCAACCCAGTTGAACGAAAAAACCGTGATCTGAAAACGCAGCTATCAATTCTGGTAACGGGTAATCACCGAGACTGGCCAAATAAACATCCTGCTATCAGGTTTGCTATGAACTCAGCCTTCAACGAAAACAGGGGCTATTCTTCTGCTTTCCTAACCTTTGGTCGTGAATTACGAGGCCTTAAAGATGTCCTCGATGATTTGAAGACGATAGTTCTTACCGAAAATTTTGTTCCAGAAATAACTCCATATTTGCTTAATCTAGCAAACACTATACAAGATGCAAAAGAAGTTCAAGAACATAAAACCGAACAAGCCAAGAAAATAGCGGACCGAAGAAGACGACCTGGCCCATCTTATCAGCCTGGAGACTACGTATGGGTGGCAACCCATCCAATCAGCAGCGCTAAGAAAGGGTATAGCGCAAAATTTTGTCCCAAGAGAGATGGCCCTTACATTATATTAAAAACGCATGGACCTTCCAGTTATGAGTTAGCAGCAACCACATCACCAGGCGACGCAATTGGGGTGTACCATACATCTGCTCTTAATCCATATATTGGACCAGGACCACATACAGTCAATCCAATATGCCGAATACGCAAGCGAGGTAGACCCAAGAAGGATGACAATGTTTAAAACCCTGGCACCTCGTCGAATCGACCTAGGAGCCAGAGGGGGAGGATGTAACGCCACCACTGGCTTTTCGACACCACTGGAGAATGTTCACCAGTATGACGATGAACCGTTAACTTGGTTATGTACCTTTTGTACATAACATTCATTTATTTCACCCCCCACCTAATTTCATTCTAATGTTTAGTGTAAAGCTATAAATATAAATCCAAACCATTGTACTGTACTCGAATAAAGTTGTCTACCGAAAATATTGTGTTTTTTCCTAAATCAATCTAGTTGTTACATAACGAATTTCTGTAAATATTTTCCAAATTTAGTTGTTAGTGTCGATATTCCAAAAATTGATGAAGAATGTAGATTTACGTAATTTTGATTTTTCTACATACAAACTTGATGAAAATATCGACGTCGAAACATTTTGGGCAACCATTCTAAAATCGAAAAGAATGTCAAACAGCTTCGCATTTCCATTGTTAAAAAAGTTTGTCTTTGAACTATTATCGCTACCAAATTCTTCTGCCGTTGTTGAAGGAACATTTTCACAAATAAATTTGAATAAAACTAAAGTTAGAAATAAATTGGTAACAGACACTTTAAATACAATTTTACTAACAAAAGACTATTTAAGACGTGAAGGTATTCAATGCTTTGATGTGTAAATCAATTCAAATATAAGCCAAAAAATGAAATCAAAGAATTTGTACGGTTAAAAGTCATATTTTTACACTTTTAGTTATGTCTGTTATGCTTAGTAATAAATATTAACGTTGCCTGCAATTGGACATTAATTTAAGTACCTGAAATTGGACATTAAACTAAGTACCTGAAATTGGAAATTAAGGGTTTATATTTTTTCTTCTGTTATTAAACTTTATTAAATACATATTAATGAGTTTTAATGAGCTTATAGCAAGATCTTGAATTCAAGTTTTTTATTCAATTATTTCAAGATTTTCAAGATATTTGTTTTCAAAATTTAAAATTTTTACATCATTTCGTCTGGCAACGTTGCCTACCACGCATGCGGAAATGGTTCGGTTGTGGTACTGTGCTGAGTTGCCTGGTGCCTCTTGAATTTTTGTATCTTGCTGCTAATTCGTCATTCTATTGTGAGCTAGCTCTCAAAACGTTTGGTCGAATTTTATTAAGATATACGAATTTTTAAATATTTTCTGGTTTTTTTCTTCCCGTCATTGAATAATTTCCTTCTATCTGTTTCCTAAGTAAAACTTCTTTTAGTTCCCGCGATTTTCTAATAGAGCTTTTCGATTATCTTGTGTTGATTTCTTTATAACTTTTTTTTTTCGGCACTCTAATACCTCCGTACTTTTCTTTATTTATCTGATTGTTTTTCTGTTTTTTGAGTTTGGATTCTAAGAACGACTTTTGCCTGCCCTTGGTTATTTGGACTGCGAAATTTTCCGTTTTTTGATCTTAAATTCTAAGAACGGCATTTTGTTTTTAAGATTGAGGAATTCGGATTTCTCAACATTCTTCTTTTTAATTTTTTTTTTTTTCAAATCTGGAATATCTACTTGGAGTGTTTATTGTTTACCCGATTGAATTTTTCCAGATTACATATATTTGACAACATGTCTTGGAATAGGACAAAATGCATTATAAGTTGCTGCCGAGCAACTGGTAAGCCCGAAAATGAGAGCTATAAAAATGGCTTCAAGGCGTGGGTATGTCTTCCGATGAGGTTAAGAAGAGAAAGAAACCTTATATATGCCACATATATTTTGAGGAAAAATATATGGGGGACAAGTTTCTTAAAAAGGGTGCGATCCCAACTCTTTCTTGACTGAACCAGTATATGCGGCTAATGTAGATGTTTGATCGGTCAAATGCTTCAAGATCCTATTCTAAAAAAGAAATATGAGTAATGTTGACTACACATTATGATGAGCTCTAAATATTATGGACCATTAATTTCAACACAAAATGAACACGAAGATGAAGGTTTTATGTGTTCACAATGCATTAAAATATCAAAAGCAAATACATACCTTAAAAAATGCATTTTAGAGAAAATTGGAAAAAAATTAAGAACTGAAAAAAAAAACATAGATACCGGCAAAATAAAATACTTTGATATAAGAAATCATATCAAGATGTCAAACGAAAAAGTGTAAATACTTTGAATGATACAATTGATTTGCTACCTGAGGTAAATCTAAACGCAAAAATGTTTGCGAAATTGATTTTGAATTTGGGTAAAAGTTGTTACTCAGAGACTGAGAAATGGTTGACTCAATGCATATATTTCCGGTCATCTGCCGGTTATACATTTTTAGAGAAAATTTCGAGCTGCATTTACCATCAATTTCGTCCTTACATAATTGGACTAAGATTAAAGCGTATTACATGGTGAAATCAGTTGGGCTGTTATATTGTTCTTATATAACATAAAAAAAATGAATCAACTAAAATCTGTCCTAAACTGACATTATCCCATATCTGGCCAACGGATTTTCAAAAAATTACAGTACATTTAGCTGTCCCAAGTCTTGAGCAGAAGTGTAACAGTTGGAATACGAGTTCTTTTGAGTTTTAACAAGTATCCGGACGAATTAAAGGAAATTGCATTGTCAACCTCAAAATTCATAGACAAAATGAACAGACTTTTTGACATATTAAATGGAAGACCTTCATTTACTCAGACTTCTCTACATTCAAATTTTTTGGTTGAGATGTCATCTTACGTATTAAACCTAAAGCCAATTATCGGAAGAGATCAATCACATTGTTTCAATTGATTAGCATTTACAATCAAATCAGTTTTGTCTTTAAGTGATTCCCTGTTATCATCTTACAAATATGTTCAGTTTCTGCACATGCAAAAGTTAAATCAGGATCCACTTGAAAACTTTTTTTCACATATTAGAAGCAGAAATTGCAATAAAAGTAAACCATCTTTATTTGAGTTTGGAGCATTGTTTGCAAAAATTATTTCAACAAAATTACTCTTTTCATCCCAGTTTTCTAACTGTGAAAATGATGATGATGAAATTTTAAGTATTGACTGGAAAACTGTTTTAAAAGATCAATATAATCAAACTCAACATATTTCTTCGTGACAAGCTCAGTTGGATGAGGTTAACAACTATATGGAAGAAGAAATTGTGGTAACAGAACATAATTTGAAAAGCTCGAAATAAATGACGCTGCTATTAGGTATTTTGCTGGTTATTGTTTTTTGAAAACATTTAAAAGTTTAGGCAGATTTTGTAACGAATGCAGCAAATAAAAGGTACAAAATAATCTATGCGGAAGTGATCCGAGTGAAATTTTAATCATATTAAAACAATATGATAGCTTAAAAGATGGTGCTGGATTAATTGTACCGACAAACAAATTTTTTGAAGTATGTAGCAGACATGTCGAAATCTTTACAAAAGCATTCCAAGATAATCCGGAGAAAGAAAACTTGAAACAATTTATTGTAGATACTTACGTGTTTGATTCTAATAGCCCTCATTGGGATTGGTTCGACCAAACACGTCAGTGCTTCGCGCACCGTATTCAGACAATTGATTTCCTTGTTCTAGTTCTTGTAATTAAAAATTGCAAATGGGTGTAAAAACCAAGATTCGTGGAAAAAAATACATTTTAAACACAGAAAGTTAACAAATGCCACAAATACTTGATACATGGATAGACAAGGCTTCTACCTTCAAAATAAAATGCTAAACAAACTACTAAAAGTCCTCAATAGTAAATACTATTGTTCGTGTAGAATGCCGTATATAAATACACAAATGTAAGAGCCGTTAAGAAAGTCTCAAATATTCAAAATAATAGCATTATTAAAACGACAAGTAAAAATGATAGTATTGGTAAGACCACTTCTTATGATATCGGACACCCATCTGTATAAGTTTGATTTTTGCAGTGGTTTCTCGCATATATTTCTAGAACGGTTCGTCGGACAGTAAAAATGATTACAACCAATTTCATACAATTTCATATTCTGAAGAAGTTTTTAGTACCTACAATAAAAACGTCTAGGACTGACCGTTTTCACAGTATACGTAAAAAACTGAAATTTTTATACAACACCAAGAATGGGTTACCGGATTTGGACCATATTTGAAATTATATATTCTATTTTTATAAGATCGCCGTGCACAAAATTTGACCTCTATATGTCGACGCGCTCACAGGCGGGTTCAAATATATAGTAAAAATTGAAATATGTATGTGTATGGAAACCCTACGAAGGAGTTATCCGATTTGTCTCATTTTCGAACTTAAATATAATTTTTTTTAAATGGCATAATTGCACACGCTCTCGAGTTATCGTACAGACGGACAGACCAACAGGCGGACAGACAGACGGACATGTAAAAACCAAAATAACTTTTTATATCATGCGTAGGTGTCGAATTCATTTTGTCTACCATCATTAATTCTATACGTTACAACTACAAACAGAATGGCTAACTTAGTACATCCTCTGATTACATCATCGTACCCTAGATGATCGAGTAAACAAAAAACGTTTAGATAGAAAAAAAAAGCAGAAAAAATTAAAAGTATTTTTAGAAAATTTATTACAAATTAGTGGAACAAAACATTTTCAAATCACTTAAAAAGATGACAAAAAGATTTGAAAGCTATCAAGCTATATGTATACATACACACAATCACAGCCGACAGGCCAGTTAGCATGCTAGGCCCACAGCCAAGTATTATCTGTGCTAGCATCCAACATCCGAGCTGAACCATTTCGCTATGCAGCAGGGTGGCATATGAAATATGAGAGATAATGTAAAAAAGCTTTAGCTCAACCCAACCAATGTGACGTGGGAGCATTTTGTTACTTGGGAAGAAAGCTCTTTGCCAGCTATGGTCTGTCGGCTATGAGGCAAATAGTGCCTCACTTTTTCCCTTTAGCTTGGAAATCTGTATGCTTATCTGTTATTTAACCACAGATAAGCATACAGATTTCCATTTACGAAATACGTAAATTTTAGGAAACTAGTTATGTATTATATAAGTATATATAAAAAAAATAATAAATAAAAACGGCATAGAAAATAAAACTATCCTTAATATGTAGACCCTATATTCATAAACGCGTGCCAAAACTTTCAACGTGCTGGCGGAACGAATGCACAACGGTCACTCTTTTCAGGAGGAAGGTAAAATGACGTTCCTACAAATTTTATTTTATTTCATATAAATTTCATCCTTTAATTTAACGTTGATTTAAAGCAATTCTTCTTCAGTACAATTGCTAAAGTTGTCTGTTTCTTATCCTTGCGAATTTCCTTTCTTGCTGACTCTTTATGTTTATGCTGTCGGATCATGATTATTGTAGACTTAAGTAGAGAATTAATTAATAAGTCAGTCGCTGCATATTCGTACACTGTTTTTCTTTTCTCTGTTTTCCCTCAACATAAGCTTTTTCACTTTTCGCATAATGCTGAGCGGCTACCAAACTAATGTGGCACGTAATTTAACGAGTGCATTTTCAAGGCAGACAAATAAATTCATTTTAACCATCGCCCACTAAAGTGATATGACCCAGATGTTACTCGCAGCATGTTACATCACTCTCAATAGAAAAGAAAGCGCTAGATAGAAATATGTATACGTAATTATATAATAACATACTAAAGAATTATTATAGTGGAAGTATGTATTTTGCTTGATTTTATAAACAAAATTAAGACTAACAAGTAAAAAAGTTAGAATTAGCCTAAAACAATTTCTTATGATACTCTAGATGAATGCCCGTATGAAATTTTGATTTTTGAAGTGGTTTTTCGAATGTTTCTAGAACTGTTCATCGGACAGAAAAAATAATTATAACCAATTTTACAGGATTTAGTATTCTGAAGAAGTTTTTAGTACAATAAAAATGTCATGAAATACCAAAAAATTTATATGGCAACACCAAGAACGGGTTGCCCGATATAGTCCATTTTTGAAATTTTATTTGCTACTACTATGGCGACGCGTTTTCAGGCAGTGCCCAAATATATAGTGAAAAAAGAAATTTTTGTATGGCAATCCCACGAAGGAGTTGCCCGATTTGTCTCATTTTCGAACTTAATTGTCCTTTTTTTAATTCCGCGTACAAAATTTCAGCTCTCTAAGTATACGCGTTCTCGAGTTATCGTGCGCACAGACAGACAGACATGAAAAAATCAAAATAACTTTTGATATTATGCGTGGGTATCCAAGCAACTTTGACCTCACAAATGAATCACGCGGTTGCCAAGAATCAAAGATTAATAATGACGAACTAAAGGTACACTGTGGAGTCTCACCCTTCTCAGAATGCCTACATGACTCCCGCATGTTAATCGTAATTGCTCGAATTTATTTTGGTTTTCGATCACTATACAGTATAGGTGATTGTATCGTTCTGAATCTAGTCGAGCTAAGATTATTCGGACATTAATTCTTCCAAACTGCTCTTATATTGATGTTGCCATATATCCATTAAAGGCTGATGCTTTATCTAAGTTATCTCCTTAATGATTGTGTTAGTTATATAAGAGATACATGGATTCTTTGCATGCGGAAGTCACGTATCATACATCCATCAATAACCTAAGGTACTTAACCTGATCAGAAGACATATTTGACCCTTAGGAGAAATGGGCGGGTTAACAGCGAATGCAAAAACTGTACAAGAACTTAACAAAAAATTTAAACGTTTGAGTCTTACTTAACGGACAATTTCTTAATATGACACCAATGGATTACGTCAAAAAGAATCTCATTTATATATGTAGTCACAACATGAAGATTCTCATTCGTGGCTCCAACAAAAATCTAAATAACCATCAGCATAGAGACGGAAATGCGAACCTTGCAAAGCATCATTATGAATATTATGACAAAAGAAGGGCTAACATAACAGTGAATACTCTTACTATTATATACTATAATATGAGACTTTGGTTGAAGTAACTCAAAACCATAGCATAGGTGTATTTACACGAGCTAAATTAGCTATGAAAATTATTGATAAGCCTAATGTGGAGCTAACGTGAAGGTAAGTGTAAGCGAATATAACATTACCCCCACCATCACATAAAGAACGGATGTCTAATTCTCACAACATGAGAGCTGTGCACGTGGAGTGCTTATGTCTAAAGTCAGATTGAAATTTGGAGAAAATTATTTATACTGATGTGTTAAATCTTTTTCCCACTTTGAATTTTGACGTTTTTAAGATGGCAAAGCAATCTTGGGAATCGGCATTACAAATCCTAACTTCCAGAACTGGGCACCTGATTAGTTTATTCAAAATTCAGGTTACTACCGAGAAATTGTGAGCCAAGATGATTTTAATGAACATCATTGGCAATTCGTCATGCCCAATAGCATTGGATTTGCACGACAGCAACGTGAAAAATAGTTTTGCTGTCAGCTGTATCAAGCCTGAATTAGATTGCCACGGCAGCAGCAGCGACAGCAGCAGCAAATGATTTTCATTGGGCTATCAAACACAAGTATTCATGATGCAGTATGCAAACCGGTTTTTTAGGGAAGAAGTGAAAAGACGCAAGTAGATAACTTTTTGCCACGGCAGCAGCAGCAGCGACACCGACAGCAAATAGTTCTCATTAGACCATCCCAAACGAGTATTCTTGATGCAGTGTGCAAACCGGTTTTTTATGGAAGAAGTGAAAAGACGCAAAGAAATATCTCTGGGTAAAGAGATATTTCTGCGTGTTTTTAGCTCTACCCTAAAAAACCGCTTTGCATACTGCATCACGAATAGTCGTGTGGGATGACTTATTGGTTGAGAGCGGTCAGATGATTGGGCCATCCCAGACGAGTATTCTTGATGCAAAATGCAAACCGGTTTTTTAGGGAAGAGGTAAAAGAAGCAGAGAAAAATCTCTACAATTGTGCTGCACTTTGGAGAGAAATTTTGCATCAAAAATCAAATGGTATTCACTTGTTGTGCCGCACTAATACAACCGCAACGAAATATTTCTTGTTCAGTGGGGTCCGAGAATTTTCATGAAATATCTGATTTCATTCTTGATTTATCTGCCGGAGAGTACAATAATGCACGCACACATTCATAGTCCCCTGCAGCAAGAATACCCATGCGGAGGCGCGTACTCTGTTGTTAAACCGGTTTGCATTTTGCATCAAGAATACTCGTCTGGGATGGCCCATTGAGAGAAAGCAGCACGGACGTCTGTGCTGCCGAGTCATTCAAAATTCTAAATTTGCTGCCCCAGTCTTCATAGGCGGCGTGGATATGCTGTCATATACAAATAGATATGTCAGTCGTCAGCAAAAATGTTTTTTTGCGTTGCTTCCACTGCCGCTGTCGTGCAATCTGATTCAGGCTTCAGATTACACTACAGCAGCACAAGGCAGCAAGCAGAAGATTCTGACATTTCTGTATGCGTATTACAGAATATCTACGCTTCGTATGAAGACAGCGGCAGCAAATTTAGAATTTGGAATGACTCGGCAGCACGAATATCCATGCTGCTTGCTCTCAATCAACTGACCGCTCTCAACCAATGAAAGCAGTTTGCTGTCGTTGCTGCTGCCGTCGTCGTCTAATTCAGACTTTAATCTAAAGGACAACATCCACATTCCGCAACAATTCTCATGAAATTTATTCAGCCGAAATACATCGTGCTAAAATAATGCAAATTGAGTTCAACTGCTCTCAGCTGCGGAAACTGTGAATAAAATATATGAAATTACATCAATGCTTCCTTTCCTACAACAGTGCACCTGACTGAACTGCTGCACTACTTTACTAAGACCCTTAGATAGAACATATATCAAACATGAATCGGGGTATCGTATAAAAATAGAATAGAAAAGCATTTATTAAAGAACCTCAGCTTACGCTAAGTTACAACGTTAGGTACATCGAGTATACAATAGATATTGATAATATGTCGAGAATATTAAAATAACAAAAATGCAACGATTGTAGTAATAATAACGATTGATAGTTATAAATATATATATACATATTATATATAAAAGTTAAAAAATAAAAAAAAATAAAAAATGGATTACCAGTTGAGTTGTATTTTTTTTTTATTTGTTCTTTAAGTTTTTAAGTTTAAGTTATCTACTCTTAGCTGTTACTTTACCTTTACTTTTTCATTGTTAATTGGTGTTTACCATTCTACTTCTCTGCTTAAGTGCTTTAGGCTGACTTCTTTATTGACTATATTACTGTAACTTCTTTCTGCCGCAATGAGTCTGTTCATTGCTCTTTTTTTGGTTTGTTGACAACTTGGTATTTTATCGATTATACCAACTAGCTATTATTTACTCCATTTGCCTAACGTTGTAACGTAGCGTAAGCTGAGGTTCTTTAATAAATGATTTTTCTATTCTATTCTATTCGTGTAAATGAGTGAAGCCGATAAACCATCATAATATCTCGAAGGGGGGAAATGTTGCAAGCACAAAAAATACAAGTAACAAGTACCTAATACCCATAGTGATAAGAAAGCCTTGCAATTAAAAACTTACCCCAAACGTCTTCTGCTTTCCTCCGGAGGAAGTTGATCAAATGTTTTGGATTCATCCTCTCCTAAAAATGCTTCGTGATCATATTGTACATTGTGCTGATCTTCCTGATAGTGCTTTACGTTGGATGAGTCGTGTTCGTTGGGTTGACTTTCGTCTGGCTTTGGGATCGCAAAACCAGCGACAATGCACATTAAAAAAACTATTTTCAGCATCGCGATAAATATACAGCTAGTAAAATATAACACAACTGATTTGGCTATGACTACTTTTCAGGCTTCTTAAATAAATCTGCCAATGGAAATTGATACTTGCACTTTTAATCTAACTAAAGCACATAAAGAAAAAAGAAGAAATTTTGAATAGTTCCAACTCAGCCGTAAACAAATCAGCTGGTTCTGGTTGTAAGAATTGTCATCCCTTTTAAAGCCTACTTTCACATATAGATGGCAATAGAAAAAACCAGTTTTCTAGATTTGGTGCCACCTTAAAGGCCAACCCACACGGAAACTGTGCCACCTGTAAGCCCTAGCATCAAAGCCCGGTATTGTGTTCATTTAAGCCCGGTATTGTGTTCATTTAGCGGATAAATATTTAGCAGCAATCGAACAGGGACCTTTTTTCCGGCTAAAATTGTTCATTGTAGGTGGCTGCTTTTGACAATCAGCTGTCGTGCATTTGTGATATTATTTCTTGTTCTTTTAGATTGCTATTTGCTATATTCAATCTCAAAATAGTAAGGAAAATTATATTTATACTTACTATTTTAATTTCTTCTCAAAAGAATTGTCTAACTGAAGACGGAATTTTTTGCCCGAAAAATAAAATAAAAATTCACTCAAATTCAAACGTCAAAATTTTAGCGCGGAAAAAAGGTATTGAGCGGATAAATCTGATGCTAAATATACCTTTGTGGAAAATACTGCCATCTACTTGTCAAAACTAAACATACTTTTGGCTGATAAAACACAATACCACTTTCTTCAGCGATTTGGCTAAATATTTCGCAACTAAATTTCACCGCTAAATTTCCATACAAAATTTATCCGCGAAATGAACACAATACCAGGCTTTAGCGGATAAATATTTAGCAGCAAAATTATATAAAAATATTTAACGCTAAAATTGTTCATGGCTGCTTTTGGCAATCAGCTGTCGTGAATCTGTGATATTATTTCGTGTTCTTTTGCTTTTGCAATTACCCAATCTCAAAATAGTAAGGAAAATTATATTTATATGTACTTACTATTTTAATTTTTTTCAAAAGAATTGTCTAAATGAAGACGGAGTTATTTTATCGGAAAAAAATAATAAAAATCCAATGACACTCTTGCATTCCAATTTCTTTCAACTTCCAACGTCAAAATTTTAGCGTGGAAAAAAGGCATGATACAAAGATTAACTGGTTCAACTTTTGGCTATAGCCAGAATGAGGTCGTTCAGTTGTTGGATATAGCCAATTTTGAGCCAAAAATAAGAGCTATAAATGATGAAAAATCATATATGCATATGTGAGCTCAATTGTCAGAATTTATTGTTCAGCCGGCTATAGCCAAATTGGTTATGTGCTCTGCAGGTGAAGCCAAAGTAGCTTAACGTTTGTTTGTTTAGTTGTTGATTTCAAGTAAACAAAAAAAATGTCTCAATTTTATTACTGTGCGGATACCAAAGGTGAAATTATATACGAAAATAATGTGCCATTATTAACAGACAAAGACGGTAATGTTGAAAATTTGCGCTGTGATTAAATTATTTATTAATATATAGGTTTCACCTATTTTATAGGAAATGAATCCAATCTTTTATTATAGTTGCTATAGCAACTAATTTACTTTTATTACTCGACATAATTCTTACAATGAAATTGAAACAATTTATGGAAGTTTGACATTTACTCACACAAATAAGAGCCCTAACTACACCCATTCTAGCTATAGAGAGGCAGGTTTTCCGGCTCTAGCCAAAAGTTGAACACAACCCAAGTATGGCCGGAAAACCTGCCTCCTTTGGCGACAAATGTCAGAAATTTTTTCTATTTCCGACTGGTTTTTATCGCGCGATACGTTCATAAGGTTGACAGAGGTTTTTAAAATTGACATCTACAATTTAATATGTTTTGGTTTTGTGGATTAAAGTAAATATTATTGTGAAATAAGTTTTTATAACGGATAGACAGATGGAATTAAAATTAGCGGTGAAATTTAGTTGCGAAATATTTCGCCAAATCGCTGAAGAAAGTGGTATTGTGCTTTATCAGCTAAAAGTTTGTTTAGTTTTGACAAGTAGATGGCAGTAATTTCCACAAACATATATTTAGCATCAGATTTATCCGCTCAATACCTTTTTTCCACGCTAAAATTTTGACGTTGGAAGTTGAAAGAAATTGGAATGCAAGTGTCATTGTATTTTTATTATTTTTTTCTGATAAAAAAATTCCGTCTTCATTTAGACAATTCTTTTAAAAAAAATTAAAATAGTAAGTATAAATATAATTTTCCTTACTATTACAATCTAAAAGCACACGAAATAATATCACAAATTCACGACAGCTGATTGTCAAAAACAATGAACAATTTTCGCCGTAAAAAGGTCCCTGTTCGCTTGCTGTTAAATATTTATCCGCTAAAGGCCGGTATTGTGTTCATTTCGCGGATAAATTTTGTATGGAAATTTAGCGGTGAAATTTAGTTGCGAAATATTTAGCCAAATCGCTGAAGAAAGTGGTATTGTGTTTTATCAGCTAAAAGTTTGTTTAGTTTTGACAAGTAGATGGCAGTAATTTCCTCAAACATATATTTAACATCAGATTTATCCGCTCAATACCTTTTTTCCACGCTAAAATTTTGACGTTTAAAGTTGAAAGAAATTGGAATACAAGAGTGTCACTGTATTTTTATTATTTTTTTTTCTGATAAAAAATTCCGTCTTCATTTAGACAATTCTTCTGAAAAGAAATTTAAATATAAATAAATTTTTTTACTATTTCGAGATTGGGTAATTGCAATAGAAATCTAAAAAAACACGAAATAATATCACAAATTCACGACAGCTGATTGTCAAAAGCAGCCACCTATAGTTCAAAACAATGAACAATTTTAGCCGTAAAAAAGGTTCCTGTTTGATTGCTGCTAAATATTTATCCGCTAAATGAACACAATACCGGGCTTAACCCCGAGGTTACACCTGCAAGTACAGCTTGCATGCAACTTGCACTGCCATACTTCTTGCACGTGTAACCTCTACTGCCATGCTGGCAGTACAGCTTTCAGCGAACTTGCATGCTGAAAAACCATGGCAGCTGGGAGATAGTAATTTGACATTTATACAGTTTTCAAAATGGCGGAAATGAAATGCTTGAGAGAAATTCATAAATTTATACCGGGAAAATGAAATTTGCTGGGATTATTTGCAATACATCATTTACCAACACCTTCATTTTCCTGTTTTCTTGGGTTTTTATCATTGTGATGCTTCCTTTATTGCCATAATTTTCCAATATACGCAAGAGTTTACGTCTCAATGCCATTTTTTAAATGAACTTGCATGCAAGCTGATAAGACATCAACCGAACTGCCTTCCGCTGTCAAGTTAAAAATCGTGTTGGAAGGGAGGCTTGCATGCAAGCTGTACTTGCAGGTGTAACCGTGGGGTAACATGGAAAAAAGGTATTGAGTGGATAAATCTGATGCTAAATATATATTTGTAGAAATTACTGCCATCTACTTGTCAAAACTAAACAAACTTTTTGTAAAAAATTGCTTTAAAGTAAAGATGGTAACTCTACAAAGATATAAATTCTCTAAACCAAACTCAAGTTTAATTGTCATAGTATTTACATGTACATATGTATTTTGCTCATCAAATGAATTCTACTTTTATTGAATTAGTCTGTAAAGGTCGGTCAAGCATTCAACCTCGAATTATTCAGTAAAGTCAATAAATTCATATCTATTTCAATTACGGTCTTTTATTTCAATTAATTCTTTTATTGCTTCCCTCTGATATCTTTTTCGACACTGGTGCCGAAACCCGGGAAGTGAAACGGTTTATCGGAAAGACTGTAATTTGCGCTTAAGTTTTCAACGGAATTCTATTGACTTTAATCACGTGTATCTTACGGACAGTTAAAAGAGTATGGAATCTCAAACGCGTGCAGTTTATCGCCGTCAAGTAACTAATATCGCGAAAAGCGCGAGTGATTATCTGAATTCCACGGAGTCACAAGTTAAGGACGAAAATAAAGATAGTTTTGATCTCATCGAAGAAGAGCTGGTGGTTCTATTGGAAAGATTAAAAGCGGCGAAAGAAACCCTAAACCAAGCCAATTTAGAAATTCGACCTACAATTAAGGCAGAAGATATTGCTAAGGAAGCCGAAAGTGTTGCGGAGTATGAAGATAAGGCCATAAGTGCAATCACAAGACTTAAACAACGTTTATCTAAGCTGCAAGAGCGGCAACGTAACGGAGCTATAAATAGTACAGTAACTGATAATAAACGGCCCTCAACTATTCATTTACCGAAGATAGAATTGCGTAAGTTTTCTGGGGATTTTAAAGAATGGCTCCCATTCTGGGAACAATTCCGGCGTACCATTCACGAGAACCCTACTCTCGACGACGTAACTCGTTTTAATTATTTACAGTCAACACTATTAGGTAAAGCGGCAGAATCAATAGCAGGGTTCACTCCAACGGAGTCTTGTTACTCGGCAGCTATCGCGCTATTGATGGAGGAATATGGAAATAATGAAAAAATTATAGATAGGAATTTACAGCAACTGATGTCGCTTCCGTCCGTCTCTTCGTGTCATGATGCAGCTGCATTGCGTCGATTGTATAATGCTGTCATGACAACTACACGTTCACTTACAGCTTTAGGTGTACCATCCTCTCAGTATTACATCATGCTAAAGTCGGTTATTCTCAAATGCATACCACCAGAACTGAGATTAGAATTTCACCGCCATCAAGAAACACAAACAAACATTCATGAAAAGTCTGCAGAAATATCCGACGACGATGATGCTTCCGTGGCAAACAGCGAGAGCTCCCTAGCGCTATGTGGGGATAAATCAGTTCGAGATATTCTTCGTTTCTTGAAAAGGGAAGTGGAATCGTTAGAGAAGTCTGGAATAGCTAAACGCAATTTAATATATCGGTCACCTCAGAAAATTACAAACACTGCTGCAGGATTACTTGCTCATACATCTGAAACCACACAATCTCCAATTCAATGTTACTTTTGTAAATCAGTTACCCATAGTGCAGAAAAGTGCAACTCTTCTCTTTCCTTAATTCAACGTAAAGATATGCTGAAAAAAGAAGGGAGGTGTTTCAAATGTACCAGACGTGGTCATAATTCAAAAAATTGCAGAGTGAGAGTGTATTGTGATAAATGCAACAATAGGCACGCAACTTCTGTATGCGACCCCCAATATTTTAAAACGGTAACACGAAAAAGTTCTGCCGAAAGTGCTATCAAGAGAGAAAATATAGACTCACAAGGTTTATCATCCTCATCGTCATCGGCACAAATAACTGCAAGTCTGTGCTCGCCCACCGTACAGCAGAAGCACTTAATTTACTTACAAACGGCTTGTGCTATTGCTTCGGCTTCTTCTCACAGTTTATGTAATTCAATGTTGGTGCGCATAATTTTGGATGGTGGATCTCAAAGAACTTACATTAAGCAAAGTGTGGCTGACAAACTTAAATTAAAAGTGACAGATACAGTTAACATTAATATCGTTCCCTTTGGATGTACAAAAAAAGCACCAATAAAATCGTTTCAACGCGTGAATGTAGAGTTGAAAAGCCTGCATGATAATCAGTGTATCTCTGTACTAGCTATTGTCGTGCCTGAAATATGTCCTGATATTCTAATTGCACCTGACGTGAAATGTAGCAAATTTTCAAATTTAATCTTAGCTGACAGTTCTGAGTGCCATGAATTTGAAGATGGCATAGGTTTATTGATTGGTGCAGACATTTATTGGAAGGTTGTTTTAGATAAATTTAAAAGAATTAGTGCGGAATTAGTGGCCATTAGCACGATCTTCGGTTGGACAATACAAGGTCCTGCTCTGTATAATTGCAATGAGTTAGCTTTAACAACAAATGCAATTACTTTACAGGTAGCTGAGCTTGAGGATATTAGTGAAAATATCGATCGTTTTTGGAGCCTGGAAAGTATTGGAATTACTCAGCCTATTTCTAAAGGTCAGTCTGATGCCATAAGCTTGGATAGTTATGTTGCTAAACAAGGACAGCGATATGAAGCCTCGTTATTATGGAAAGATCCTCATTGTAATTTAAACGATAACAAAGCAGGTGCGGCGATAAGGTTTGACAAATTAATTAAACAACTGTCTAGGAATTCTTCGAAATTTCAGGACTACGATAATGTGATGTGGGAATTAATTTCTAATGGGATAGCAGAGCGTTGCGATGAAGGTGCGGATTCAGATACGCGACTCTATTATATGCCACATCGTCCAGTGTACCGGGAAGACAAAGCAACTTCAAAAACAAGAATTGTGTTTGATGCTTCTTCAAGTACAGGTAACAATTTTTCGTTGAATAGTCTCTTAAGTCCGGGAGAAAATCTTTTACCTGACGTCATGGCAGTTTTATTAAATTTTCGAATGGGGAAGATTGCTATAGTCGCTGATATAGAGAAGGCATTCTTGCAAATCTCGTTATTGCCAAAGGATAGAAATGTGCACCGATTTTTTTGGTTCGAGCAGCGATTAAGTAACCTAAATCACCTTCCAGCTAGAGTTGTTTATAGAATGACTAGAGTAACTTTCGGAATTTCATGTAGCCCGTTTTTACTCTGTGCAACCCTGAAAAAACACTTCGAATTAGAATCTCATGCTTTCGCTGAAACATGCGAAATCTTGAAGAATGCGTTTTATATGGATGATATGATCGTAAGCCTTAATGATGAAGGGCAAGCTTTTCGACTATATAAAGATACTCTAGAAATATTAGACCGCGCAGTATGAATATACGAAAATGGAATAGTAATGATAGTTATTTGCGTAAACAATTTTCTGAAGAAGAATTATTGGACGTGCAGAAAGTATTAGGTGTAGTTTGGTATTGCATTACAGATGAAATTTCTATCGATTTGGAAAATATTTGCGATTCAGTTCCCACAAACGTAACAAAAAGAAATTTACTGCAATTCATCGCTCGAATTTATGATCCATTGGGTGTACTGGGACCAACTGTGGTTAAACTTAAGCTTTTATTTCAAGAATCTTGGAAGCTTAATCTTGGATGGGATGAACCCTTTCCGGCACATCTTCTTACAAGTTGGAATAATTGTTCGCATGACCTACCTTATTTAAAGAATGTGATGATCCCGCGATGTGTATTCCCGTTTTTCGACAATGTAACATATCAATTGCATATATTTTCAGATGCCAGTCCTCAGGCGTATGGAACAGTAGCCTACATAAGAAGTGAAAACGGAGATGGTAGAAGAAATGTAGCTTATCTTTGCTCTAAGAATCGAATTGCGCCATTGAAAAATGGCAAATCTGCAGAACTTACTTTACCAAAATTGGAGCTTACAGCAACACTTTTAGGAGCTCGATTGTATAATTATTTGAACACTCATCTGAAAATAAAATTTGATTCTGCATATTTTTGGTCGGATTCAAGAATTACGCTTTGCTGGATTCATAATGAAAGAAAATATGAACGTTTTATTGATCATCGAGTGAAGGAAATAAGGAAATTAACTCCACTACGAAGTTGGAGGCACTGTCCAGGAACCGATAACCCTGCCGATCTTCTCACACGGGGTATCACTGGTAAAAATCTTCTAGACTCTACAATATGGTTAAAGGGACCAGATTGGTTGCTGGCTGAAGAAGTTGATTGGCCTCAACAACAGAGTAACAATATTGCAGAATCATCATTCACTTTGTACACTGTCAGTTGTGATGAACCCTTAATAAGGCAACCTATCTTAAAAATGGAACACTTCAGTCGATATACAAAAATGATCCGTGTCACAGCTTATGTTTTTCGATTTATAGACTATGTTAAGGGCGAAAAACCTCAAAGCTCCTTTGTTTCCGCAAGCGAACTCAGACGAGCAGAGAAGTATTGGATTCAGTTTTTACAATTAAATGCGTACAAGGAAGAGATGATAGCACTACAAAGGGCAAAATCTATCCCTAAATCATCAACTATTTTGTCACTTAATCCTGTACTAGACGAACATGGAATTATGAGAGTAGGAAGTCGTTTAGCTGAATCGCAGCTCAACTGGGATGAAATTTATCCAATCATACTACCGAAATCTTCACATTTTACTTCGCTTTTGGTAGAAGATGCACATGAACGAACGTTGCATGGTGGCGTTAATCTGGTTCTTTCGCGACTAAGAGAAAACTACTGGATCATCAAGGCTCGCCAAGCTGTAAAGTCAATAATACAGCGCTGTAAGGTTTGTAAACGTCTAAAGGGAAAACACGCCGAACAACCATTTGCACCTTTACCCAGGTATCGATTGCAGGCATCGCGACCTTTCGAAACGAGTGGCATAGATTTTGCTGGACCCCTGTACGTGAAAAGTTCATCAGACGACACAGCTACCCGAAAGGTGTATATCTTGCTCATCACTTGTGCTGTCACGCGAGCTGTACATCTTGAATTAGTGTTAAATTTGACGACTGAATCTTGCATATCAGCTTTAAGGAGATTTTTCGCTCGACGTGGAAATCCAAAAATAATAATTTCTGATAATGCTCGCACTTTTAAGCGTTCCTCGTTGGAATTTAAACAACTTTGTAAGGTAATAGATTCCGAAGCTCTACAAGGATACATAAGCCACGAAGGAATCACCTGGAGGTTTATTGTAGAGCGAGCAGCATGGTGGGGCGGATTCTGGGAGCGACTTGTGAAGATTGTTAAGGATGTTTTAAAGGCTTCTATTGGCCGAGCTGTACTGACAGTTGAACAATTAGAAACCCTTCTAATAGAAGCAGAAGCGGTGGTAAACGCCAGACCGCTAACCTATATCAGCGATGACCCGCTTGATTTGGTCCCCCTAACACCTGCACATTTTTTATTGGGAGCGTACCCATCACATTTAGATCTTAACTCTGCTGAAGCAACGGATAAAGACATACGATTAAAGTGGAGAGCCCGATTTCGGTTATATAATTCATTCTGCAAACGATTTAAAGTAGAATATCTTCAGAGGCTACGGTCGGCACATTTTACAAATCAGCCTTATTCGATGCAAGTCAAAGTCGGAGACGTGGTCATCGTGAACGACCCAACTACACATCGATTGCTTTGGAAGCTTGCCATAGTAGAAAATGTATTTCCTGGACGTGATTGTAAAGTTCGTGCCTGCGAATTAAGATTTGGAAATGGGACGAGATTAAGACGAGCTATTCAACAGATTTATCCACTTGAAATAAACAATGCATTGCCGGCGGGAGGATGTAAAAAATTGCTTTAAAGTAAAGATGGTAACTCTACAAAGATATAAATTCTCTAAAACAAACTCAAGTTTAATTGTCATAGTATTTACATGTACATATGTATTTTGCTCATCAAATGAATTCTACTTTTATTGAATTAGTCTGTAAAGGTCGGTCAAGCATTCAACCTCGAATTATTCAGTAAAGTCAATAAATTCATATCTATTTCAATTACGGTCTTTTATTTCAATTAATTCTTTTATTGCTTCCCTCTGATATCTTTTTCGACACTTTTCGCTTCAGTGACTAAATTTCACCGCTAAATTTCCATACAAAATTTATCCGCGAAATGAACACAATACCAGGCTGATAAGATCGGTCTAGTGAAGCCGAGCCACTGACATATAATATGGACTGCTTAACTTTCTATTTCACGTAGGCTCAATTGCTTGAGTCAATTCTTACGCCGGTGCCAACATTGAAAAAATCATTGGCGGGAGTTGAAAAAATGAGCGCGCAGCTCAGAAAGTGATAATAATAAAACGTTTCGAACTTCTGCTTCATATCTTATGAATATATTGCGTTTGGTAAAACAATTTTATCAGTAATAACCCTATATAATTACAACAAATAATAAAACAAATTATAACATTTCTTTCGACGGTTGTTTACAATTCTCTCTCAGTTGGTACTTGGTTCTTAGACCGAAAGAGAACGCTATATAGAAGTGAGCCCACTTTTCGCAGTGCATTTCTATTAACGTAGTCAGTCAAAACCCTCGAGAATACTTCACAAGCCATGAAACAGACTCCCTCCCTACCACAACGGCCCAACGGAGTCCTTACATTCTAAAATATTTGCAGTGTTCTTATGTAAAACTGACAAAAGTTTGATTTGAATAGCTCCTCCGTCCTAAACCACTATTCATACAGAAAAATGGTGTTCTGATAATCTTAAGCTTGCTTTCTTATCTTCCGAACCGTAAAAAAATTTTCATACCTTTCCTAACAAAATTATTTAAAAAAATCAATCTTAACCAAATGACTACGATTTCTCAAACAGAAATTGTCAGCTGAGTAATCATTGTAATGTCGCTGTGCCGTCATGGCATGCCGTGGGCCTTAGAATATAGAGCAAACAGGAATGGTTGAATCGTGTAAAATTCGTGTACTTGAGCGTAATTTGTCAAGAGCAGGAGGTTATACATAAGAGTAAGTGAGATGCTGGGAGGAAGATTTGTCAAAGCTGGGTGCAGAATTGTCAAATGTGATTTTGTTTTGTGAACAGGTTTATGCAATTTAAAATTCTTTTGCGAAATTTAACAAAATTACGGAAGTAATTCTTTTCAAAACTATTTATGTTTGAAGTTTATTTTGTGCAAAGTTTGATAGTGCCACTAGTGCCTGTTAAAATCTTCATATCAATTAAAAAAAAAAGAAATGAAAATCTAGAATCAAGAAAGGTCAAGATTCATTGAATATAAGTCGGGAACCACTTCCGCTGGCACCCTAGAATATGTCTCTAAATCTTCAGAAGATAGTATTGAACATTTAAATAGTAACTATCTGCAAAAAAAAGTTGTGCGCCAATGATTACTCCTGCTCCAATGGTAAGTACATCGAATTGTGAACATAAACCAAATGAAAATCTGGAATCAAGAAAGGTCAAGATTAATTGAATATAAATCGGGAACCACTTCCGCTGGCACCCTAGGATATGTCTCTAAATCTTCAGAAGATAGTATTAAACATTTAAATAGTAACTATCTGCAAAAAAAAGTTGTGCGACAATAGTTATTACTGCACCAATAAAAAACACAAACAATATTCTGAAAATAAGGTGAAAAGTGCATTAAGTTGCACCGAATTGGGAATCTATAAAACAAAAACTCGCAATTAGTAAATTATCAATCTTTATTATTAATTAAAGTACACTTCAAATAACTAAATATATAAATAACCATTCAAATAAGCTGGGCTTTATGAAAATATTTGTTGTGTTCCACTTCCCATGTCGTTCCATTCTTTCCTGATAAGTTTTTCCTGATATCTTCACATACTTTGCAAAATCGCCGTTCCTTCGTTCAATTTTTCAATTATTCCACCACCGTCAAAATTCCTTCAAGAAATATTGACATAAATGGATTTTTCGTAAAAGAGCGACATCTTTTTGTCAGTCAGGAAGTAGAGTTTTTCTGTTCGAATTACTTTTCTCTAGGAATCGGTCAAGAAAAAAATTCCTTGAGCATTCCTTGACACTTTTTTTACATAGTTTTTGTATAGGAACAAAAATTCCTTGGCTCTAGCATACCGGGCTTAAGCCGTGGGCTGATGATATCGAATGGTGCTGCCTACAGATTCGAACTCCGGCTGCACATACACACATCGTCGGCTGAGAATATACTTGTCGTATGTAAAAAAAATCAACTTTTGGGAATTTAGATGTTAAGTTAAAATGGTAACAACTTTTTAATTTCGCGGTACTTTTCCTTGGATTTTTTGTAGGTGATAGCCAACATTATTTTCATTAAAATTGTACATAGTTAATTTATATACGCCAATTGGATAAAAAGTTGGGTTGTTTTAAATTCGAGTAACTGTTTGTCGTATGTTAATTTTCGAAGAAGAAAAACTCATTTCATACACATACGACAAAAATTGTCAACCTAATAATAATAATAATAATAATATTATCGTCTGAGATTTTAATTGCATGTGATGACATTTTTAAATTCTCAGTAATCGAAAAAACCAAAGGAATTATATGATATATAATAAATTGAAGATAAACGCAAAATCGAAAGCGTAAAAAATAAACTTTATTTCCAAAAACAAACAAAACAAAAATATTCATAAATGTACCTGAAAGGAACAATATTCTTAAAAATTATATATTTATAAACACTGTTAAAGTTATCTGATAAGAAGACAAAAGTGTTAAAAACTAATTCAAAATTTTAAAGTTGCTTCGTAATACTTTCTATCCAATTCAGGGAGAAATGGAAGCATACTTTTTATGTCATGTTTTTTCGCTTGTGGCAGTGGTTTCGGTGTGCACGTACTGTAAATTGATTCAAAAGTTACATGTTTTTTAAATTGCATTTTTTTTGTTCTGCTTGTGGGTTTTATGCAAACTGATTTCAAATTTATATCATATTTTGCGGATAATTTATAACCAATTGAATAAAGATCTTTTTGAGTATATTGCAGTAGTTTGCATTTGGAATATGGAACCAGCTGAAAATTCAAATCATTGGCTTTTCTCGAATAAAGTAAAAAGTCTTTAGGGTTCATTTGTAAAATTTTTAGTCGTATCTTTTCAAAATCCATTTTATTGAGATATTTTATTTAAGGGGACTTGGTATTTCCATTCCTCTTAAATATTTCTCAATTCCACTGTGCACGCAATCTACTTGTTGGATTTGCGAGTGTCCAGGCTCGGAAAATTTTTGTGTAATTGTAGCAATATTTTTATTGTTATGTTAAAACTGTATCAACGCAACCGATGTTATTTTGTTTCGATTCTGAAGAACACATGAATCACCCCAAAGAACAATGTCTTGTATTTCTGGATAGTCCTTAACTATTGCACTAAGTACTTTTATTAAAGCGCTTGCGATATCGTTACCAGCACGGCCCATCATTACCTCGCTCCAAATAGCACAATAAGTAATATTCCTCATGTTTGGGAGTATCAATGTAGCAGTAAGATTAAAAACAGACAGTTTTCGCTTATAATAGAAATTCGATACAAAACCCTTAGGCAGCGAAAACACATTCTGCATATCATAGCATATGATTGCTTTTGAACTATCAATATTTTTACGGTCTACGTTCCTATCGGCTTTCACATACATTTTTTCTGTCTTGTGGTTTTCAAATGTATACTATTATTGGGATTTTTGTTAGCTCTAAAGAGTGAACACTTGTCACATTGGTCTTTCTTTGGACGATAAAATCCGACGTTAAAGTTGAAATTGAAAATGTTTCTATATACGGACAGTGTGACAGGATTTGAGACCACTTCCTTATATAATCTAAACATTTTTGCTAAGTTTAGATGCCCTTGCAGATATCTCTTTTGTGTATTTTCTCGGCAATAGTGCGATTCTATTGTCGGAAAGCTTAAAATGTGTTCCTTCACTTCATTTATTTTATCATCAGGTCACAGTAATATCATACAGTAGCCCAGCTCTGTCAAAACTGTCAAGTGAGTAGGATGCTTCTATAAAGAGACTATACTTTCTCTTTCAACAGTTTTAACTAACACACTAGTCAATTTTTAATACATGGATTCCTATATAAATCTAAAGTGGAAGAAAGAGAACTGATGGCATTCTTAAACTTTTACTAGAGGGAAAGAGGCAAAATGACACCACTTTACCGTCAAACAGCTGTTTAGTAATGGAACAATACATTTGTCGCCGATTGCCGATATGTGCACATACATAAAACTAATACTTCCGTCAACGGTCGTGCAGCTAGCTACTGTTCGCCCATTTATGTCCGTATCATACTTAATAGTTCCCTCTAGTGGGAGAAATTTTAAGGTTATGTTTTTTTAATTGAAATTCTAAAATTCACTTTTCAGTAGTTAGTTCTAAGCTATTCTACTGTATCAGGTGTCCTTTTTCTGCCGCAATTATTTCTCCGAGAAGGCTTCGAAACGCCATTAGTCTCGTCATGTAATTTATTAAAATAGTAATAAATACGCCGCTCACTTATACCCAAAGTTTTGAGGAAAAACTGTTTGCATGTTGGATATATTCTATCGCCAATTTTTGCATTTAAAACATACGACAAATAAATACTAATCGGAAAATATTCACATATTTTATATAAAAAATGTCGTATGTTGTCATTTGCAATACATTACGACAAATAAAGATTTAAAACTCACTGAAACATACACATACGACAAAACTAATCCTCTTTATTTCAATAACGGTAAATCGTGGAACGAAACTGATAACAGCAAGCGAAAGTTCGTAATTCACAACCATAAGTAGAGCTAATAACTCAAAAAGCCGAAAATTTAACATACAACAAGTATATTCTCAGCCGACGACATGCAATTATCACTCAGCTGAGAGGTATTGAGCGTTAAATGGTAAGGTTACTTTGTATTCAAAACTATTTTATTATTTTGTGAAGTAAGGTATATAGGAAGTGTAGCCTTTGGGAAGATAAGGAATCAAGCTGTAAATTACTAGAAGACTATTTTCCTGTATGGATAGTAGTTTAGGCTCTGTGGCATACATAAAGCCAATGTTTAGCACTTTTCCATAAGTATCAATATAGAACATTTTAAAAAACGGACTAACGCACACATATAGATTTCTGTTTCATGGCTTGGGAAGTATTCTCGAGGGTTTTGAGTCAGTCCATATTATACATGTCAGTGAGCCGAGCCCATAAAGGCCATGAGAGAATATACTGTGCCGTGACACATTAAAATCAGAAAGCAGCGAGATGAGCATAATTTTTTCTGAACACATGCAATTGTTCGAGCACTAACAAGTTGAAAGCAGAGTCTCCTTTGTAGTTGTACCACAGTGCGGACGGTATACTCATAACTGGGGGCACATTAAATCCTCGTGGCGGGAAAATTTGAAAATGTTGTTTTAATCTTTACATTTCAAATTAGTATTCGAATATTAATTGTTATAGATGGGCTGCGCTCTGGGAGTATCTACTTCTTACGGCACTATTGAACCTCAAGACTACTGTTGGCGACGATACAATTTAAGGGGTAATGTTAGTAAGATAATTGTTTGTTTTTTTTTTTTTTTTTAAACAATGGGAAACTTGCATGCAAAGCAACTATAATGCTAAGATCACATTTATTTGAAAAATATATACATAAGTTCCGAATCCTTAATCGGGTTAGGGCGTTGTGCGCCAAGTGATGTTAGCACAGCTTGGACTTTAATTTATAACCATACTTTATAAGGTAACAGATAGAAATTTTAGTCCAAGTTATACTAACATCGCTTGGTATGAAATTTGCATACATCGATGCAAGCTTAAGCGTGTGCAACTTAAAGTTCCAACCTTCGTTCCGCAGCATTTGAAACAATCAAAAAATACATATGTATGTACATAAACTAGAAATAAAGCTCAAATTTCTCTTTTTACTTACAACTGATAGCGCTTGCTGTGATTTCTTATATAAGACCTCGATGAGTTGCCAACGATAACACCACTTTCCTTCACATTTCTCACTAGAATGTGCTCCATAGTTCCTCCTGATCATATACAAATAAAAAAAGGAACCACTACTACTGAGCTCTGTTACATACCTAAAACACACCTGGTTTTTATTACTTCATTAAAATCTTTAAATTTAGATTTTTAATGGTAATGCGGTAATGTAGGAATGCAACCTAATGCAAAATGGTGTTACATACCTAAAAAATACCTGAAAAAAGGTAGAAAATAATTATTCAAAATCATACCTGAAAAAAGGTAGAAAATAATTATTCAAAATCATTAAATTTTCATATAAGCTAATCATGCTTAAAAGCATGAGTAGCTTATCAATTTAATCAGTGAAGAATATTGCATTAGCAATTTTCTTCACATACCATTTCGTTTTTACAAAAATGTTCCCAGGAAATATTTAATAAAAAAAAAAATTAAAGCGAAAGACAAATCGTACCTTCAGTACGATTTGTCGGGAAAATTACAATATGTATGTACGAACGTTTCAATCGTCACAACGGTGGCTGATGTTTATAAAAGCATCAAATTCCAAGCCTCCGTCCAACAAAAAATATTCTGGACTTGTTTAATCAAGTCCAGAATAAATGAAAATTTTCTCAGGGTAAAAATGCAACTATGCATTTTCTACCCTGAACGAGGGCTCTTGATCGCGACAAAAGTGATTAAGAGCCGATTGAATTTTGAATTTAAAAAGCGGCGGATCGTGATAATTAAGAAAAAATCGGCAGTCGACGGATAATCCAAGAAATAGAGTTGAAGAAAAGTTGTGAATTAAAATTGTATATCGAGTTGGCTAGAAGAGAAAACAAAAAAAGGGAATTGAATAAGGTCGGTTCGCGGGCTATCTAATTAGGTGTTATTGGAAAACACCAAAAATAAAAGGTGTGCACAGAAAATAATCGTGAATGTTAAGAAAAGTTAGAGTGAAAGTGTACCTGAAGGAGATTCAGAAAACAAAAATTAAAAGAAATAAAATCTAAAAAAGTTAAAGAAAAGTGTTTTGGATAACTCCCCTGCCAGAGTCACACGAAGGTACGTAACAATTGGCGCAGCCGGTAGGATAGAGGAAGCCTACTTTAAAGCAACGAAGTATAAGCGCTCGAAAACCCTCTATCCTACGAATCAAAAAGGAGTTCAGGACGAGTTCGAATACTGGGCAAGACACCCTACCCTTCGCCTGAAGTTGAGTCTGGCTTCAGGAGTATTTCGATCTTGTCGGCTCCCGAGCGTTCGGACAGCTTTAACTGCCTCTGTTTTAAAAACACGCAGCCACCCCCTCATCAAAGCACAAAGTGCCAACGTGGGACAATAGCGGGCTTCATCCCAGCCCAGGAACATAAGACGTCCATAGCCGAAAATTGCAACGCGAAACTTGAAGGAAGAATCCTCAACCGACAATCAGCGATCCGGAGCTGAAAGGGACTTCGAAGTAGGCAACGCGCCCCCCTTTCAGCTTTTATCCAGGGGAATTTAAGAAGGCCACGGGCCCCCCCGGCAGCAAAAGAACTTCAATCACAAAAACCAGCGATCCTGAATTGAGAGGGACCTCGAAGAAGGCAATAAGCCCCCCTCTCAATTTGAACCAAGGGAATTAAGACGGCAGAAGCCCCCATAGCTGCAAATTTTACATACGGAGGTCCATGAGCGAAGAAAGCTCCCACCAGGAGACGCCGCAGGAAATCTCACCAATTCCACCAACTCCACCAACTCCGTCCCGGTACGAAGGAGGCAACAAGAGTAGTTACGCTATACAGGTTCTGGCGCACTTTTTCCATACAAAAAGTGTCCGGAAATTTCAAACTCATTTGCGTCTTCTTCTTCGTCTGGAGGTACGGTGAGCAATTTTGAGGCGGTTCTGAGGTCGCTTTTGTACTGAAAATTAACATTATACTGTAACAGTACCAGATCACTTTTTCCATATAAAAATTGCAAGGTAGATTCCAACTATTTTGCTGGCTCTAGACCGGGTTCTGGGCCACTGAGGGGGATTCCGTCTAGTGGTATTCGTCACAGGGCATGCCTGGAGGAATTCCTTTCCTACCGTCTGGCTGAAGCCCTAAACATTTGTGAAGGGGTGCGTAGCTTTATTGGTGGAGGTTTCTAGTTAAGTTGATCTGGTCTTGGAGGCTACAATTTGACCTTGAGATGCCCCTCCTGTGTCTGGCTACTGCAGATTTGCTGAGAGCTTTAGTGGGAATATCTGATACTATGACTAGGACTGTCTGGGGCGTGTTGGATTGGGCTACGTTACCTGTACCAAGGCTTGGGTGGAATGTGTGTGGCTTAAGTAATGATGTGAAATGCCCTAAGCGAGTTTATATCGGGGCTGTATACTTGTCAGCTTGAGTTTGTTGTTAGTTGTTTACTTTAGTATGAGTGCCTGTGGTGTGTTGGGCTGGGCTACTTGGTGGCTGAGCAAACGTTACCTAAGGCGTGGATGCGTGTGTGCAACTGTGTATTTATGTGGATAAGAAATGTTATGAAATTCCCTAAGTGAATTAGTGTAATTAGTATTATTAATAATTCAAGTTAATCCTAGAATATTTTTATTCATACCAATAGATTCTAGAAGGTGTCAGTGGGGGTCTTAGTAATAGGGGTGGACAAATTTTTTATCAGAAATCCTCCACGGGCTATGGGTTTCGAGATATTAGTGATCTTAGCTTTTGAGGTATAATTAGTAGTAGTAATAATTCAAGTTAACCCTAGGATATTTTCTGTCCATGCAAATAGTATTAGTACTATGGGGTAAAAATTTTCATCAGAAATCCTCTACGGGCTATGGTTCGAGATATTAGCTATCTTACCTTCTCAGGTGTAATTAATATTACTAGCTCAAAAACAAACAAAAAACAACAACAACTATAACCTAAGTTGTGGATTAAAGATTTGATGATATTAATCTGTAGGTACCTTTTATAAACATGACTGCACCATGCAACCATATATCTAAAAATAGATCAGGTGAAGCTGGTTGGGGTGAATGTAGGTAGATATGTTGACTTAGATATGTAATGGAAATTAGTAAATGCTTCTAATTTGATTCCTTGCATAAACAAATTCGTACAGTATAGTAAAGTAAACAAATTCGCAGTCGAATAATGTAAACAAATTCGCACAGCGGCCGAGTAAAGTAAACAAATTGAGCGATTTATGACAGATTCCTAATTTCTTTAGTTGAAAACAACAACAACTGATATTAATCTGTAGGATATGATGTCTTAGATGAGTAGTGGAAGTTATAATTGAATATTTCTTTTGCTAAAAAAAACAACAACAACTATAACGTAAGTTGTGGATTAAAAATCTTTTATAAACAAGAGGGAACATGCTATGATATTCGATATCTAAAAATAGATCACGGCTGCTTCGGATGTTAAGAAACATGAAGTAATAGAAATTAAAGCCTTATCAGAAAATTTTCGATGTAGGTGTATGTATGTGTATGTATTGAAAATTCTTAAGTTATATGAAAAATTGTTTTTTTTTATGTAGATATGTTGACTTAGATATGTAATGGAAATTAGTAAATGCTTAATTTTGCTCTTCAGGTGTAATGCTTCTAATTTGATTCCTTGCATAAACAAATTCGCATAGTCCAGTAAAGTAAACAAATTCGCAGTCGAATAATGTAAACAAATTCACACAACAGACGAGTAAAGTATACAAATTGAGCGATTTATGAAAGATTCCTAATTTCTTTAGCAGAAAACAATGACAACAACTGATATTAATCTGTAGGATGTGATGTCGTAGATGAGTAGTGGAAGTTATAATTGAAAATGTCTTTTGCTGAAAAAACAACAACAACTATAACGTAAGTTGTGGATTAAAAAATCTTTTATAAACAAGAGTGATCATGCTATGATATTCGATATGTAAAAATAGATCACGGCTGCTTGGGATGGTAAGACACATGAAATCAATAGAATTAATGGAAATTAAAGCATTAGAAAAGGTTGCCAGGTGGCTGGTAATTTGATATCTTGCGTAAACAAATATAGCCGAGTAAAGCAGACAAATTGAGCGATTAATGTTTTTTTTTTTTGTATCTAGGAGTTTGTATTGAAAAGTCTTTATGACGAATTGTTTTTTCTTGTCAATAAAATTTCTCAATCAGTCACACTGTTATGAAATTTGATTGATCCCCAATATCATAGTTCACATGAAGCTGATAAGAATATGATAATTTTATCTTCATACTATTGGGGTGATCACATTATTTTCTTACCATTAGGTTGAGAGTGGGTTTAATTAAATGTTTTGATGAAAGAAGGTGGTGTTATGATATCAATGTAGTATGATATCTTGTCTTAGATGAGTAATGGAAGTTGTTTGGGAGCTGTGAGTAAGGAATAAAAACCTTATCAGCAAGGTCGCTTCATATTTATCTCCCTAAATTATCATCCAAATGGTGTTGTATGAAGGAGCAAAAACTTGATAATAGTGAAGATCGTGGTGGAGGTTGAGAGGGGGTGCTGTTAGTTGTGGATTAAATTCAAAGTTTTCATGGATCTCAAGGTTTAAACTTTTTAGCCTCCAGCAGGAATGTCTTCTTTTAGTTGACTCGATGGCTAGATAAGAACGTGTTAATTTCATGTTCATAATATGATCTTGTGGTAAGCATATGAAGGTAGCAGAGTTTTTTTTTATAAATCAAGCAGTTACGCTGTTATGAGATTTGATTGACTCCTATATATAAAAAAATATTCCACATGAAGCTGATATAGTTACTATTAGGGCAGGTACATTCTTTACTTACCATTAAATTGAGAGTGGGTTAAATTAAAAGCTTTGATAGAACAACGCTGTGTTATGATATTAATGTAGTATGATATGTTATCTGAGGTGAGTAGTGGGAGTTGTATGGGATCTATGAATAAGCAGTAAAATCCTAATCAGCAATCTCGCTGGATATTTATCTCCTCAAAAGTATCGCCCGAATGGTGGAGTATGAAGGAAGAAATAGTTGATAATTCTACAAGCCCATAGTGAAGATCGTGGTGCGGGGTTTAGAGTGGGTACTGTAAGTTATGTATTAAGTTAAATGGATGGTGTTTGGTATTCATCTCCTCGTCTTGCTTCAATTATCACATTAAGCGATGTGTGCCGCAGAAAATATATTAAGTCTAGCCTAGTCTAAAATATGTATTGTAAATAAAAATTGTATCATGGTTATAATGCCATTTATTGAAATAATTTGTTTTAATTGTATTATAGCTTAAGTCTAAAGTCTTTTTTCTTTAGTACAGCAAGGCCAAGATTTCATAGATATAGATTGATCCTTATAATGAATATTCCTTATGCCTTTACACCAATGTGGCGTTAAAAGGTTCGTGTTGTACCACTTTCACAAATAACATCTCTCCATCTTTACTTTTTGTGATCTTTGTCCACCATTCGGGCGATACTTTTGAGGAGATAAATATCCAGCGAGATTGCTGATTAGGATTTTACTGCTTATTCATAGATCCCATACAACTCCCACTACTCACCTCAGATAACATATCATACTACATTATAAAAAAAAACTCTGCTACCTTCATATCATACTACATTATAAAAAAAAACTCTGCTAACTTCATATGCTTACCACAAGATCATATTATGAACATGAAATTAATACGTTCTTATCGAGCCATCGAGTCAACTAAAAGAAGACATTCCTGCTGGAGGCTAAAAAGTTTAAACCTTGAGATCCATGAAAACTTTCAATTTAATCCACAACTAACAGCACCCCCTCTCAACCTCCACCACGATCTTCACTATTATCAAGTTTTTGCTCCTTCATACAACACCATTTGGATGATAATTTAGGGAGATAAATATGAAACGACCTTGCTGATAAGGTTTTTATTCCTTATTCACAGCTCCCAAACAACTTCCATTACTCATCTAAGACAAGATATCATACTACATTGATATCATAACACCACCTTCTTTCAACCTAATGGTAAGAAAATAATGTGATCACCACAATAGTATGAAGATAAAATTATCATATTCTTATCAGCTTCATGTGAACTATGATATTGGGGATCAATCAAATTTCATAACAGTGTGACTGATTGAGAAATTTTATTGACAAGAAAAAACAATTCGTCATAAAGACTTTTCAATACAAACTCCTAGATACAAAAAAAAAAAAACATTAATCGCTCAATTTGTCTGCTTTACTCGGCTATATTTGTTTACGCAAGATATCAAATTACCAGCCACCTGGCAACCTTTTCTAATACTTTAATTTCCATTACTTCTAATGATTTCATGTGTCTTACCATCCCAAGCAGCCGTGATCTATTTTTACATATCGAATATCATAGTATGATCACTCTTGTTTATAAAAGATTTTTTAATCCACAACTAACGTTATAGTTGTTGTTGTTTTTTCAGCAAAAGACATTTTCAATTATAACTTCCACTACTCATCTACGACATCACATCCTACAGATTAATATCAGTTGTTGTCATTGTTTTCCGCTAAAGAAATTAGGAATCTTTCATAAATCGCTCAATTTGTATACTTTACTCGTCTGCTGTGTGAATTTGTTTACATTATTCGACTGCGAATTTGTTTACTTTACTGGACTATGCGAATTGGTTTATGCAAGGAATCAAATTAGAAGCATTGCAAAATTAAGCATTTACTAATTTCCATTACATATCTAAGTCAACATATCTACATAAAAAAAAAACAATTTTTCATATAACCTAAGAATTTTCAATACATACACATACACACACCTACATCGAAAATTTTCTGATAAGGCTTTAATTTCTATTACTTCATGTTTCTTAACATCCGAAGCAGCCGTGATCTATTTTTAGATATCGAATATCATAGCATGTTCCCTCTTGTTTATAAAAGATTTCTAATCCACAACTTACGTTATAGTTGTTGTTGTTTTTTTTAGCAAAAGAAATATTCAATTATAACTTCCACTACTCATCTAAGACATCATATCCTACAGATTAATATCAGTTGTTGTTGTTTTCAACTAAAGAAATTAGGAATCTGTCATAAATCGCTCAATTTGTTTACTTTACTCGGCCGCTGTGCGAATTTGTTTACATTATTCGACTGCGAATTTGTTTACTTTACTATACTGTACGAATTTGTTTATGCAAGGAATCAAATTAGAAGCATTTACTAATTTCCATTACATATCTAAGTCAACATATCTACCTACATTCACCCCAACCAGCTTCACCTGATCTATTTTTAGATATATGGTTACATGGTGCAATCATGTTTATAAAAGGTACCTACAGATTAATATCATCAAATCTTTAATCCACAACTTAGGTTATAGTTGTTGTTGTTTTTTGTTTGTTTTTGAGCTACTAATATTAATTACACCTGAGAAGGTAAGATAGCTAATATCTGGAACCATAGCCCGTAGAGGATTTCTGATGAAAATTTTTACCCCATAGTACTAATACTATTTGCATGGACAGAAAATATCCTAGGGTTAACTTGAATTATTACTACTACTAATTATACCTCAAAAGGTAAGATCACTAATATCTCGAAACCCATAGCCCGTGGAGGATTTCTGATAAAAAATTTGTCCACCCCTATTACTAAGACCCCCACTGACACCTTCTAGAATCTATTGGTATGAACAAAAATATTCTAGGATTAACTTGAATTATTAATAATACTAATTACACTAATTCACTTAGGGAATTTCATAACATTTCTTATCCACATAAATACACAGTTGCACACATGCATCCACGCCCAGCCCAACACACCACAGGCACTCATACTAAAGTAAACAACTAACAACAAACTCAAGCTGACAAGTATACAGCCCCGATATAAACTCGCTTAGGGCATTTCACATCATTACTTAAGCCACACACATTCCACCCAAGCCTTGGTACAGGTAACGTAGCCCAATCCAACACGCCCCAGACAGTCCTAGTCATAGTATCAGATATTCCCACTAAAGCTCTCAGCAAATCTGCAGTAGCCAGACGCAGGAGGGGCATCTCAAGGTCAAATTGTAGCCTCCAAGACCAGATCAACTTAACTAGAAACCTCCACCAATAAAGCTACGCACCCCTTCACAAATGTTTAGAGCTTCAGCCTGACGGTAGGAAAGGAATTCCTCCAGGCAGGCCCTGTGACGTATACCACTAGACGGAATCCCCCTCAGTGGCCCAGAACCCGGTCTAGAGCCAGCAAAATAATTGGAACCTACCTTGCAATTTTTGTATGGAAAAAGTGATCTGGTACTGTTACAGTATAATGTTAATTTTCAGTACAAAAGCGACCTCAGAACCGCCTCAAAATTGCTCACCGTACCTCCAGACGAAGAAGAAGACGCAAATGAGTTTGAAATTTCCGGACACTTTTTGTATGGAAAAAGTGCGCCAGAGCCTGTATAGCGTAACTACTAACGAGGGAGCAATAGTCGCAACAGATGGTGGAGAACAAACACCCCCAACAATATCAACAGTAAGGGCTAACACTCAGGAGTGGGACAATCCTTACAGGTCCCCAACAAGTAAGACCTTCTAATTTAAATTTAGAGAATTATTTAAAATATCTAGAGGGGAAAGTGCGAGACTCCTCCGAACTTTCTGTTATACAGTGCGATTCTATCGATAAACAGCTCATAAAGTCCCGTGAACGGCGGCTTGAGCAAATCGCGCAATTCAAAGAAAGTACGGAAAAATTTAAAGAAAGCTTAAAGCAGTTTGGGCAACTCTCGCACTATCTCGAAACAGAAATTACAAATAATAGTGTAGAATTAAGAGAAGGTGCCATTGAAGACAGTGTCAGTGATTCCACCGTGAGTGAAATCCTATTGAATTGGCTGGGCGACTCCCTTCTGGAAACTAGCTCCCCAAGAGTGTCAAACTCTAGTTTCAGAATCCCCAATTTAAACATGGCAGATTACGCAAAAATCGCAAAGCTAGCTGCCCAGCACGTTCCCCTATTTTCGGGAGAACAGCACCCAAAATTGAGTCTTGAGCTCCAAACTTTCCTAGGATGCTGCAGACAAGTGATTGAGTGCATTTTGGTGGAAGAGTTAACAGCTTTCCTACAAATCTTCCCCACCAGACTTCGAGGCGAAGCCTACCAGCTTTTCGCCTCAAATATGCCTACTACTTTCAAAGAGGTAGAAGAACTGTTAAATCGCACATACCTACCTAGAGAAACTTACCAAGAACTGGTAAATAAATTAATCACTACAAGGCAGTATCCCTTAGAAAACCTCACAGCCCTCACGGCACGAGTAAAACAAATGCTGGCACTCTGCAATGAAGCAGCAGAATCCAAATACGGAGCCACAGCAGCACCAGCTGTTAAAACACAGCTGGAAGATTTCGCGAAAAACACATTAAAGACTGGCGTAAATAAACCATATATGTGCCAATACCTTCTGACCTAGACTGACGGCACGGTGGATGACCTTGTACAAAGAGCACTTGACATGGAACGTCTCCAGCAAAGTGCTCTATTGCTGCAACCTTCAGGGCAATTTCAGCAAAATGTGATACAAAATCCGATACCCCATTCAATAAGTGCAACAGCACCAAATAACGCACAATTTAGCCAATTTAATTCATCAGCTAATCACAGCGTATTTACTCCCGGCATAATGCCATTCGCTCAAGTTTCTCAGACCCTGCCAAACACAAATACATAGTCACATTCAGCAGCCTCAGTTCACACAGGCAAACACATCACCATACATCAAACAGGAGCCAAGATCTCCTAATAAAAATTATAATGTACAAAATAAAAATAATTATTTTAATAAAATCAGTTGTAGTTTTTGTAATCTAAGAGGCCACACATATGCTGATTGCATCAAAAGGAAAAATACGCCTTATTGTGTGAACTGCAAAATGTATAATCATGACGTGCGTGACTGCAGGAGGAACAACAATAGTTTTAAAAGACCCCAAAACAGAGAAACACCAAACCAACGTCCTAGAGAGCCGCAAAACCCCACTAACAACTCCAGAGTCCATAATGTGCGTAAAAAGTGAGAGTTCTGTGGCCGTTCTGGACATATATTAAGCGCATGTCAACAAAAACGTAAATGGGAAGCCCGGAGTCAGGGAAACGACGTACAGTCGAACCAAAACTCCCCGGCTCGACTATAAATCTCCCATCTAATAAAATAGGGTAAAACTTTCTTTAGACATAGGCCTGAACGGCCAAACTAAACTAGTAGAAACCTCGTTTTCAAAAACAAAATCCCCTGCAAGTTTCAAGTCGTAAAGAACTTGCCTGGCCTTTCCGATGATGGACTTCTAGGAAATGATTTCCTAGCAAAAAACTGTAACGTTGAGGGTCCTAATAAGGCACTAAGGTTTCCTCGCACGGAGACTAATCCCGATGAATTTGCTTTGCCATTAGAGTTTGAAACGGACAAGCTACATTCTGAAAAAGCTGTCAAAGTAAGAACACTTGTAGAAGAGGTAAAGTCTAAACAGGCTCTGGACTATCTACCTGCAGTGTCTTCAAGGCTTCTCAAACGAGAAACGCTGAATGCCAACAGTAATCAAGTAGTCATACATAGATTAAAGTTACAGCTATTTCCAATAAACGACTACACCATAGTCCCATTAACACACACAAAAGACCACAACCAAGCGCACTTTCCCATACCAAATAAAGAGGCAATACCAAACACCACAAGAGACGGAACTGAGTGTCTAAAGCCTGCCAAAAAGGTGCATATAACTCTTCCGTCCAAAGTCCCGAGGCATAAATCACTATTAAATAAACAACGGCCATATAAGAACGGTAGCGAGTCGCTAAAGCCTATATTAAAGGTGCATACTACTCCACCGTCACACAACACAAAGAACTCTACATGGTCAAAAGGCAGTAGCATTGACGCGCATGAGTATATCACACAACCTAAGGCAAAGACCACACAGGTGTACCAAACTCAGCCGTCAACCAAGCAGGAAGCAAATCCCCTGCAACATGCTAAAAATAACGAATTAAAGCCTCAAAAGGAATCAAATAAGCCTCATATACCTACAGGTAACAAGTTAAACAGGAAGAAAAGGTCAACCCAAGGTTCAGCTGACAAATCAGCAATTTTCCAACATGTACGATATCTATACCCGGATTATGAGATCCCGGACGACATAGTCATAAAGCAATACCCGCGCACAGGGGCGGATTTCCCTATAGGCCGAGTAGGCCCGGGCCTAGGGCGGCAGATTTAGGGGGCGGTGATTTTTTCTTGTAGTTGTGGGTATTTCATTACATTTTTATACTTTTTCGTTTTTTTAAATAAAATAATTCGTTGGAAAGTGTTATTTTTAATTCTACTCCATTTTTTTCAAATCTACTCCGATTTATGAGGCAGCCTACTCCGCTAATTCTAGCCTGGGGTCCCTTCACTGGATATAGATCATTCAATTTTTCGTGTTTTACAGGGAGTAGGGGGGCGGCAATCTTCCATAGGCCTAGTGCGGCCAAGTGATCAAATCCGCCCCTGCCCGCGCATATCTAGGCTAGAGCAAGAACTCAGCCTAGACCCTAATTTGACCGCGGAAGAAAAAATTTCGATATCAGAACTCTGCGAAGAGTATAACGATATCTTCTTCCTCAAGGTGATTGGTGCAACATCAAGCACCAATCAATCAAAAAATGTACCGCTTACGTGAAATACAGCGGAAAGTAATTAACGAGCAATTAAAAGAAATGCTAGATAGCGGGATAGTCCAGTCTAGTAAAAGCCCTTGGAATTCACCTCTACTAGTTGTCCCCAAGAAAGCGGGACCTGACGGTGAAAAAAGGTGGCGCGTCGTTGTCGACTTTCGGAAATTAAACGAAAAGACAATTGGAGACGCATTCCCGCTACCCCGAATCGAGGATATTCTCGACCAATTAGGTCACGCAAGGTATTTCACCTCACTCGATTTGTCGACAAAAAAGATCGACATAAAACTACTTTCAGCACAAGTTATGGGCACTACGAGTTTAAGCGTATGCCATTCGGGCTCAAAGGAGCCCCCGCCACATTTCAACGCGTAATGAATTTCGTCTTAATAGGCCTACAAGGCCTCGAGTGTTTTGTCTACCTAGATGACATTGTCATCTATGGAAAAAATTTAAATGACCACAACGAAAAGTTGAGGAAAGTCTTCAATGAGTTAAGAGAGAACAACTTAAAACTACAGCCAGAAAAGTGCCAGTTTCTTCGAAGAGAAGTTGTTTACCTAGGACATAAATGTTCTAGCGAGGGAGCCCTACCAGACCCAAGTAAGACGGCCTGCGTCCAAACATTTCCTGTTCCCAGAACAGTAAGACAAGCTCAGTCATTTTTAGGACCTGCCAATTACTACAGGAAATTCATTCCAGAATTCTCCAAAATTGTACGTCCAATCACGAATTTACTCCGAAAGGATATAAAATTCACTTGGACAGAGAAATGCCAGGAAGCATTTCAAAGCATAAAAAATGCTTTAATTTCTCCTCCACTTTTGATTTACCCCGATTTTACAAAATCCTTTAATCTTACTACGGACGCAAGTAACGAGGCTCTAGGAGCTGTTCTTTCTCAAGGAGAAGTCGGAAAGGACCAGCCCATTGCCTATGCGAGCTGCACATTAAACAAAGCCGAAAGAAATTACTCTACTATAGAGAAAGAGTTATTGGCTATTGTCTGGGCTACGAAGAATTTCAGGTGCTATCTTCAAGGCCGGAAATTCACGGTCTATACTGACCATAAACCTCTCAAAGGTGTCTTCAATGTGAAAGACTCTACTTCCCGTTTGGTGAGATTTCACCACAAGTTATCTGAATTCGATTACAACATCGAATATAAACCAGGGAAGTACAACACTAATGCAGATGCACTAAGTCGCATCCCTCAAGCATTAAAAGAAGACAGTTTAGGCAATACCTTAACGGTAAAAGCCCTAGTTCACCACACGATGGACTCAGATGTGGAGGAAGAAAATTCCACAAATAATAAGAAAAAGAAGAAATTCTCTCATTGTTTCGTCGTGGCTCGAGCTCAGAAGCAAAAGGCTCACGAGACAATAAACAGCTCCAGTTTGGAGATAGAAGAGCACACGAAAGCGAACCAAAACGAAATTCAACTCACGGAGGGGGAAACACTAAACCCAAGACACCCGAAGTTATTACGAGCCCCACGGAGATCCAAACAATCTTAAAAGATTATCACGATTTTTCATTCGGTGGCCATCAAGGTGTCATAAAAACTTACAAACGTATAAGACGCAAGTATTGGTGGAGACACATGCTTAGCGATATCAAGAAATACATCAAAAAATGCCCAAAGTGCCAGACGATGAAAGCATCTCCACTATATAAAATGCCAATGGTTATCACGGACATCGCAGAAAAACCGTTCGACAAAGTTTACCTCGATATCGTAGGTCCATTAGAAGAGACCACATCAGGTAACAAATATATCTTGACCTTCCAGGATAATCTAACAAAATTTGTCGACTGGTATGCAATACCTAATGCCGAAGCAGTCACAGTAGCGCAAGTTTTCTTTGATGAAATCGTTACGCGCTATCGCATACCCAAAAGAATACTCAGGGAACAAATTTCCTGAGTGAACTATTCAAAAGAATATGTAAGCTTCTAAAGGTAAAGAAACTACAGACTTCAGCATACCACCCATAGTCTAATGGAGCACTAGAGCGTGCACATAGACCGCTGATAGATTACCTGCGAACAATCGTACATGAAAATCCTATAACATGGGATAATTATCTACGAACCGCTGCATTCGTGTACAACAACAGTGTACACGAGGGTACTAAACTTACCCCAATGGACTGCATTTACGGCTTCACAGCGGATGTCCCATCAAACTTAAAACGGGATCCCGAACCCGTTTACAATAATGAGAGCTACTATCACATATTGAAGTATAAGCTCCAAAAATCGAAAGAACTTATTGGCAAGTAAACAGCGCTCAAAGGGGTACTACGATAAGACAGTACGGCCCCTAACTTTCCATGTAGGAGACAAGGTCCTCATCAAGAACGAAAGCAGAAAACATAAGCTTTCTCAAATCTGGGTAGGACCTTATCAGGTAATAGCAATACCAAGTGATGTGAATACCACAATCAAAATTGGTAAGCGAATGGTGACGGTACATAATAATCGTTTAAAACCATATTTCGAATAAAAGCATGTTGTACAAAAATGAACCAGGTTGACTTGAAACTCCTACTTCAATGTCCATTAAACGTCACTTCAATACCTCCCCAGAAAACATTTGCGGTGGAGTCACAATGCAAGTACAAATATACTTAAAGGATTGTTTCCTTCCTCCAAATTGTCCACAGAAATGGCGCTAAAATTCATCGTATTTGCCCTCCTCATCCAATACACAACAGGAGAGATCGCTGACAAACCCTATATAAGAACCCAACTAAATGGCTCGGGCATATTTTTCGAGGACCTAGGAAGCCTCATGGTATATCATGACACCTGGAATGTCCTCACCGAGATAGATTTGGACGAACTAGATACCCAGATAAAGCTAGCGGAATATGCAGAGCACTTAGTGCACAAACTGTGCATAAATATAACAGACCAAGGAGATCTGTGCAACGTGCAGCAACTACACATACACTAGTACTAGGAAAACGCAAGGTCAGATCGCTATTTGATGGAATAGGCAATGCCATTCACTATTTGTTTGAAACTATGGACAGCAATAACGAGAAAGAAATTTACCGCAGGTTAGAAGAGCTTGAATCGAATACACAAGCCCTAGCCGAGCTAGAGAAACAACAAATTAGTGTTGTAAAAACTACCTTGGAAAAGATTCAAAAACCGCTGGCTATGTTACTGGACCGACAACAAAAAATAGCACACCAGATAAACGATCTCCACCATGTGGCCGATGATTTAACTAGGAGGCAATTAAGACAAGAGATTATATCAAGCTTGTTACTCCAATTCATCGAAGTTAAATATCGACAACAAGCCCTCCTGGATATAATAATGGCTAGTAAAACCAATCATATTCATCCACTCCTAATGTCTCCCAAAAATCTGTTGGAGATATACCGCGAGACGGCCTCGAATTGACCAAATGACCAAAATTGTCTATCTGTCCTATATCAGACAGCAGGAGCTCAGTCGCTCCTTATGCAGAACAAATTGGTGGTGAGAATTACTCTCCCAATTTTTAACCTGCCAAAAATGAGGCTACAACAGATTCAATGCTATCCTGTACCCAAGTCAGCAAATTATTCATTAACTCCAGACCCTGGTTATTCATACATAGCCAATAGCGCAAAAACTCAGAAATTTCTCTTATTAAAAGGCGATGACATGAAAAGGTTCAAGAAAATAACAAGTAATTTGGAAGAAAACACGTATGTAGGCCGGCTGAACACGCCTATAATCAAAGCGGCCGCGTGCAACGAATGTGCCATTAAATTGCTATACAACCCTTTAAATGAAATGCCCAAATGCAGGACCAGAGTACAAGCTCCCCAAAAGGACATGCTGATCCAACTAAGCAAGCCCAACACGTGGCTATTTTCATTTATTACCTCCACGGTGTTACATATCACATGTCCAGATCACTTTGTAATCTCGAAACTAGAACAAGGGATATTAGAGATAACGCAACCATGTCAAGTTCAAATAGATGACAAAGTGCTTAAATACGAAGGTCAGAGTAAACTTCCACTAAAAATTATCCAGCCGAATCAATTTCCTGAGCTCAACCACTCTCTACTCAAAGTAAACTTGACTGAAATTTTACAAGGAACTCAAAACCACAGTCTGGGGAAAATCGAGATTTTAACGGGAGACGATATCCATGAATCAATTTATACTGACACCCATTCGCTGGAAGAAATCCAAAGCAAAATTATTAAATACCAGGAAAAGGTATCGAGCAGAAACTCCCATATCCTGTCCACAACTTCTCTATCATTCAGGAGCCTACTAGTTCTGGCCATAATGATTGTTGTGGCAGTAAAATATCTACACCCTGTTGTCGTTGTCATCAAACTGAGATAACAAAGGACTCAACCACAAGGTAACCCCGAAATTTTATCCGAGGGAATTCCTTTACAAGAGCGATCTAACGCTACCCCACCCACCTTGAAGCGTGCTCGATCACTCCCCAGGACCAAATCGGTTCAAATAATCTAAAGGTGCGATACTGACACTGCCAATATGGCTCAACAAACTAATTTAAATAAGGTCGCTCTAACATAGAACAACAATCAAAAAAGTAGTCCTGGTAAAGCGTCCAAAGAAAATCTAGATACATATATATCAACCTATGTATATTTAACGATTTAACAAAAATAAAACAATGTATACATAGATATAGTATGATTAATTATAGTGCAAATAACCAAATGTATATGCAAAAAAAAATATACTGAAATTACATAACAAGATAAGTTAAAATAAACAAAAGCATGTAAAGAGGAATAGATATAGAAACAAAACAGCAACTTGAGAAAAAATAAAAATATTATAAAAATACAACATAAAATGTATCAGTAAACTATATATTAGTAGTAAATAAATAAAAAAAAAAAAAAAAAAAAAAACAGGAAATAGAAAATAGGAGAAACAAATAAATAAAAATAGATAGAGTAGTAAAAAATTAAAATGCGTAAAATAATAATTTAAACTTAAAAGGAATAAATAAAAAAAAAGGGGTTAGTAAATTATAAATAGAAATAATAAATAAATACCCTAAAGAATATAAAGAGAAAATACAATCGTAGAGAATAAATGACAAGAGAAAACTGAAACGCATTATATTAAAAAAAGAAGAGAGTAGAATAATGTCAGAAACATAGAGATATAAATAATACATAAATAAGAAAAAAATATACCTAATACCAGGTTACTACATTATAATAATGATAAAAGAAAAAAAAATTTGTATACCTATTCATATATATATTATAGACAAGTATATATATTATAAACAAAAAAAAAACGCTAAAATAAGGATAAAGGCAAAAAACAACAAAATGTTGTAAACCTCGACCGAGACCCGAACCGCCCAATTAGCGCCAAAAACAACTTCCCCTGAGAATTATTCCTCTTCAAAGAATAATTCTCTTTTTCTCAGAGGGAAGGATTTTTATATATAAAATATGCCTAAAAAGAGATCTGAAAAAAGGCAATAAATAATTATTTAAAATATTTCATACATAAATTTTCATATAAGTTAATCATGCTTAAAAACACGATTAGCTTATCTATTCAATCAGTGAAGAAAATTGCATCAGCAATTTTCTTCACATACCATTCGTTTTTACAAAGTTTATTCCCACGACAAATTTTGCCTTCAGCAAAATTTGTCAGTAGAAATAATTATTTAAAAAAATATAAAACAAAAGACAAATCGTACCTTCAGTACGATTTGTCGTGAAAATTATAATATGTATGTACGAACGTACATACATATCACAAAAAAAAGCCTTCGCGATAAGAAATGCGCGCCGCGAGATTACATTTTATGTATGTATACGCGCGCGGCAATTTTAATCGTCGTGACGGTGGCTGATGTTTATAAAAGCATCAAATGTCAAGCCACCGTCCAACGAAAAATATTCTGGACTTGTTTAATCAAGTCCAGAATAAATGAAAATTTTCTCAGGGTGAAAATGCAACTATGCATTTTCTACCCTGAACGAAGGCTCTTGATCGCGACAAAAGTGATCAAAAGCCGAGTTGGTTTTTAAATTTGCAAGAGCGAAGTTGAATTTTTAATTTGGTTAACGGCGGTTCGGGAGTCTAATTTGAAAATCGAGTAGAAAAAAAAGGGGAGTTGAATAAAAAGAACAGGTGTAATAATAATAAGAAAAAAAAGTTTAAAACGTTTTTGAGAAAAGATCTTGGTCGCTCGCGGTGAATGAAAGTATTTAGATGTAAACCGGAAGTGCGCGGAAAGGAAAGTTAATTAAGAGATTTGTAATTTAAAAATTATTAGGTTAAACAAACAAAGAAAAATTGTAAAATCAAGTGTCCGTAAACTGAAGGAAATTTTATAAGAAATAATAAAAAGAAAGTGTAACCACAAGGAAAATAGTGTTTGGATAGTTCCTGCAAGTCCCAAAAAGGTACGTAACATATGTGTATGTTGATATGTATATATGCATAAAATAAGACCATAAAAAAAACCGAATTGTAAATTTTCTCATATGTCTTAAATAACTAAACTCAATTAGTAATTTATGTTATGTTTGGTTAATCAACATAGGTACCATATTCCGGTATGTATGTATGTACTTATGTATACATAATAATATAATAACATCAATTAACTTTTCTCATAACCAACCTAATCTAATCAACTAAATCCAATAATCCAATTAATACTCTACGTTATGTTTAATAAATCCATAAATTTCTGGAATCAGGTATGTGTGTATTAATTCTCTGTAAGCTAAAAAGTATGTATATATTTGGGTGCGTGTTGCACATAGGAGCAATTGCACATCTACCTGTTCCACCCCACATATAGATTTGTGGAGAATAACATGTTCTTTTAAGTTTCGAATAACATTTTAATCTACGTTTATATGCTTGGACGAATAGACAAAAACTGGGGTACTCACCAAAGTTGTATTTTACTCATTGTTGACAATCTCGAAGAGGCCTCCTAGAGTTGTTCTTCTGCAAAATTGTAACGTGTAATAAAAAAAGGAAGGAGGATCTGCGTCCCCATTCGTCCAAGCCCTGTCTTAAAGCTACGGTAGTTAATGGTACTGCGTGCTCTATCCAAGAGACTTCAACACGATCAGCAGATATTCCAACACCACTAGAACTGACAGCTTCGTCTGCTTTATGTATACTACTGCTATCAATTACCGATCTTGTTTGATGATTTTAGGATCCTGCTGGTGTTTTTGTTGCTTTTGGCCTCTTGGCTCATAATTTGTACTTGTTGATTTTTTGAAACCATTTATAGATGTATCCGTTTTATAACGTAAATTGTTGTTGGCACTACTAGCCTCAAATTTGCTTAAATTTTCAGGTAAAAAAACTGCGAATCAGTTTTACTTATACTATTACTAAATTTTGGTGATAGGGGCATTTGATTATAAAATCCTGTTGATAATGGTATCGATGATAGTTGAAATTGTGATTGAAAACTCACAGATTTTTCAGGTTCTCGATTTATTTGTGAAAAATACGTGGCGAATTTTCTTCTGCTACCATAGGTGTATTATTTGCAACGTTTACTCTGGATAAATTTAATGGACCTATGTTTTGCCTCTCGAACTCAAAGATATTTCAGTTAGAATTAACGAACACGATGTTTTTGTATTGCCTGTCCCTGTTTACCACAGCAAGTTCCCAAAAATTTTGCAATATAAATTTACAAGGATGATACCACCAATAATTTGTGGATGGATGTACATATAGAGCATCCCGTGAATAATATTTTTCAAACTTCGATAACGCGAAAATGAGCCGATGAAATTTTCCTGGACCGATCAGTACGCTGGACGATTTGCCAAAAAGACAGATGTAATCAGTCTTCTTCTTCTCCTTCGCATCCGTATGTCATCTCGAGCTTGAGGAAATGCATCTCTCTCGGTCGGGGTGCGTTCAAGTTTTCTGCTATAGACAGCAGCCCTACACGCTTCAGTATGTCATGTAGCATATTGCTATATTCAATACGCTACGACCATAACAGGGCAGAGTGGTCTACGCCACCCCTGGTTCAGACAACGCTGAAAAATGGTCGACTGAGCTAGCCGGTCTTAAACATAGGCCTCATCGCTGCAGGCGCTCAATGTGTGTCTCGACCCACGACCCAATGCGTAGTCCTCATCACTCGTGCTATATTACGACGTTGCTCTACTTGACCGATGGCGTATCGAGGACACACCTCTGAAATCTCGTCGGTCTCCGATCAGACCTCGACATCCTTCTCAGTGTTGGAAGTCAAAGTTACATTGACAAGCTGGTAACCCAAAAACCCAGCCGGTCGATGTCTCTCTGCCTTCCCTCACCGAGATGCTGAGGAAGCCCCGCGATCAGTAACCTAAAGAACTGATCGCTAAGCTTTCCCGGCACAATATATCTTCTCTCATCTTCGACCGGCGATTGTTCAAGGGTGTGTCTCCAAGGCGTCGTCGAAGTAGTGACATGCTGACAGCCGTATACAGGAATGGATTCCAACAGGTATATCACCCACCATTGACGGGGCAACAGTGAAGCTGGCTGGATGCCTTCTTAGGGCTACCAGGAATAAACGAGACAGTCGATAGATGACGCTTTGAGACTGGATATCACTGCCTGATGTCTTTGGCGTGATAGACTCCTAGCAGTTTCCCCTGCAGATCTTCAAGCTCATAATAAACGTTTCCTTTCTTGGCTCTGACTCGACACTTGACAAATTTTCGCCCCAGTTTAGCACTCATCTGCTGGTGGAAGTTGCTTTGGGTAAAATTCCGTCTAAATACCTCTTGACCAACTTTGAAATCGACAGGTTTCGCCCCCTGAGATTATAGGCTCTTGAACCCTGTTCGAACGCATGGTGTAAATTCTCCTGCACTCCTGCACGGATCAATCTCATTTTGTCCTCAGCATCCACTCTCAACGGCTCATTAAGAGTTCCAAGGCTCCTCAAGATGGAATAGGAGCTACCATGTTCAATCATTTGTTGACCGAAGAGTTTTCGATAGGGAGAGAAACCAGTAGCTTGATGGAAAGAGCTCCTAAGGGAACTAGCTATTTGTCTCAGTTTCTCATCCCATTTCGTATGTTCCTTCCGGATATAGGCCCTAATCCCTAACAATAGAGACCGGTTTACTCGCTCTGAGGCGTTTGCTTGCGGCGAGTAAACTGCCGTTCGCAAGTGCTTCACCACATACTTATCCAGTAATCTGGTGAACTGAGTCGAGCAAAACTGGACTCCATTGTCAGAGACTATCGTTTCCGGGACTCCGAACACGTGGAACACTTCCGTCTCAATGAATTGGCACACATTGAGTGTAGATGCTTTTCTCATCGGTTTGAGAATTAGAAATTTTGAAGAGTGGTCAAGAACTATTAGAATGCATACGTTTCCTTTCACTGACCGGGGATATGGACCTAGAAAATCGACATACAGCTTTTGCCATGGTCGTTCTGTCACAGACTGGACTTTCACAGGTGGTCTAAGAATGGTATTGGAGGCTTTAATCTCTTTACACACGTCACAGGCGCCTACGTAGTTTCTGACATCAACTGTCATTCGTGGCCAGTAGAGATGTCTTCGCAGACGTTCCAGTGTTTTCCCTATACCTCCGTGTGGAGCTAGTGGCGGATCATGAGCCCTTGAAATGACGTCGGCGACAAGCCCTCGTGGAATCCAAAGCTTCCAAGCTTCTTCTTCCTGAATCGGATCGCCTGTTCTCGGAACAGTCCGAATGTAAACGAAGCCATCCCTGACACAAACATCTGGTAGTTTGCCAGAAGTCGTTTTAACCTTATGCCTCAGTTCCTCATATTCCAACGAGTTAAAATATGGCGAACTAAGGTCAACTTCCGGGCCAGGATCTTCGGTTGTGGACAGGCTGTCGCAATGAATGCATGACAGCGCATCAGGGACGACGTTCAGGCTTCCTTTTCGGTGCTCAAAAGTGAGGTCGAAGCCCTGAAGCTTCAGACTCCACCGCGCAAGTCTACCGCTGAGGTCCTTTTGAGACATCAGCCATTTCAAGCTCGCATGATCCGTCACTATCTTAAACGGCATAAGTTCTATGAAGGGCCGGAACTTCTGTACGCTCAAGATTGCAGCTAAGCATTCTTGCTCTGTGACGGTGTTATTTCTTTGTGCTGAGTTCAACTTTTTCGAGACATAGGCTATTGGCTTCTCGTGGGCATCGTCATCTAGTTGAAGCAGTACTCCTCCAATACCATGTTGGCTCGCATCGCACTGGATAACGAATGGTTTGG